>JAYESA010000006.1:108936430-109536430 GCA_036927795.1 Iris macrosiphon | reverse complement strand
GAGCTTGAGCAACAGGTCGTCAGCCCGACCCCAACTGCACCTAAACGCCGGTCGGCTACTGCCCCATTAACATCACCATCGTCGACCCAATCCCAACCTCGACAAGCCTCCGATGATCTCCTCCTCCCTGGTTTCCTTTACCTGAACGCTATGCACCACCACCCTCGTCCATACCCGTCTCATATTATCATCATCATCGCCTTCACCATCACGATCACCTTCACCACCATCGTCATTGTCAACACCATCGCCATCGTCGTCATCAATATCGTTGACATCGTCGTCATCAACACCATCGTCATCGTCGTCATGCCCGTGCGCAGGTTCATTCCTGCCCTCCTTCATGGTGTAGTATGTATATCTATTAGTATGTGTATAGTATATAATTGGTATGTATGTATATGTATACATATATGTATACATATATATATATATATATATATATATATATATATATAGTATAAATTCAATTAGTGTATTAGTATTAATATATGTTAATATTAATATTGGTATATATATATACATATATACATATATATTATATATATTTATTTAGTATATGTTGTTTGTGGTATTAAACGAAAGAATGGAAAATATATTCAGGATGGGGTTTATACGAAACCCGCCTTCCTTGGTTTACAAACAAACTTGTACAATTTGATCCTATACGAGGATATGGGAGTACAATTTATTTAATCTGGGTAAATATTGCTATAGGTGTCTGATCTGCAGTCGATCACTTTAGCCCTTGGACCACACGATGTTGAAGAAGTACCGTAGAAGACAGGAAGCAGCTTCGAAGGTTGTAAAAGAGGGTGGATGTACGATGCTAAAGTCATCGATCCCTACTATCTGCCTGAGCTCCGGGTTCTCTCTCTATCCCTCTCTCTCTCTCTCTCTCTCTCTCTCTCTCTCTCTCTCGACCGTTGGATCTGGTACTGGATCTCTTGATTAGTTTTCAGACCTAACTTCTTTGACCCTCCAATTTGTCGACCGTGTTCCTCATTGATAGAGGTCTCTATTTATAGAGTTTTAGTGACAGTGACCACTCCGTCGGTGTAGAAACCAAGGAGTGGAAAGTACAGCACCCTTTTACACAACGGTTAAAGTAACCAATGCCTGCGTATAGATGATCCTTTGAATGAGCGTGTGACGTGGGTCCAACTTAGGGACAAAATGCGTATAATCGCTACGAAGATCACGGCGTAGAAGCCACGTAGGTAGGTATCCATTGTGTAGAAGAGGTTGGCATAGAAGCCAAATGTCTGTCACCATGGCATAGAAGCCAAATGGTTATCATCGGCATAGAAGCCGAATAGGCGTAGAAGCCGAACAGGCGTAGAAGCCGAGTGTTCATAGAGGCCGAGCAGGCGTGGAAGCCGAATGGGTGAGCAGGCGTAGAAGCCGAGTGGTCATAGAGACCGAGTAGGCGTAGAAGCCGAGTGGTCACAGAGGCCGAGCAGGCGTAGAAGCCAAATGGGCGTTGGAGCCGGATGGGCGTAGAAGCCAAGTAGGCGTAGAGGCCGAGCAGGCGTAGGAGCTGGATGGGCGTAGAAGCCGCTGCGTACCATGCCAGAGTGCTGATGGGGACGTCTTAGTCAGAATTATGGCTTTTGAAGATATAATCAAATCTCTTGCATTAAATGCCGAGATTTGCTACCATCCTGTGCATTAAATATGGAGGCGTGTCTTTGAAGGTCTGCAACCCCTTCTGCGCATCAGTCGCAGAGACATGCCTTGAGAAACTGTCACCGCTCTGTGTATTAGACGTAGAGACGTGCCTCAACCCCGTACGGAGTGCAGCTTTTGTTGTGGCAGGCGGTTTGTCTACTGCAGAACGTAAACAGCTCGTGTCTGCCTGTGTAAAACAAGGCAGCGTATCCCTTCGTGCTTGTAAAAGCAGTTTACGCAAAGGGGATGGCGGTATTTGACAGCCTGGGTCGCAGTGCTGTGCCATCATTATAGCCGTCGTCTGGGTAGTCGAGCCGTATCCCTTTGTCAGAAGTCCAGACGTCAGGTTCATTGCAGGATCTTCATTGCAGGGTCTGACAGGTTCACTTCAGAGAATACGAAGCGTCTCTTGTACACCTCAATGCTGCGTCTGAAAGAGGATGAGTTTTATGCCCTGGAGGCGATGGCGCACCCTGTTTACGCTGAAGCGGCTTGGACGTACTGCCTTACGCGGATGGTCCTTTGAACTTTCGTATTTCATGCTGCATTTTAACGAAAAGAGCTCTGTTGCACGCTTGATGGCTCTGAAGGCTTCTGTTTACGCTGCTCTGCACCAATATGCCGCGTATAGTCATCCGGCATATTTTTCATGCTTCTACAAGACCCCCTTCAAAGCTTTCAAATTTCTCAAAATTTGGAACGCTTTGAATGAAGCATGAACCGCTCCTCGTGACTCAAAACGTTTCTGAATGGAGCGTTGAAACGGTCGATGCTGACTTTATGGCGGATTTATTGGGGACCGGTGTGACCTCTTTCGCCTATAAAAAGGCTGGGGGAGTTAACCTATTCTTCCCACATTTCCATTACCACGCAGAGATGATCGCCGGAGTTCGTCGGGTCGATCTGAGGAAGAAGGAGATCATGTTCTTCCAGCGTGTAAGGAGCCGAAAAAGATGGCGTCTTCGAGCAAGTGTCCACTGCAACGATGGATCATGGAAGGATATCTTAGCCTCCCTTGCTCGGGATAATCAGCAACTTTGTATGGCTGTTCTTCGAGAGAGGGGAAGGGTTGTATTGGACCGCACAGCTTGCAAGCGGTGTCTTCTCCTGTTACCTCCGGTGGTGATAGAAGCAACTAGCTATGACCTCGGACATTGAGTTGGGTGAAATATATCAACTCAATCTGTCATGACGCACGGAGCATGGGATCTGCATAATTTATGCAAACCCCAACTCTGTATTCTTCTGCCGTTGATCATTGCCATGTCAGTCAGTTTGCTGGAACTGACTGACTGCTGGAGAAGATAGATGAAGAATTGTGCCCCTGCGAGAACCTGTCAGAACAGCTTCTGGGCAATCTTCAGACGATGATGAGGAAGCCCTCCTGTCGACGGAGTTTCCTTCAGTTGTAATCATGAAAATGAAGAAAAACCCTTGTAGATTGGATTTTCCTCATATGTAATCATGACTTTAATCTTTAATAAAATCGTCTTGCTTTCGTGCATATGATCGTTTTGCCATACGTTGCTGTGAAGTCTGAATATGTGTAGCTTCGACACGTTTGATTCTTTACGCCGACTCTGTTAAAAGAGTGCTAGGTCCTGTCCTTTTGCGCATAGCGGATAGTCCATAGAACGCTGTTGAGCATTTTGAACGTTTAGAACTGTCCTGTTGTTAGAACTGAGGAACCGCGTAGAGCTCTGAACTGTTGTTTTTTACTTCTGATGAACAGAATTTTTGTTCAGACTTCGTCTTCAAGAATGATTTCTCAAAAATCCCTTGGAACAGGGTCAAGAAATGGCTGTCAAACTGAGTTGCCATCTTGATAGACGAGATATTCAGACTGGAGTCTGGATGATCCTCCAATTCGACCCGAGAAGAGTTATTTCTCAATGCTTGAACTCTGTATGCTTCGGGTACTTGGGATATGTTGAGGTCAAGAAGGAGTATCTTCTGTGTGAACTCCTGTAATCGACCGCCTTGCTGTTCGGATATACGGAAAGTCAGAGATCCGTAGTGTAGATGAGCTGAGAATCCTGAGTTCGTAGTCTATTGAGCGTAAAAAACCACCGAGCGTGAGATCGTAGATTCGTAGCTGCTGAGCATGAAGTCGTAGGTTTGTAGCCTCTCGAGCGTAAAAGCTACCGAGAATAAAGGCATCCGGGCATAAAACCATAGACTGATAGCTTACGAGCGTAAAACCGTAGATCTGTTGCTGTCGAGCGTAGAAAGCTCCTTAGCGTAGAACTGTAGATTTGTAGCCTGTGAATAAAAGAAATCTTTCGGGCGTAAGGTTGCGGATCTGTTGCCTCCGAGCGTAAACTAAACGCCATCGAGTGCGAGATCATCGATTTGATATCTGCTGAGCGTAAAGTCATAGGTTTGTAGCCTCTCGAGCATAAAAGCTACCGAGCACAAAGGCATCCGGGCATAAAACCATAGACTTGTAGCTTACGAGCGTAAAACCGTAGATCTGTTTATGTCGAGCGTAGAAGGCTCTTTAGCATAGGAACCGCTGACCTGCTTTTGCACGAAAAAATCTTCGAATTTGCTGACTGTCCGTCTTTCGAGAGCAGTGGACTGACGTAGTACCCAATCATAACCAAATATTTAATTTGTGAGATTTGGTTGGGGTTTCGAGAAGCCCATCTGAGGATTCGAGGAGTCGACCCGAACTCTATATATATCCCAAGCTTTTGAGAGAAAAACTTTTTATCCGTCTTCTGCGAAAGCGAGCCTCAATTGTTTGAGTTTTTCCCCTCGTTCTTTCTCCGAGCACTCCGAGTTTTCAGAAATGGCGCCGAAACAAACCCCCTCCACCAAGGGAAAGAGCACAGGCTCTTCTTCTCGTTCTTCTGCCCCAGCGAGAGAGTCTTCGGTCGGGCAAGGTGAACTTTCTTCTAAGCGAAGGCTCCTGCCGACGAGTAGCGCACCCGGCCTTAGAGGTATAGCCATTGGGGATGACAAAGAACGACGAAAAATCCTTCGCACACGTTGAACGTGACCGCGCTAGGTTGTCTTCTGTGCTGATAGCCTCTTTGAGGAAGATGACGCACGGAGACGTTTTCATCTTTTACGCCCATATTTCTAAAGTGCCAGCGTAAAAACTCTATGTTTTTCGGAGTTATGAGCGTAAAAGCTCTGACTGCCGAAAACTTGGTGTATACTATAAAATTTTAGTTTTACGCTTTGGATGGGACCTCCGGCATAGTAACTAGAGTTTTGGCAGTCTGGCGTAAAGCACGGACAATATACCTCCAATTACGCTTCAGGATATGACTTCCGGCGTAAAATGACCAAATTTTGTACAGTCTTGGCGTAAAGCACAGACTGTCATTTCTTGGTCTTTGCATTTGCAAGATTTGTAATGCCGTATTTTTCTTGCACTTTCGTAGTTAACTTGCATGAGTCTCCACTGGCTGAGGTGATGGGTTCTGCTGCCGGGATGCTGCATTCGAACTACCTGGAGGATCTGTCGCACGTGACATTTTCTATCTCCGGACCCCAGTATCCTGAAGGAAGGAGGATCTTGATATCGGCTCAGGGCGAGTGAATGCTGCTGAGCATGATCAACGGGGAGCAGTACATCAAGCCGGCCTTTCTCTTTGGGGATATGATAGACAAACAGTCCCAAACGAAGCCTAAGAGAGAACCCTGGGTTTTTCCCGCCGAGAGCGTGGTCTTGTATCTGTCCACGATGTCGAGAGATTATCCCATCTCGGCTTTCTTCCATGCCACACATTCCAGGAGGATGTCGTGGACGCTGACTCCCGATCTTCACGGCAAGCCAGGGAAGATCTTTCACCTGAAAGGAGCTGACCAGGGGTCGTTTGTCAGCCGCCCTTCTGGCGTCGTAACGTTGTTCAGGGGACTATGCCCGGGCAGCGTCCCGAGTGAAGACAGTTAAGTGATCCAGCCGGTCCAATTGCCAACTTTCTGCAACGACTTCATGGTGCGAGGGGGAGTATACCCCAAGGAGAATCCTCGGTGCAATGGGTGGATCACCCCAGCAAACCTCCGATGGACTTGCCTAGTTTACTGGGCTCTGAAGCATTTTCGAAGAGAGCTGGAGGTCATAGGACTGTATGCTGCCATGAGCGCGACGAGTGTTGGGTTGCCTCCCAACCCTAACCTGTTTCTGGCACTGATGGAGTGATACATTTCGCTCACCGGGACCTTTGCTACTCCACTGGGGGAGTTGGGGTTGGCCCTCCACGAAATGGCAGCAATCTCGAGACTGCCGATGGGGGATACCCCGTATGAAGAGTATGTTCCCACCAACCGGGAGTTGGAGGACTCGGACCCTCAGTTTGTAGAGGTGTATCAGGAGCTGATGTGCCACTATTTTGCGTGCACTGCTTTTTATAATGAGCCTTCTGATTTAGCTCACAACACTAAGTGGATGTCCTACCTCTTCTTTCACCGGGCCAGGGCCGTCAAGTCAGAGAAAGTTTCGGGGGGCAAGAATGAGCCCGTGAACTGTTTGGGCGTGCTCAGTGCCCAAGTCGTCGAGGATCTTATGGAGGAGGCTAAAGCTCCAGATCAGTTTCTCAATGACGGGGTAGGAAAGTACCCTGAAGGCACTAAGGCCTATAGTTACTTGAGGCGCTGCCGCAGGCCTTTGTTTGAGGAAGCCAAGCTGGCTGGCTTTCTCTCCCTATGGCTGCGTCGAGTAGTGGTGCCCGACATCGCGTCCGCGGACTGCATTCACCGGAACATCCTGTGGCCCGCCGTCCGTCTGGTGTTCGGGGCAAGACTGGGCTTGCTCCCTGCCATGGTGTGCCGTATACAGGCTGGCCTGAGAGCCATGACTGACGGACTGCTCGTCGATGAAGCTCGACGTGATAGCTTTCCCCGGGTAGAGTTACCATACCTGTACTTGATGGGATGGTTAATCCTCCACAACCCTAGGGTGATATCTTCCGGCCCTGGTAGTAGTGCGGGGGGTAGTTTCTTGCTGAACTACAAGGACTCCCTCTGGAATGTGAACACAGTCTTAGACTATCGGCTGGCGCTGAGCCTCGGTCACTGCTGGAAGCTCCTCTGCACTGTCCCCTCTGCCCAGTCAATTCGCCAGGCAGTTTGGGTACGATCAGCTGTACGTGGGCAATTCCACCACCAGCTTCAGGTCCAGGGGCAGACTCATTGATGGAGCCAGAGGATGGCGGTATTTCATCATGGGCTGCACGGGAGCGATCTTCATCGTGCCGGTCGCCTCCCTCTCCACGGAGCTGCGCATCCTCCATTCGTATGCTCAGTTCTACGTGGCGATCAACACCTTCCATTATGATTTTGACATTCGTGGAAGCTTTAGGGTGCCTTCTCCCAAGCCTGGGGGAAGAATCGAAGTCCCCTCGGTTTTATCTGACGAGGGTGAGGAGTCCGTCACTCCGGATGAGCCTCTGGTGTCGGTGCCGAGGTGTGAAGTGCCTCCGCTTGCGGGGGCTTTGGCGGTATCTGGGAAGCGAAGGGCTCCTGCTTCGAAGCAGACTTCCCCTCGTAAGAGGAAGAAGAAGACGGTTGATCGCCCTCTCCGGATTCCTGGCATTGAGGCTCCTAGAGAGGGACCTGCTGTCTCTCTTGTTGGGGACGTCTCTTTGACTGGAGGTTCCCCGCCTCTCGGAGAGGGACCCTCAGTTTCTGCTGGCGGTGCCGGAGAACTCCTGCTTGAGGCTGCGTTGTTGCCACTGCCTCCGGTAGTGGAATGAACTCGCCTGCGTGACCGAGGCAAATGGGAGAATCTTTCCCTATACCGACAACGGATGAAACTCCTACCGCATCCGTGAGCATGACCAGCGAGGTTCCTGCTGACGAACCCCGACCGCGTCTTGGTGAAGGCTTGATAGAGCTCCTGGCGATATCGGTTGGCCCACCTCCTTCTCCAGGTATGACAGTTCGTATTGCATCATTAAGGCGTGATATAGCTACATCGACTGCAGACACGGCATATATACCGTTGGCTACGGGTAAAGGTCATCTTTATGTCTCCTCTTAGAAAGATTACTATCATATTGATATCAACTTTCTTGTCCTCTTCTCAGGGGATGGCGTCCACGGGAAGTATGGCGCTGAAGTGTCTTCTGGCTCTGCTCGGGCTCCTGACGATGATACGGAGGCGTTCAACTTCAAGGAGGAAATACCTTCGGGGGCCAGCTCGCCCGGAGTAGTTTCGTCACCTCAAGAGGAGGACGAACCCGTCATCGTCACCTCGCCTCTAGCGAGTATGCCGATGACTTTGACCGTCGTTGTCGCACCTTCTTCGGTCGTACCACCTATCGAGGCGGCGGCTGTGGCCACCTCGTCTGCAATCATTCCTGGAGGGGAACTTGCCAATATCGCGGCCACTCCTGGTGTCCAATCAGATCTGGTTGCGCTGACCGAGCTGTATACCAGCCTCTTTTATACCAGTTTGAACACGCTGATATCAATGGTGTTGGCGAAGAACCTGGATTGATCGTCTGAAGAAGGCTTCTCAGTTTTCGATTGGGGCGGTCAGGGAGTTTGGCGATTCTGGGGTAGCTAACGCCCTGGAGGCGATGGTTAATGGGTTGGAGCAACCTATTAACGAATACTTGCAGCTGACTCAGGGCAGTTTTGAAGCTAAGGTCCAGGCCTGATACGACTCCATGACTGTGCGGCTTACCAAACAGCTGGAGAGCCTAGATAACTCCATCAAAGCACATAAGCTGGAGATGGATAAAAAAAAAGCTGTCATGGAGGAGGCTCTTGCTCTTCAGACGAAGTGCCAATCTGAGCATGAAGGGAATGCAGCGAGGGCTCGTAAGTTGAAGGAGACACTCGCTCAGGCAGAGGAGTGGGCTTCTCAGTCGTTGGCAGGTCTAGACGTAGCGACTAGTCGACTGAGCACAGCGCGATGGGACCTGGAGCGTGCAGAAGCTGCCCGAGCTGGCTCTCTTCGGGTAAGGGCCGAACTGTCCTTTACGAACAATCTCGAGGCGCGGTTGGAATAGGACCGCGCTGATGCCTTGGTTTCTAGGGACGAGAGGGTGGCTGCACTGGCGAAGCTGATTCGCGATCTGACCGCTCCCCCACAATGATGTGCCCTTCCTTCTTTTTGCTTCCCCAATGTAATTTTGCTCTTTTCGGGAATAAATAAAGCGAATCTTTTCTGACTTTTGTGGACCCATCATTTTGGAATGTAAATGATAGGTTTGGGTGAGAGTGATATTAGAGGTAGTATGGACGTGATAGACTCTCGATAAACTTCTAGCAGGACATACCTATTCAGAGGTTATACTGACATGATAGAATATGACCTAACTAGTTTCATTTTGGAGGTAGTTTGGTCAGATTTTGAGATTCTTGCTATATTCCACTTGAGCAGAGGAGGTTAAGCATAGTACCTCTTCAGGAATTTACTGTTGATAAGAGCCATTAACAGGTCTCCATTAGGCTGGACTAACCTGTAAGCGTCGTTCGAGAACGTTGTCTCGATCACATAAGGGCCTTCCCACTTGGGCTGGAATTTGCCTTTACTCCTGTGAGTAAGAATCATCGGCCTTCTTACGGCTAAAACTAGCTCGTCGACTTTGAACACTCTTTTCTTTACTTTATAATTGAAAGCTCTGGAAATACGTGCTTGGTAGAGCGCGATGCGCTGTTGAGCTTGAAGGCATTTCTCGTCTAATCCTTCTAGCTCTTGAAGCCTTAACAGGTCATTTTTTTCTTGGGTTAGCTCATTAGTCACGGCTATCCTGAGCGACGGGATCTGGATTTCAATGGGAAGAACTGCCTCGCTCCCGTAGACTAGTGAAAATGGGGTACAACCTGTCGGTGTCCGTACCGTTGTGCGGTATGCCCAGAGACATTCGCCCAGCTTTTCATTCCAGTCTCTTTTGTTTGAAGAGACGAACTTCTTCAAGAGCTTGATAATGTTTTTGTTGAAAGCTTCCGCCAAACCATTAGCAGCTGGATAATATGCCGTAGAGGCAATATTATGTATCCGATTTTTATCGCAAAATCGATGAAACGCTTGGCTGATGAACTGGGGCCCATTGTCATGGATTATCCTTCGGGGAATCCCAAAGCGATAAATAACGTGATGCTTGATGAAGCTGATTATGTCAGACGCTTTTACCTCAGCAAGAGGGATCGCCTCTGCCCATTTGGAGAAGTAATCCGTGATGGCCAGTATGAACCGGTGACCTCTGGAAGAAGACGGGTGAATAGGACCAATGATATCCATACCCCATGCTTCGAAAGGCCAGGATGCAACCGTAGGATGTAGATATTCAGACGATTGATGTATGAAGTCTGCATGAACCTGACAGGCTTTGCATTGCCTTGCATAGTTGATTGCGTCTGTGATCATAGTAGGTCAGTAATAGCCCATTCTCCTGATACGATCCTGTAGCTTAGGACCGGGCTGATGCTCCGCATACGCCATCGTGAGCTTCCCGGATAATCTGCTGTGCTTCGGCGTCAGAGAGACATCTTAATAGCAGTCCGTCGTAGGTCCGGCTATATAGGCATTGTGAAGATGCATCGAAGTAGAAGCGTAATGATCGTCTTTTGACGGATACTGCTTCTTTGGGGTCCTCCGACAAGATTCCGTATGCGACGAAATCTATGAAGGGACTCCTCCAGTCTCTTCTAGGGGGATCCGTGTTCACAGCGTAGCTGCGTTCTATGTGAAAGTTGTTCTTCACGCAGAATAAATCTCTGTTAAGAAGGATTACCAAATCGTGCCTTCTTATAGGAGTGGCTAAATCCGTAGTTAGACTGGCTAGGGCATCAGTTTCCAGGTTCTGAGATCGAGGTACATGCTCTAGGAAGAACCCTTTGAATGTCATGGCCATCTCGACCGTTGTTTGGTGATAGGGGATGAGGTCTGGATTCCGGACTTCATATATTCCCCTGACTTGATTGACGATAAGCAGAGAATCACCGAAAGCTTCCAGGGACTCGACCCCCAGCTCTTTAGCGACTTGGAGCCCGATTAACAGAGTGTTATATTTCGCCACATTGTTGGAACACGGTTCGTTAAGAGAATATGCTCGATAGATGACGAGTTTATTAGGAGTGACCAGGACGATTCCTACCCCTGAAACCATGTTTCCCTGGGGACCAGTCCTGGAGGTGCCGTTGAAGAACAGTTGCCATACGTCACTTTCCATTACGAAATTACATTCTGCAACTTCGTCGGGAATGTCTTCATATAATTTGGAGGCCTCCGGGATCGGATGAACAGCTAGGAAGTCGGCCAGCGCTTGGCCTTTGATGGACTTCTGCGGGACGTATACCATGTCATATGGTGTTAACAGCATCGCCCAAGTTGTGAGCCTGGAATTAAGAACACTTGGCTAGCTCATCAGTACTCGAAGAGGGTTGATCCTGGAGATGATATGGATAGTCTGGCCGGTGACATAGTGCCGCATCTTCTGGATAGCGAACATCAGAGCCAAGCATTCTATTTCCATTGGGTTGTACCGGTGTTCGGCTCCAACCATCATCCTGCGGAGGTAGTAGATAGCCTGCTCATGCCCCACATCGTTCTTCTGTGCGAGAAGAGCTCATAACGAATGATCCATTGCTCGAACGTATAGCAAGAATGGTCTTTCCATGATGGGAGGCACCAGAACCGGCGGACTGGTGAGGTAGCGTTTGATATCCCCGAATGCTTGCTGACAGGTTTCGTTCCATACGAAGGATACTCCTTTCTTCATGAGATGCGAAAAGGGCTGACATCTTTCCGAGAGGTTGGATATGAACCTCCGGATATAAGCCAGACGGCCTTGAAATCCCCAGAGTTCCCTCAGATTGCGGGGCGGTCGCATTTCTATGATGGCCTGGACTTTGTCAGGGTCCACTTGGATGCCTTTGGCGGTAATGACAAATCCCAGGAATTTGCCACTAGATACACCCAGGAAGGACTTCGTAGGGTTTATCTTGAGTTAATGTTGGTGCATTAACTCGAATACCGTCTTCAAGTCTTGAATGTGATCATTTTTGAGGCGGCTCTTGACGGCTATGTCATCTACGTAACATTCTACTATTTTGCGTAAATGTTCATGAAATATGCTACTCATAGCTCGTTGGTATGTAGCCCCGGCGTTCTTCAATCCGAAGGGCATGACCGTATTGCAATATACTCCCAACGGGGTCCGGAAGGCAGTGTGCTTCTCGTCTTCAGGATGCATCTTGATCAGATTGTATCTTGAGATTTTGTCCATGAAAGACATGCGTTCAAAACCGCAGGTATTGTCGATCATGATGTCCGTGATGGAAAGAGGGAACTCATCCTTGGGGCAGGCTGCATTCAGATCTCGGTAATCGATACAGATACGTATTTTCCTATTTTTCTTCATGACTGGGACAACATTGGCGAACCAGTCGGGATGTTATTCTTCCCGGATGAAATCGCAGGCTATCAACTTCTTGACTTCAGCTTCGATAACGTCCATCATGTCCGGGCAGAACCGGCGTTGGTGCTGCTTCATAGGCTTCGAGTCGGTCAATATATTGAGCTTATGAGTAGCCACCTTCGGGTCAAGGCCCGGCATGTCCTCATAATTTCACGCAAAGACGTTAATATATTCTTTTATCAGCTGGATAACTTCTTCCCGTTCAGCTGGGGAAAGATTGTTACTGATGAATATCGGTTTTGGCGAAAGTTCACCCCCAACATCAACCTGGATAACTTCGTCTTTGGTGGGAGGTTCCCTCTGCTCGAAGCGAAATTCCCACTGCGTATCCAATTGTTGAGCCCAAGAGTCATTCTCAAATGGCTCAGAATCCTGTTCGTCTGCTTCAAAGGGATCTGCCACTACCATATTCACTGATAGTGTTTGTTCGAGAGCATCAGGTGAGTCAGAGGGCGACAAGTTTGAGATGTCAACCGATGTGATAATCGATAGCCAAAACCAAGAAGGTTTGTTCAGAGGTAATATAAACATGACAAACTTCTGGGATACAATTCTATCGGGGATGGAAGTGCATATCTGCTCAGAGGTAATATGGACATAGCCGTCTTTGTGGACCTAACACCACTGGTGTACTTAGAGTTAAGTACGGGCGCTAAGTTGAGATGACAACCGATGTGATAATCGATAGCCAAAACCAAGAAGGTTTGTTCAGAGGTAATATGAACATGATAAGCTTCTGGGATACAATTCTATCGGGGATGGAAGTGCATATCTGCTCAGAGGTAATATGGACATGACAGTCTTTGTGGACCTAACACCACTGGCGTACTTAGAGTTAAGTACGGGAGCTAAGTTGAGATGACAACCGACGTGATAATCGATAGCCGAAACCAAGAAGGTTTGTTCAGAGATAATATGAACATGACAAGCTTCTGGGATGCAATTCTATCGGGGATGGAAGTGCATATCTGCTCAGAGATAATATGGACATGGCAGTCTTTGTGGACCTAACACCATTGGCGTACTTAGAGTTAAGTACGATCGCTAAGTTGAGATGATAACCGATGTGATAATCGATAGTCGAAACCAAGAAGGTTTGTTCAGAGGTAATATGAACATGACAAACTTCTGGGATGCAATTCTATCGGGGATGGAAGTGCATATCTGCTCAGAGGTAATATGGACATGGCAGTCTTTGTGGACCTAACACCACTGGCGTACTTAGAGTTAAGTACGGGCGCTAAGTTGAGATGACAACCGATGTGATAATCGATAGTCGAAACCAAGAAGGTTTGTTCAGAGGTAATATGAACATGACAAACTTCTGGGATGCAATTCTATCGGGGATGGAAGTGCATATCTGCTCAGAGGTAATATGGACATGGCAGTCTTTGTGGACCTAACACCACTGGCGTACTTAGAGTTAAGTACAGGTGCTAAGTTGAGATGACAACCGATGTGATAATCGATAGTCAAAACCAAGAAGGTTTGTTCAGAGGTAATATGAACATGACAAACTTCTGGGATACAATTCTATCGGAGACGGAACTTTACGTCGTGGGACTCCGTCTGACGTAATTTGGAGATTTGCTCAGACTGGCGTAAAGCTGAAGAGGTCCTCAGTCGACCGTCGTCTTCCCACGTAATTCGGAGGGTAGGCAGATTGCTTCTTCGCGGGCGTAACGGCCGAGAAGTTGAGTACTCCGTCGCTTGCTTCCTCTTGCAGAAATCACAGCGCTTATCTGGTTCCCCGTAGAGGTCAGATGTTGTCTTGCGCATGGAGAGTGATTTGTACTTCCGATTTGGCGCTGAGGCATCATCAGAAGTTTGGTCTGTACCGCGTGTAGCGGGAGACTGGTTTCTACGCGTATAGCGTAATAGATACTTCTGGGTTAGCGCTGAGGATTTGCCCGAAGTTTCGTCTGTACCGCGCGTAGCGGGAGACTGGTTCCTCCGCGTAGAGCGCAGTGGATACTTCTGGGTTAGCGCTGAGGCTTTGCCCGAAGTTTCGTCTGTACCGCGCGTAGCGGGAGACTGAATTTTACGTGCTGGGCACGGAGGGAGCAATGCTACAACCTCATTGGTCGGAGAGGTCGAAGAGATCGGAGAGTCCACAGGAATGGTAGAGGATGTCTTGGGCATCCAGACCTTGCGCAGCTTCCTGTTGTCTTGGACGGAAAGAGGGTGAGAGCTACCCCCGGTTCGAAGCATGTCTTCGTAGGCAGACTGGTCGAATTGGACGACCAGTGTCTTCTTCACGGTTCCTATAGATACCGCATCGTGTTGAGCAATTGCTTCCTCTTCAGAAGAGAAAGATGTCCCCAGCAGAGTCGCCATCTTGTTTGTGGTATTAAACGAAAGAATAGAAAATGTAATCAGGATGGGGTTTATACGAAACCTGCCTTCTTTGGTTTACAAACAAACTTGTACAATTTAATCCTATACGAGGATATGGGAGTACAATTTATTTAATCTGGATAAATATTACTATAGGTTTTTGATCTGCAGTCGATCACTTTAGCCCTTGGACCACACGATGTTGAAGAAGTGCCATAGAAGACAGGAAGCAGCTTCGAAGGTTGCAAAAGATGGTGGATGTACGATGCCAAAGTCGTCGATCCCTACTCTCTGCCTGAGCTCCGGGTTCTCTCTCTCTCCCTCTCTCTCTCTCTCTCTCTCTCTCTCTCTCTCGACCGTTGGATCTGGTACTGGATCTCTTGATCAGTTTTCAGACCTAACTTCTTTGACCCTCCAATTTGTCGACCTTGTTCCTCATTGATAGAGGTCTCTATTTATAGAGTTTTAGTGACAGTGACCACTCCGTCGGTATAGAAATCGAGGAGTGGAAAGTACAGCACACTTTTACACAACGGTTAAAGTAACCAATGCCTGCGTATAGATGATCCTTTGAATGAGCGTGTGACGCGGGTCCAACTAAGGGACAAAACGCGTATAATCGCTACGAAGATCACGACGTAGAAGCCACGTAGGTAGGTATCCATTGTGTAGAAGAGGTTGGCATAGAAGCCAAATGTCTATCACCATGGCATAGAAGCCAAATGGTTATCAAATCGGCATAGAAGCCGAATAGGCGTAGAAGCCGAACAGGCGTAGAAGACGAGTGGTCATAGAGGCCGAGCAAGCGTGGAAGCCGAATGGACGAGTAGGCGTAGAAGCCGAGTGGTCATAGAGACCGAGTAGGCGTAGAAGTCGAGTGGTCACAGAGGCCGAGCAAGCGTAGAAGCCAAATGGGAGTTGGAGCCGGATGGGCGTAGAAGCCGAGCAGGCGTAGAAGCCGAGTAGGCGTAGAGGCCGAGCAGGCGTAGGAGCTGGATGGGCGTAGAAGCCGCTGCGTACCGTGCCAGAGTGCTGATGGGGACGTCTTAGCCGGAATTACGGCTTTTGAAGATATAATCAAATCTCTTGCATTAAATGCCAAGATTTGCCACCATCCTGTGCATTAAATATGGAGGCGTGTCTTTGAAGGTCTGTAACCCCTTCTGCGCATCAGTCGCAGAGACGTGCCTTGAGAAACTGTCACTGCTCTGTGCATTAGAAGTAGAGACGTGCCTCGACCCCGTACAGAGTGCAGCTTTTGATGTGGCAGGCGGTTTGTCTACTGCAGAACGTAAACAGCTCGTGTCTGCCTGTGTAAAACAAGGCAGCATATCCCTTCGTGCTTGTAAAAGCAGTTTACGCAAAGGGGATGGCGGTATTTGACAGCCTGGGTCGCAGTGCTGTGCCATCATTATAGCCGTTGTCTGGGTAGTCGAGCCGTATCCCTTTGTCAGAAGTCCAGACGTCAGGTTCATTGCAGGATCTTCATTGCAGGGTCTGACAGGTTCACTTCAGAGAATATGAAGCATCTCTTGTACACCTCAATGCTGCATCTGAAAGAGGATGAGTTTTATGCCCTGGAGGCGATGGCGCACCCTGTTTACGCTGAAGCGGCTTGGACGTACTGCCTTACGCGGATGGTCCTTTGAACTTTCGTATTTCATGCTGTGTTTTAGCGGAAAGAGCTCTGTTGCACGCTTGATGGCTCTGAAGGCTTCTGCTATATATATATATATTGTAGGTATATTGTAAGTACTAATGTATATGATAGTTAAGATAATATGTATGTGTGTATATGTACTAGGTGACCCGAGTGTAACCACGGATACCCCGTAGTTACATTGACCTGTGACCATGTGAATTATAAGTTGACTGCAATATATACACTGACGTACTGGCAAGACCCGTATCATTGACTGTCTGATTGCACAGCAATTACAGACACAACACCCGTGTAATTTGACGCGCTCTTGACCCTAGTTGACTAGTATCATATCTAGCGTTGCCTTGAGTTCAATGTATTTATAATTGTGTGTTAGTGTAATATCTGATGCAATATTGTATTATTTAATGATGTCTATAGGATTATTGGATTATTTAGATAAGACTTCAGAAATCAGGTTATTGGTATTGCCAGCAGTAGGATCCCAGGCGAGTACATTCTCTGACAGTTTCCATTATATTGATCATCTCTATAACTCTTGTTGTATAGCATACATGACTCTGACACTGTTGTTACATGAGTTGGCATTATCGAAACCTGTCATGAGGAGTCATGATTTGGAATCCATTGTGCTAGCTGGGGGAAATGGGGAAATATTAGTAGCTTATGTGATCATACCCAAACTTTACATGAATCATAGCTCACCCATATCTCACATCGGTGCAGCCTTACCATTACATGCCTCATAGCTATTACATGTGGTTAGCCTGACTATTACTCGCATCATAGCTATCCGGATGGTTAGCCCGACCTTACAAGAATGATAGCTAATCATATGTAACGAGCCTGATCAGTCCCAAGCCGATCACATGATATGCTGATATTTCACACACTTGGTAAGATAATTCTTGACATGTATCTCTAGTATATTGATCTAGTATCTCTACATATTCTAGTTATTATCCTTGTACACAGTTATATACCAGTTTATTGTTCTTGCGTGTACTTGTATTTCAATTTTATTGCTAGATGTACATTGATGATGACATATGATCCAGTATTCTATTTATTCTAGTATTTCTTATTTTAGTATTTTTTATTGCCAGTATTCATATATGTCTTGTATTTCTTTACACTGTATTATAGTTTTTGCCAATATACATGGAACTGCTATTAGTGCTTGTACTTCGTTCCAATCCTGACTGGATATTTTTTCCAGACTATGACTTAGAGGACTTGTTTCCAGTATACTTAGGGAATTGGATATTGTTGATTACAGGTTAGACTATTTATTGTTGTTTAGACTTGTCTTATATTTTATTGCTTGCTTCGATATCTTATCATGCTCTAGTTTATATGATTGAGTATTCCATATTATATTGTGATATCCGTGTCTCCTTATGGAGTTGGATACTCATGTGAGAGTGATTAGCTAGTATTGCGACCTAGACAACTTTCTACCACCGATGCTGCAGCGTAGGCTGGACGTACCCACTCTCTTGTGCCCCTATACCGGGTGCGGGTCATGACAACTTCATCATCAAAGTCCTTACCTTTTTTGTCTTGGTGGATTTTCTTGTACAAGATCGATTCATAGTAGTACGCCTCGACCCCATTAAAGGGATCCACATCGGCAAATTTTGTTTTGACTACGTCATCTTCGCTAACGTATTTTAAGCACTGATGAAGAGTAGATGGAAGAATCATATACTCATATATATATGGACATCCTAACAGGATATTGTAGGAAACATCTACATTGATGACACAGTAAGTCACCTCTGTTCGGAGATCATCGATTTAGCACTTCGGACCAATCTTGCCAAGCTGGTAGCTTCTTCCGGCATTGAAGCCACTGATAGTAGTATTGGTGGCTGCCAACCGATGCATCAAAACAACTAGGGTCTGTAGCAGAATTCGTAGGATGATGTTGAGAGATAATCTAGTGTCGATATGCATCCGGTCTACCTTAATGGCTCTAATATATCCTATTTAATACAGGGGACGGTCATGCCTATTATTCTTTAAAAAATATATTTTGCTAAGAGAATAGAATATTCGGGATTGCCACCATCACACTATTACAGTGAGGACATGGGACGGGATTCTCGACCGATGGTTTGACTTGGGCCAAATAAGAGTCGATATTTTGTAACTCCTCACTTAGAGATCAACAAGTCATTTTGGAGAGACAAATGAGCTTAAAGAGTGATAACTTTACTGGCGTGTTGGCCAGCTGTGCCAAAATGTCAAAGTTGTAAGGCTTCTCCAGCCCTTGAGTTGCATCTTTTCGTTTTTGCTTTTGCTTGTCCGCTGCGGAAGGCTGGGATAGACCCGGATCAGATACATCAGTTGCCGCGAGTACGGGAATCAGAGGTATAATATCATCGAGAGCATTGTAGTTACGCTAGTAGGCTAGGCCCGACCTGGTTACCCCCGCCAAGGCTTTGTCAGTTGATGGAGAGACCGTATGACAGGACTTGGTCTTCTTTTCTTTGGACTTGAAAACATATGGTGTTACTGGCTGTGTCATGTCCATGACAAGGTCTGGGTGAACCCACATGACTTTGCCTCTTGGAGTATTAAGGGGAACTAACCCATCTGCTTAGGCTGGAGGAAGGTCAAAGATCTTCATTGTTGTCCTAAGTATGGGGACGATATCGCCTTGGGCCTCTGTTGTAAAAAATGTGCCGAATTGGAGGGACACTATATTTACAGTGTCACGCCCCAGTCCCAAAATATCGAGGGACTAGACACGTAGCAATGGCCAGCAGCACACACTGATGGACAAACCCAATTTAATGGATCCATCAGGACGTACTTAAGCTGTAAAATAAAGTCTACTAAAACCAGCCATAATTAATCTCATCCATAGAAGATAAATATGATCAACAGCAATAAGAAATGAAAATCAACAACCAGTCTCAACCAAGTACTTTAGGGAATAACCCGATATAAATCTGATACAATGGTTCAACAGACCAAAACATAAATGTCTAAATAAAGTAGATACTGAGTACGAAACACAGATACTCAGGAAAAGTCTTCAGCCACCATATTGTCCTCGGGAATCGGTACAGCTCCTGTATCAACTCCTGCTCCTGCTTCTGCTGCTGTCCCGTATACCTCGGGATAGATCTCGTCTGCTAATCTTGGGGACATAATCCGGATCCAGGTCCTCAGGGGACATAGCAAGATATAAAATAATATAAGCCAAAATAAATACAGTGCAATAGTAAATGAAATAAATAGGGTAAATATGTAACCATCTATGTGAAATACAAGTGAGAGCATCACTAGTACTCAGGCTGAGACCGCTACAAGCTATGTGTCGGGGAGCCAGTATTAGTAATAACACGTAATGTGCCTAGCTCCGATGTAGAGTCTACGGCCTCACAATAATAATAAATATATATAAAACAGCCTGTAGCCTGTGTGTCTCTCCCCACCCAATGTAACCACACATCTCATGTCGATAACGTCTCATGTCCATGTCACGCGAGATCATAGCTAATACAACAAGTCATAGAATATCTATGAATATAATGTCTATGTCAAATCCTGCAACCTACAAAGAATTACCTTGAATATTTCAGGAAGATTTTGTCTCATGAATAGTATCAGGTGTCCTGGGTATGACGTACTTGATGATGCAAGCACGAGAATGTAAAGGGTCACGATATCCATCTCTAGGTGACTTTACACAACTCCGCGTACGGTGTTGGCACCCGACTAATAATCTGACGCTAAGTAAGTCACACGGTCCTAGGTTTAAGCATGTACAACAATATAAATGAATTATGAAAATATGTAACAAAACTACAATGTTGGCAAGGTACGCTTGCCTGTGGTTAGAATACCAACAACTGTCCCTATATTAGTGGATTCTGCACGAACTCCTCCAAAAGATTATCCAACGGTGAGGTTGCACTAAATCCACCTTGGCATCCGATCTTGTGAATACAAACACAAGGTCGAGTCTAAGACAAAGCTGCACCAAGATGTTGTCTCCTCCAACTTGCCGACGTAGGACTTATCGATTCCAACCGTCGATCATTGAAAAATTATGTTCAACTGTATGCTTCACACAAAGTATTTGAATGGTTCGAGTTGTTACTGCCGATTCCACTCATGTGACAATTCATCGAACATGTTAAGAGCATATTCAACAATAAAACTTCAAAAGACCCTTTTGAATTCGAATAAGAAGTCAAAAATCAATGAGAAAGGCCACATGGCTCACTGATTCGAATAAACTGATATTGAGCTTGTTCCTCCGATTTTGACAGATCTCGAAGCAATCTCGATAATTATATCTCAGAGCTCGTCGATTAACCGATCGACTTCGAGTTCAACGGGTAGTCGATGACCTTCGTCTTCACCAACTGTCGAGGAGGACAGACCGATGAAAAAAGAGCTAATCGACCGATCGAGAAGAAGGACTTCGAATAACGACCTCAACAGAGAACACGAAATCATTCCTTTCATCGTCGACGTCCCGGAGTCACGGACGACCACCGGAGAAGTCCATCACCAATGGAGAAACGATGGATCACTAGCGGAGCGGAGGAGAAGATCGCCATGGATGATCTGCTCGTGAAAACTCGCCGGCGGGTTCAGGCGGTTTGATCACTGGGAGCAGCTCGTCGCTGAGCTCTCTTCGCCAGAGCGACGATTGATACATCAGATCCGACGTCGGCACCGAGGCTTTGACCATGGTAGATGTGATTGGTGCAGCGCCGCGATGGTCACGAGCTAGCCGGCTTAGGGTTTTGTAACCGAATCTTGAAGAGGTAGGGGAAGAAGAGGGGTGGAACCGTGGAAAGGAAGAGCTCTGCTCCGATCAGATATTGGTGGTGGTGGCGACTGTGCTGCACCGAGGTGGGGGAAGTCGGGGAAGAAGGAAGAAGAGAGATGGGGATGCTGCTCCGGCGGGAGTCGGCTCGCCGCGGGGAGGCGGAGGACAGGGAAAGGGGGTGGCGGCTGTCGGCTAGGGTTAGGGTTAGGTTTATGTTTAGGGATTTTTGTGGTATTTAATTTTTGGTAAAAAAAATAAGAAAAGTATATTTATACATGTAGAAATTTGGGCTTGGGTTTGACCTAGGATTTGGGCTGGGTCAATGCTCCTTGGCTTGGGCTTCGGCTCTCATAGGGATATTAGGAGGGCTAGAATTTTGCATTAATTAAATGCAAGGATATGTTTAATATACGGGGCGTTGTGCGCGCGTTGCACATCCCAAAAATTACAAAAAAATCTACGTGAAGGGAAAATTGGGTTTCATTACGTATTGTCCAATGGTGGGGATATCTCAACGCATTTTTGCATAAAAGCCCCCAATAATTGGAAAATTATACAAAGGCAGAAATTGGATTTTAATTGATTAAACCGAATGCGCACGATGTTCTGAAATTAATTAGAAGTACAGGAAAATAAAAATAGGCGAAACAAAGGGTCTGGGACGTAGAGGATACAGAGTAGAATATTAATAAAATTAAGGTCGTACAAAACGGTCAAGATTGGGTTCCCGATTTCGATTAGGACGCACATGGGTGCAAGGATATGATTTATTTTGAATTACAAAATTATGTCCGCGACGTTTATTGTACGACTAAAATGTCGCACCAGAAAGCATGATTATAATTTACACAAAGGTCAGAAAGGTAGGCGGGCACGTCTAGGACAAGGTTGTAAACTTTGCAGATAGGCAATGGCTAACGTAGTGCTCCAATTAACGAAGCAACGGTAAGGTGCACTACACGATAAAATAATATACAGTTAAATCAAATGCCGTGTTCTAAGTTTTAATTGGGTTCAAACTAGCCCTAATTTCACTATATAAGCCAAGTAAACCTAATTTCGGGTGAGGGGGTTTACAATCTACCCAACTTAGAAATAATTTTGTCCTTGAAATTAAAATAAGGCATAATTGGTTTAACTCCTTCACTTGCGTACGTAAGGCAAGTTAAATCGCAATCTCTTCCAAAATTTAACTTATTCAAATCCATCGAAATCCCTTTCAAATTGAACCATTGTTTAAATCAAACGTCAACACATCGCGTTGTCTTTTCCATTTTTAATTTAATAATCCATATTCAATCTAATTCAAATCTCTATGACATCCCAAATCAAAATTTATATCGCAATCTTCAACTGTTAAAATTTCCTCTAAAAAATTATAATCAATTATTATTTTTATCCTCAACTTGTGAATTTCGTACTCTTTAATTTTTAAATTCAATTTATATCCTCAATATTTTTAAATAGGTAATCCCACAATCAACATTTAACTTTTAATTTAAGTCCTCAATTTATGGAATTTGAATTCTAATTCACCAATTGTCCGAATCTAGATTTTTATATCTATCCTCAAAATTTAAATCAATGATTCAATCCTTAATATTAAAATTTTAAATCATATGCTCACGAATCGGTATTTGGTTTGCCATATCCCATTTTTTTTTAAAATTCATCAATCCTTTATCATATTAATCATTCTTCTAGAATTCTCAATTTTAAAATGACTTGAACCTCCACATTCAATTTTTTTTCTCGATCACAAACTAAGAGAAGTTTCTCTTGAGTTGATAATGCAACTGCTACCAAATTTAGAATTTACCCATCTATCACATAAGGTTCTTACATTTAGGAAGTCTTATTCCTCAAATTTTACTTATTCCTGTTACTCAATCCTCAGAAGTTTTACACCAAATATATTACATGGGATATGCCCTTGGTAACAAAATAATCATCAATTAATGTATTTGTCCCATAGGGTACCTCTAACACTATCCGTGTATCAACTTATGCTAGGCACGAGGTTTCGTCTTTTCGAAATAAGGGAAGACAAAAAACAATAATAAAGAGTTCAATGGGAGGTAATAGATTAGAAGTATGGGAATCAAGGCATTTAAAGAATTCAATAGGAATTGTCAAGGTAGTTGTGGACTGAAATCATATTTTGGGCAATTCCTATTCACATGCTCGCATCGGTACAATTATGTAACGGATATGATATGCTCAGACATATCTAGAGGGCAAGTACATTCGTCGACTAATCACTATATATCTTAATCCACATAAAGTAGTTATACGAAGGGCGAACCAAACGCACTATGGTTGATCAGACCGTAGTACACTGATTCTGAAATGTATTAGTGTACGCGTCCACTACTACATATGTCATGAACAAGCTTGATAAAAGACTGAGCTTGCAAAACTAGGCTGTAACAGCAGCATAAGTCGAGGTAGTACAAAAAATAAGTACGCTAGATTTTGATAAGAGAAATTACAAAATAGTTCAAGTTCACAAACAAAACAAAAATAAGACTCTATAATCTCTCTAGTTGTCATACTACTCCTTATCTAAGTCGCTAGTCGACCAAATATAGGGGCATGGACCTATAATTTCTACAGTCTGAATAAACACTATCTTCTTACGCAAGTCTAAAGTTGTGTCATCCTATTATACTTCATCAATGGGTCAATAGGGCTATGTCATACTATGTTGTGAGGCATACTACCCAACTTAGAAATAATAATAAACTAGTACTGTGACAGTCTAAAGGGGATCCTACAAATTAATAAGGTTCTAGTAAATAAAGTACAACTCTTATTGGGCTATACGAGAAACGGATCTTAGTACTTATTAGGGTCTCCTATTGTATCATGTAAGTAATGGTCATCTTAAGTCTTAATCATAGTGTCCCTAGAATACAAGTATCAATAGTATGAATGGAGGAGTTACTGATCTTCAAGAAAAAAGAGGATATAATCTATTCTGAGGTGGGGTACATGTTATGTGATTTAAAACTAAGAATAATCAGCTCACAATCTAAGGGAACAACTCAAACTATCAAATCCTAACTATCACGCACAAAATTCAAAGTCAAATTACCAAACTATAACCCTAGCAAACTATATATCCTAACATAGAATAAGATCACTTGGCCTTCAATCATAAGAATTATGTGGCACGAGTTAAAAGATGAAGAAAAGAAGAATCATAATTTAGTCGTCGCACAATTAGCGAACGCTAAGGTTGCAGGGGGACAAGATATAAAATTAAAATAGGGGCTCAAGATAGTATCATGGTTTCCTAAGGGGAAGGTGGCGAGCAATTCTCCGTGTTTGAGGTATGATCTCAAGGGGAATGTCATATTCGTTGCTCAGGGCTTCCTGAGGTACTGTCTGCTAATATCACGACAAGAACCTATATCCTAACACTATCTCACTATGCACATTAGGTTCAGTCCTAACATTCGATCTCAGATTTCTATTGGTTCCTCAAGACTGGGGTCAAATATTAGGGTCAAATATTAGGGTCAAATATCTAACTAGCTCTTAGCAGTGCCTATACTACTCTTAGGTCATTCATGGCTATAACAAAAAAAATGGTAAATTATTCTATAGGTGAGGGACGCTAGGGTTCATTAAGCGTTCTACCTAGGGGTGTGTCAATATCCTAGCTGTACTCTTAATAGGAAGGTTACCCCACTTATCATTCTTTCAACAGGGACTTCTATATTCTCGGAGAAGGCTACACTCAAGGAACTAATGAGAAGGCACATAAATCAAGCAGGATGCAATTATTCAACGGAATGGATTGGAAGGAGGATGAGTAATAGTCAGTTGTGGATGAGATCCTATACTCTAGTCCTAGGTGCAGGCTTACGCGGTACAGTAACGTAACCGAGACAATATGCTCTAGGCCTGCATGGGCCACCACAAAAACTATTTCACGCCCCAGTCCCAAAATATCGAGGGACTAGACACGTGTCAATGGCCAGCAGCACACACTGATGGACAAACCCAATTTAATGGATCCATCAGGGCGTACTTAAGCTATAAAATAAAGTCTACTAAAACCTGCTACAACTAATCTCATCCATAGAAGATAAATATGATCAACATCAATAAGAAATGAAAATCAACAACCAGTCTCAACAAAGTACTTCGGGGAATAACCCGATATAAATCTAATACAATGGTTCAACAGACCAAAACATAAATGTCAGAATAAAGTAGATACTAAGTACGAAACACAAATACTTAGGAAAAGTCTTCAGCTATCACATTGTCCTCGGGAATCGGTACAGCTCCTGTATCAACTCCTGCTCCTGCTTTTGCTGTTGTCCCGTATACCTCGGGATAGATCTCGTCTGCTAATCCTGGGGACATAATCCGGATCCAGGTCCTCAGGGGACATAGCAAGGTACAAAATAATATAAGCCAAAATAAATGCAGTATAATAGTAAATGAAATAAATAGGGTAAATATGTAACCATCTATGTGAAATGCAAGTGAGAGCATCACTAGTACTCAGGCTGAGACCGCTACAAACTCTGTGTCGGGGAGCCGGTAGCAGTAATAACACGTAATGTGCCTAGCTCCGATGTAGATTCTACGGCCTCACAATAATAATAAATATATATAAAACAGCCTGAAGCCTGTGTGTCTCTCCCCACCCAATGTAACCACACGTCTCATGTCCATAACGTCTCATGTCCATGTCACGCGAGATCATAGCTAATGCAATAAGTCATAGAATATCTATGAATATAATGTCTATGTCAAATCCTGCAACCTATACAGAATCACCTTGAATATTTCAGGAAGGTTCTGTCTCATAAATAGTATCAGGTGTCCTGGGTATGACGTACTTGATGATGCAAGCACGAGAATGTAAAGGGTCACGATATCCATTTCTAGGTGACTTTACACAACTCCGCGTAAGGTGCGCTACGCGATAAAATAATATACAGTTAAATCAAATGTCGTGTTCTAAGTTCTAATTGGGTTCAAACTAGCCCTAATTTTACTATATAAGCCAAGTAAACCTAATTTCGGGTGAGGGGGTTTACATACAGTGACCATCTTATCTTCGAAGTCCAAAGTGAGAGCTTTGGAGTCAATTAACCGTTGTATGTGCCTTTTTAATATGTAATAATCTCGCATGGAGTGATGGACATATCGATGGTTGTGGCAATACTTGGGGTTGTCAACCTTATCTGCTTCATCGATGCACTTGTCGTCAGGTAGCTGGAGCTTGTTGCCCTTCATTAATCCTGGATAGAAGATAAAAGATAGTAAAAAAAAAGCATATCTCTGGTACGACTAGCTTGGAATAAAGATTCTCCAGGTGAATCTACCTAGGAACAGGAAGAAGATATGCCAAAACTGTATTTCAACCTATTTGGCACTCAAGGTTTGTTTTAAAGCCTAAGTACTTTTGATATACTTATATTATTATAATTTGATTTTCGAGGACAAAAATTTTCTAAGTAGGGTAGAGTGTCATAGTTTTTTCCAAAAAATATTTTTATTATTATTATTATTATTATTTATATAAAAATACAAGTTTTACGAGAAAATAGCTTTACGATAAAAGTTTTATTATTTTAATAATATAATTTTTTGGGTTCCCAACATTTTTAATATAATATTATTATATATTTTACGTAAATCTTTAATATATTTTATTAGAGGTATTAGCTTTTCACCTATGTGCTTGCCATTTATGGATTAGGGTTTGATTAGTGTAAAGAATAGAGTTTGATTAGGAGATAAATAGTACTAATTAAAACCATAATTAGTTAAACCTAGAAGATTACCAAAATACCCTTACCATTTAACCCTTAGCTTCGTTAGGAAGCCAAGGGCATGTGGTCGGCCCTATGTGGTGGTCCATTCCCTTTGGTTTGTACTTCTTACCACTTGAAATATCTTAGATAGATAAGAAGGGTAATAGTTTAATATATAAGGAATTAGATATTTATATAAGCTTTGATATTTACTTTCCTTATATAAGCTTTTAACCTTTCACTTCTAACACTTCACCATAAAACCTCCTACCCTCTCTAAAACCTAACTCTCCATCCCTACAAAAATTCCAAACCATAGAAGACTAAGGCAAGCCCTTCTTTCCTTTACACATCTCGTTTTTGTGTATTTATGCATATTATTCTTGATTATTTCTATTATACAAAATAAAGTTTATATTATAGATTAATATTGGGTTAAATATATTTTGTTTAAAATATGATTCTAAGAATTATTTGTTAAGGTGACATACCTATAGGAGTATTGGACACGAATTAGAATTAAAAATATAGATGCTGAATTTGTTTCCACTACGCAATACTTTGTGAGTTAGTTTTGATCTATTAAACTTGGTCAAAATCAAAATATGTATAAACAAGTTTCATTAAAAATTAGATAAACTTTCCAACCAAATATGATATGATAGTGTTTAGGTATATATGGTAGGAGTTATTAGCAGTGTACCACAGATATGTAATTCTAGAATTAAAATATGGGACCTATGTACACATTATGTTGTAGGCCTATTTTGACCTATTAAACATTATCAAAATTTAATTATATCTAAACAGAAACGTAGAGAATTCGATAAGCTTTCCAACCATATATAATGTAATAGTATTTAGATTTATATGATAGGAGTTATGCTCTGTGTAACGTAGGGTATACATGGTAAAATTTTGTGCAACTTAGTTTTATGATTTAAATATTTTATATCTATCATATTAATTGCGTGTGATCGGTGTAGAGTTGTTCCACTGAAGGGGCTTTGACCCAAGTCAATTCAATAGAGAGTTGCTCTTTGTTGTTTATATTACTTTATTTGGAGCTCAAAATACGAAGGAGACTCTGTCCAAAATTTTAAGAATTTTGGAAGATAGTCTAATTTCGAATCTTAAATGTTGTAGTATCGTACAAAACCCTAAACCTAGATAACTGTATATTAACTAGAGACAGACACATGACAACTCTAGCAATACTTAGAGGTCAACTGTCTAAGTTTTTGGACTCGTAAGGACATGAAAGCGATCTATTATCAAATCTTGTTTCCTTGGTTCTGAAATATCAGGTTGACTGTGTTCTCGTATTACATGATATTAGCACGTATAGAGAATTAATTGGTGTTATTCCAATAATTAGAAGAATTCTGATAAATAATATTTGTATTCCAGTTATATCAATCAAGATGTATACTTAAGCTAGAAAACATAGTTTTAATTATTATAATGGACTTATGATTGATTGTGATTGTAGAATAGATCATTGGGCCGAGGAGAACAGTTTAGATCAAATCGTATGAAATATTGGAAAATAATTAACAAAAAATGATCAGTACATATAGCTCCTTCGCAGACCTTGCGTTGAGATGGGTGAATGCTTAGATCACCTACCTTACCTAAATCTCGTGAATTTGTAAATATTTACCTAATTTGATAAAAAGTCAAATTTTGTGTTAATTGATGTTTATAATTTAGCTCACGAATAGGAGTGGCCGGACGACTAAGTACCGTGCCTACCTGCCACCACCTGATCCCTGAAAACATGATTATTGCCTAGATAGTGTCCAGATGTGAGATCCAAACATATTCTCTAATTTTGCATCATCATATAGGAAAATTGTATTATGATTGTGTTGGTGTTTTTTAGGACTTAAGAAATAGTTTGGATACAATTATTTCACTATATTAAGATCACTTTAGAAGTTAGTTAAAAGTCTTATTATGTCATGTACTTAGAAGTTATTCAATTTAGATTTTCATTGTACTTGATCTTCAGTATCATTTTATTTATTTTACCTTTTTGAATCGACAACTTGTATGTCTTTGATGACCTAGTTTTGTTCACTAGATGAAAGCCAGGCCGAAGACGAGATACTTCCCTTATATAACGTGCATGAGTCTGAAGAGTAAGGGATGCTACAGATAGACACATGACTTTATTTTCTGTTCATGTATAATTATATATGTATTAACCTTATGGGAGATAGGCATGTAGATGTATAATTAGTGAGTAGCTTGTATGCTATTTTTAGAAGACAAAACTCAGACTTGTGAGATATAAATAAAGAAGGTTGGTATTGTGAATGTGTTTAGTTCTTACTTGGTTGATGGTTTAATATTACCCTTATATTTTATCCTAGAACCTACGAGCAACAATCGTGGTTACGAATATTAATTTATTCGTAAAGCACGTAGCTTGGGGATATTGGTTACGTACTCGACTTACTGTAAATTGGGAGCGGGGCATTATAGCTACCCTCTGGGAAAGATTTGCCTGAAATATCAGATAGACGACCTACAAAAAGAGGTGACCTGCTATGTCATCGACGTGGATGTTTTCTATAATGTCCTGCTAGGGCGTCCTTGGATATATGAATACATGATTGTGCAATCAACTCTACACCAATGTCTGAAGTAGGTCGACAACAACATCATCGTTAGAACAGAATTCGTCGATGAGGATCCTTTCAAGGGGGTCAAGGCGTATTACTCTGACATAATTATTTACAAGCAAATACACTAAGACGAAGGAGATAATAATGCCAATGACGAAGAGAAAGCTGATAGAGCTCCTGATAAACCCCTGAGGATCCGTCTCAAAGGATGCCCCACTTACACGCCTGTACCCCTTGTGATCAAGCTGCACAGAAGGGCTTCGAAACCCTTGGTGGTCAATCTCCGAAGGCAGGGATGACCACCAAGAGAAGACCCCTCTGCAGTAAAGAACCCAAGCCTCTGGTAGTCAAACTATGCAGGAAGGCTCCAGAACCGCCGCCAGTATTGGTTGAAGACACCGAATGAGATAAACTGGAAGGGTATATCACGGATCGCACTAATGTACCTTCCTATGATGAGCCACAAGAGAAGATACCATATTTTATCAATAAAGGTCTATCATTGAACTACTCTATTGTTGCACACTGGAATGTTGTATATGTCACGCCATAGTCCCAAAATACTTAGGACTAGGATTACATAAGCATGTCAGCCGTATATACATGACAACTCCAATATATGAAAACTATACACATGCATACCCTATTTATGAATAATAATAATTCATAAGTGGTATATAACTTCACAAGTCACAGGCAATACTAATCTCATCTACAAAATGAAATAGAAATATATAACCCAATATGGCAATGTACCAAGTAGAAAAATGGTCGAGAAGAACTAGTAGTCGGGTGGAGACAAATCCACTACCAACTAGGATATAAAAGACAACAAAATAAGTACATTATTTAGTAATCAAGAAGCTTTATGGGAATACCTCCTCGAAAGAGAAAGAAGTAGCCAGTCCTGATCCGTGCTCCTGCAATTAATCATAACCTTCTATACCTGAAAATGGTGCCAGGTCCTCAGAGGGACATAATAAGTACACAAAAAATCAACATGAATGAAAGTAAAGCAGTAAATAATAAATAGGATAACTAAACCATCTATGTGATATGCACTCGAGACATCTCTAATGGCGCATAGGGAGGGGAGAAATAGAAGAACAGTTGTCCCACCAGGCATTCCGTAGAACTCAGGGGTTACACAGTTGCACTATTTTCATAGTACAGTAAGAAATAGAAATCCCATACACTCACTAACATATTCTTTCCTCCTAATGAACTATCTGAATCGTATACACAGTACAGACATAATGCAATAATGTCAAAAAAATCTAAAAAACTAAACCAATACCAACTACTAACACAAGACTCGAACTCTCGTACCGATGATCAATCGACACGCTAGTCCATGCACTCTCTCACTCAGATAGTGAACGTGTTTGAAATAGTGTCAGGTCAGAAGATACCACATTTCATTAGAACATACAAGGTAAGTCAACTATTTCTAAGGCGCGTGCACACATCTAGCAAAATAAAAATAAGGCATAATGTAAACTGAACAATACAATCAAGCAAGGTGTACTTGTCTTCCAAGCCAAGCTGGGAGCACAACAATTCTGGTCCAGAACTATCCACAGGAATATCGTGAACACCTACCAATTAATTATTATTCTAATTAGACTCTTATTCTACCAGTCAAAATAAGTTATTATCTAGTTATTAATCCTACGTTGGTTGCACATGCAAGTAGCTACACGCCAAAATATTATTAACCATTAACATTGCCAAAAATTAGTTTTTAATTCATTAATTATTAAAACTATTAATTCTGGAATTTTATTAGAAAATATAAATTTTAGTAATAGGGTCATCTCCTATAATTTTTATGAGTCTAAAACCAAGTAGAACCCAAAACTAGGTCATAACGGGTTACCTACTAGTCACCAAAAATCAATTTAACAAATAAGTAAATATGGAATAATAATTAAAAATTTAGAATTAAAATATAATAATGAAATTTTAAATGCTAAAAATATGGGTTTTTGATCAGGTTTTAAGTCTAAAACTGTCGGGGTCAAGTTTTGTCAAAACTATGTCAACTTGCTATATAAAACACCTAGAATTCTATTTTTATAAATATAAATAAATCTGAATATATTTGATAAAAATAAATAATGAATACAATAAATAATATTTTTTTATCCATACAAAAATAATTAGGATTTTACCATCTACAAGTTGATCCTATTAGTGTTGGCAACCAAACTTTGCTAGTATGTATGTCAAATGATGGTACATAGGTGTTGTGACAATATAATCATCAAATAATATAATTTTGATATAATTTTAGAATATATAATTTCTGGAAAAATAATACTTCATCAAGAAAATTTTAGGGTTTTCTATCTATAATCAAGTCCTAACAAGGTCCAAGGGTCTCCAACATGCATACATCAAAACTAGTTCAAAACTACCCATAAAACATGCTCAAACTCAAATTTAATAAAAACTAATAAATCTAAAATTTATTATAAAAACTAAATATAATCCCTATTTATAACATCTATATAAATATCTTAACAAGAATTAAAGAGAATTTTGAAGCAGATTTCATGCATGCACAAAAGTGTTTAGTTGAACCTCAAAATTAGGGTTCAGGGGTTGCATGACTTCTTCAAAATAAAACAATAGAGTTTACATCATCATCACACACACACACACACACACACACACACATACACACACACACACACACACACACATATATATATATATATATATATATATATATATATATATATATATATATATATATATATATATATCAAGAAGATATTGAAAAAGGAAGGAGAAAAGGATTAAAGAAACTTACTAGAAGAAGAATGAAGAAGATGCTAGAGTTCTTGGATGGAGAAGATGTTTTTGGTATCCACGTGAGGGGGGTGGACGGCCTTGGTAATGGAGGTGGCGGCTAGGGTGATGGATTAAGGAGAGAAAGTTAGAATTTTATAGAGGAGATTTTATGTTAGGGTTTTTAGAAGAAGATATAAGAAAGAGATATTATATATATATATATATATATATATATATATATATATATATATATATATATATATAGAGAGAGAGAGAGAGAGAGAGAGAGAGGGGGGGAGAGAGAGAGAGAAAGAGAGATAGGGGGTCGGATTAAGGGGTGTGTGCGTAGATATGGGGATGGGGCCGTGGATTTGTGAGAGGGGGTAGGATTATGATTGGGTAGTTAGTTTTTTAGGATATTTTCTAATTAGGTTGTTAGTTATTAAAAGTCAACAACTAACCAAATAATTAATTTATGATAAAAATTTGATTTGATTTCATGAGATCAAAATAGCAATAAATAAATAAATTATACAAAAGGGGAAAGTTGCCTAATTTGGCATAAAAAAATTATGGGTTGCATAGTGAAGAAGGTTGGATTAAAAAATAATAACAAAAGAATTATATATATATAAAATATCTAAATATTAAATACAATAAACTATGGTTGTTACACTAGTGATATACTAATGTTGAATGGTCAATTTTTTTTTCACGCGAAGATCCTACAAGTAGTACCTTCAGTGTAGGCTACTTTTTACGAAGGGCGATGTAGATTTTAGGGTTTCATCCTATATCATTATTTTCCAAACTACGGTGAAGTATCCTAATAAAATAATTATGTTTTAATTAATTTTAAAAATAATCTAAAATAAATACAATAAATATAAATACATACAAAATATCTATTTTGGGTGAGGGTTTTACAATCTACCTAACTTGCAAGAATTTCATTCTCGAAATTAAAAATAAGACATAATTTATTAAATCCTTCACATTCGTATCTAAGGTAAGTCAACCGCAATCTTCTCAAAAATTTAAATAACAAAATCTATTCAAATCCATTACAATCTCTTCAAAATTAAAATAACCATAGTTTAAATCAAAATTTAACTTATCGTAATCTCTTCTCGATTTTAAATAATCAACATCCAAATTTAAGTCAAATCTATATGACATCGTCAAGATTTAAATAACCCATATCAAAATTTAAATCACGATTTTCAACTATCATAATCTTCTCTGGATTTTAAATAATAAACAACTCTAATAAAATCTTATTCTTATTTTTAACTTAAGAATTCCATACTCTTCAAATTTTAAATTTAATTTTCATCCTCAATATTTTAAATAGGTGATCCAACAATCAAAATTTAACTTTTAATTCAATTCATCAAATTATAAAATTTTGAATTTAATCCATCTATGTTCATGTTTAGAATTCTATTTTTATCTTCAAAATTTAAATCGTTGATTCAATCTCCAATATTCAAAATTTAAATCATGTGCTCAAATTATAAATATTTGGTCCATAATATTAAAATTTTAAAATTTGTTCTATAAGGTATTCTTATCTTTAAAGTTAAATCCTCATCATCATAATTATTCTTCTAAAAAAATCTCGAAATTAAAATGATTTAATTCCCTCGATCTTATCTTACTTGATAACTTTCATAACCATCGTCTAAGATCTTTATATAAAATTTTAGCTCAAGTTGACAATGCAACTTCTGTGCAACTTAGAATTTATCCATGTTTCATAAACACCAGGCTAAAAAAAAAATTTCCTCGATCATTCAATACTGCTTACTAATCCTCAAAATCTTAACACAAAATCTATCACATGTGATATGCCCTTAATATAGAAGATAGTCACAAAGTAAAGTGATTGGCCTATGGGGTATACCTAGTACTATCTGTGTGTCAACTTTATATCAAGCACGAGCGTTCGTCTTTCCAAAATAGGAGAAGACAAAAAACATCAATAAAGAGTTCAAGAAAGAGGTGATAGAATACATGTATGTGGTTCAAGGGCAATTAAAGAATTCAAAAAGAGTTGTCAAGGCAGTTGTGGATTAAAATCTTATTTTTGGTAAATTTCTATTTGCATGCTCATATCAATACAGTTATGTAACCGATACAATATGCTCTGACCTGTCTAGAGGGCAAGTATATTTGTCTAACAAGCTAAGTAAACTATATCTCAATCCATGTAAAGTAGTCATGGGAAGAGCGAACCAAGCTCACTAAGGTTAGCTAGGTCATAATACACAGATTCTAATTAGACAAATGTATTAGTGTGTGCACCCAATAATAAATATGTCATGAACAAGCTCGATAAAGAATAAGCTTACAAAAGTAGACTGTAATAGCAGCATGAGTCAAGATAGTCCAAATAATATAAGTATGTGAGATTATGATGAATGAAAGTACAATAGTTCGAGTTCATCAAGAATCGAAGACTCGTCCGAAGTTTGCCTCTATAATCGTCATGCTAACTTCTAGTCTAAGCCTCTGGTTGACCAAATGGGGGTATGGGCCTCTAAAGTTCTGCAGTCTGGATAAACACTATCTTCTTATGCTAGGATATATTCAGGTGTCGTTCTATTATACTTCATTAATGGGTCAAAAGGACTATGTGATACTAGTTGTGAGGTATACTACCCAACTTAAAAGAATCAACTAATATTTTAACTTAAGAATAGAGAAGTTACTGGCTGTCAAGTGAGAGAGGATATAACCTGTATTGAGATATGTGGAATAGATTACTTGATTTGAAACTAAAGGATAATCATAAAATCATAATCTAAATGAATAACTTAAATTATCAAGTTCTAATTACTAAGCAAAAAATAAATAAAAATTCAAGATTAACAAACTACAATCCTACCAAACTATATATCCTAACATATAAGAAATTACTAGGCCTACAATTAGAAGGGTAAGGTGGCATGATCTGATTTCCATTATCGTTTAAGGTCAACGATTATGGAATAATATTATGACAGTCACGTAGGATAATAATGAGTATGCCTCAAGGAGCAAAATGATTGGAAGAAGAAAATACTAAATAGTACTAAACAAGATATGAAAGTAAATAGAGAGACTCTTGATAATATCATGATTTCCTAAAGGAAGGTGGTATGCTAGTCTCTGTGTTCGAGGTATGATCAAGGGAAAGGTTCTAATTATTCAATAGGTTTTAATGATTATAGAGTATTGACAATGGATCTACGTTTCAGGAAAATGGTAAGTAACTCATAGATAGTCAGATGATTACATGGGTTCCTAAGAGGAGATGAGGTTCACTAGAGCATGATGGTCTCATAGCTTGGCACGATTAGAAAAGATTCAAATCAGTTACAAGGTCGAATGATTAAAGCAATGCCAAAAAAAATTATGCAATAAGGAAATAATGTTACTCAAGGTTGAAGGGTATGACTCGGTCGATGGCTTATTGGTACTCGAACATAAATATAATGATCGGGGTGCTAAGTGATATGCTAAGCTGAAGATAGGGTACTCTTGTCTTACTAGGGCGTTGGTTCTTTCATCTTGGTTTCCTAAAATAATGCCTTGCTAACTGTTAAGGTACGAATCCAAATTTATAAGCCATGTTAGCTCCTATATTATTTTACTATGGAAGTCATGTTTAATCCTAATTTCCAGCCTTAAATTTTTATGGGTTCGTCAATACTAGGGTCAAACAATATAGTTAATTTCTAACTAAACTTAGTAGTATCTATATTGCACTCAAGTCATGCTTAAATATGGCAAGGGAATAATGGCCAATTAATTTACAGGTGAGGGATGCTAGGGTTCATTAGGTATACTTAAACTTTTGGGAGCTACCAATATTCTAATTTATTTTTCTTAGTAGGTATACTATCATAATTATCTTCTAATCCTAACAACAAAGATTCATATATTCTGGCAGAAGGCTATACTTAAGGGACTATTAGGAAAATACATTAAATAGGAAGAGGTAAGAAAATAAGAATACCCATGTCAAGAGAAATAAGCGAGTACAATTTTGAAGGTCGATGAAGGTATGATAGTTCAAGATCCGGAACAAAAATAAAAAGGAAAGTCAAATATATGGATGAGACCTATACTCTTATCCTATTTGTAGGCTTGCTCGGTACAATAGCATAACCAACACAATATACTCTCGACCTACATGGGCTACCACTAAAAAAATGTCATGCCCCAGTCCCAAAATACGTAGGACTAGGAATACGTAGACATATCAGCCGTATGTATATGGTAACTCCAATATATGAAAACCATACACATATGTACGCTATTTATGAATAATAATAATTCACAAGTGGTATATAACTTCACAAGTCATAGGCAATACTAATCTCATGTACAAAATGAAATAGAAATATATAACCCAATATGACAATGTACCAAGTAGAAAAATAGTCGAGAAGAACTAGTAGTCGGGTGGAGACAAATCCACTACCAAATAGGATATGAAAGACAACAAAATAAGTACATTATCTAGTGATCAAGAAGCTTTAAGGGAATACCTCCTCGAAAGAGAAAGAAGTAGCCATTCCTGATCCGTGCTCCTGTAATTAATTATGATCTTCTATATCTGGAAAGGATGCCAGGTCCTTAGAGGGACATAACAAGTACACAAGAAATTGACATGCATAAAAGTAAAGCAGTAAATAATAAATAGGGTAACTAAACCCCCTATGTGATATGCACTCGAGATATCTCTAATGGCGCATGTGGGAGGAGAAATAGAAGAACTGTCGTCCCACCAGGCATTCTGTAGAACTCGGAGATTACACAGTTGTACCATTTTTACAGTACAGTAAGAAATAAATATTTTACACTCTCACTAGCAGATTCTCCCCTCCCAATGAACTATCCTAACCGTATACGTGGTGTAGAAATAATGCAATAACGTCAAATAATATCTAAAAAACTAAACCAATACCAACTACTAACATAAGACTTGAACTCTTGTACTGATAATCAGTCGATATGCTAGTCCATGCACTCTCTCACTCACTCAGACAGTGAACGTATTTGAATCAATGTCAAGTCAGAAGATACCACGTATCTTTACAACATACCAGGTAAATCAAGAAAGATATACTTGCCTTCCAAGCCAAGTTGCGAGCAAAACAAGTCTGGTCTGGAGCTATCCACAGGAACGCCTCAAACACCTACCAATTAATTATTACTCTAATTAGAATCTTATTCTATCAGTCAAAATAATTTATTATCTAGTTATTAATCCTACGCTGGTTGCACATACAAGTAACTACACGCCAAAATATTACAAACCATTAACGCCAAAAACTATTTTTAAATCATTAATTATTAAAACTATTAATTTTAGGATTTTATTAGAAAATATAGTTTTTAGTGATAGGGTCATCTCCTATAATTTTTATGACCCAAAACTAGGTCATAACGGGTTACCTACTAGTCACCAAAAATTATTACTACTATATTTTCTAGGAAAGGGTAATTATATTATTTTATAATTAATTAAATATTATGCATGTTATATATTAATTTATTGTATTATTTATTATTGTTAGATGTTAGATTTGATTTTGGACTTGTGTTAGTAGATCTAACTAGTTTAGATTAGATTCATGGACCAACATTTAATTCTAGTTAGATTGAGCCAAATAGTTAGCCCATTCATTAGGAGGATGACTTAATTAGTTAAACCTATTGTATTAGAAACTTTCTTCTTTAATTAATTCTTTCATGACAAGGCCCTAGGGGTATTATGGACTTTTTATGGTGACTTGGAGTAGGGACTAGGCCGGCCATATCAAGGGGGAGGAGACTCTCTCTCTCTTCATTCATTCATCTTATTTCTAGATCTAAATTTTTTCTCTTCCAAATTCCTTCATCCCTACACCAATATCTACCCAATTTCCTTCCTAATTCCTTCTTTACTCACCATTGGAGGCTATTAGAATAAGGAGGAGGTAAGGATCTACAAGAAGGAGGAAGAAGCACAAGTTGAAGGCTCTTGACACTCATTTGGAGAATTATATTGGGTATCCATCTTCCAATAGGTATAATTCTATTTTACCTCTCTAATTAGACTCTAAATCTATAATTTAATTATTAGGAACCCTTCCATTTACTAAGACTACCCATAGGAAGTAGAATTAGGTTTATAGGAGGTTTATGGAGAAAGTTATGTGATATTTTATGTCAATTTTGGGAAAATTATGAGATTAGCACATCTTGTGTTTGGTTGTGTGTGACTAGTATCGTATCCATAATTAGATACATATAGGCCATATCATAACAATTTAGCGATACAGGTTGATTTGAGGGTTTTTTTTCGATACGGGTGTTTGAGCATGTCATATTTTGACATAGGCACGTCGATGAGTAGCTAATACTTTGTGTTGCTTCAATTATGATTTTAGACTTGCTCGTGTCCTTCAAGATATGTTTGATGGTATAGTGGAGTCGTATCACAAGCGTATCATAAATTGAGTGTGATACGGGTGCGGTGCACTCCACGTGTTTGATACTTTGAATTATAATTCAATTTACCTTGGTTATCACTATTATAGTATTATATTTATAGTTGTTATATATATATATATATATATATATATATAAGTGAGTGTATATGTATAGGTGTGTGTATGGGTGCTAGGGGGAGGTATCGGGTAAGCAAGAAGCAGCAGTAGTAATAAGCAGCAGCAACAACAATAAGCATTAGCAGCAGCAATAAGAAGCAGCAGCAGCAGTAAGAAGCAATAAGAAGCACCAGGAGCAATAAGAAGCAGCAGCAGCAACAACAATAAGAAGGAGTAGCAGCAACAAGAAGAAGCAGCAGCAGTAGTAGGCAGTAATAAGAAGCAGCAACAACATCAATAAGAAGGAGAAGCAACAGTAAGCAGTATATAGTAGCAATTGCAGTACTCAATAGAAGGGGTGTCCAAGAGATAAAAAATGTGTGGGAGTACTAATATAATATGTGATCAAGTGTAGTAAGGTTGAGTATCAACTTTTGTGTATGATACCAAGAGTATAGGAGTTAAGTATTAGGGAAATATAGGATAACTATTAGTTTATAGTTGAGGTAAGTTTTATATAGTAAGGTATTAGCTAGTATACTCAATATAGCTAGTTGATCTAGTTAAGATTTTGGTCTAAGTTGCTAGGTAATCATTAAGATATATGATATTGTCGTTGAGGGTATTAAGCTATTAAAATACTAAGATTATTGTTAGTACTAAGGAATTAGTTATATATTGGTGTTAAGTTATGGTATATAATATTGTATAATTTATATATGTATAGATATTGATACTATATTAATTAGTATAGGTGTTGGGTTTGTGTATCAAGAGGTGTGTGTAGGTGGTGTGATACCGTATTGGTTCAAATCCAAGATATCCACTTAGCATTAGTTTAGGTAGGGATACTATATTTTTTTTATCTTGTATATATATATATATATATATATATATATATATATATATATATATATTATTATATTTTCATATTTAATAATTTACGTATCTTATGATACGGTATAGTGTTGGTATCCTAGTATCCTAACATAGCTAATATAGTCTAGTTATATATTGTATGGACCCAATATCCTAGAGATGGACTCATACAACCTTAAAATAGTTAGTTTGACCAAGTTTGACTAGTTTGACCTAGAGTTGGTCTAGTTTGTCTGTTTTGACTTAGAAATGGCTTTATGACCTAGAATTTGAGTAGTTTAACTTATTTTTATTCCAAAACCTTGTATTGATTTAATATTCTATATTTAGGTCTCTGAGGCACCATTTTGGACATCTTTGATACTGTTCACCAAAATTCAGGCAAGTACATTCTCTGATAGTTTCTCATTTATGATATCCCTTATATTTTTTGTATTTAGTGTAGATATCCTTAATTTTTTGACACGATGGTTACACAGATTGGTATATCTGGATCTTGTCATGAGACGTTATTTCTTAGTATTTATGGTGTATCTTGTGTAAGCCTTGTTCTTTGTTCTTCTTGTACATGTATATATATTAATTCTTGGGGAGACTAGCTACCTACCCTGTGAATCTCGTGTCATAACGTACCATGGTTGGATCCACTATACCAGTCGAGGCTGGGAGTATTAGTATAAATATGTGATCATACCCTCCTTGTGCATGTCTTATTCCTTGAATAGTGTTCATCATACACCGTACGTATGATTAACCAGGCTATAATCCTTGTGCAAGTTTCCAAGCCGATCAAATGTTGAAGCTGGTACTCACTCACTTAGTAGTAGTATTTCTTGCTCAGTTCTATGATGCTCATTCTTGTATTTATTTTTAGTATTCCTATTGTTCATATCTCTTTTACCTATATATTGCATCTTGTATATTTGCTTTATTTATTATTATTAGTTTATATCATTTATTGGAACTACTGTTAAAGATATAATTTTCTCCTTTCCTGACTGGATATATTTTTTCCAGATGACACTGAGGAGTGGTATCCCACTCACTACGGGCCTCAGGACGTAGTTGGCTTAGAGCCAGAGACTTTGGCTCAGGAGGATCTTATCTCGGTTGAGACAGACGATCCAGTACCCGTAGCTCAGTAGATAGATTTATTTGCACTGGATTTGTCTCCAGCATTTGTTATTAGTATTTTTTTTTATATGACTCATTAGATATTATTTGTCTTATGAGTTGTATTTGACTCTTTAGTTCTTTATATCATTTTGTGCGATTGTTCCATCTTATAGATCTATGATTGAGTATTCATATTTATTGATGGCATTATTATATCTTGATTGCTAGATAGATATTTTAACCAAACAATATTCTACCGCCGATGCTGCGGCGTAGGCTGGACGTTGTTCACTACTCTTGCCCCTATACTGGGTGCGGGTTGTGACAAAAATTAATTTGACAAATAAGAAAATCTAGAATAATACTTAAAAATTTAGAATTAAATATAATAATAAAATTTTAAATGCTAAAAGTATGGGTTTTTGGTCGGGTTTTAAGTCTAAAACTGTCAGGGTCAAGTTTTGTCAAAACTAGGTCAACTTGCTACATAAAATACCTAGAATTCTATTTTTATAAATATAAATTAATCTGAATATATTTGGTAAAAATTAATAATGAATACAATAAATAATATTTTTTATCCATACAAAAATAATTAGGGGTTGACCATCTACAAGTTGATCCTATTAGGGTTGGCAACCAAACTTTGCTAGTATGCATGTCAAGGGATGGTACACGGGTGTTATGACAATATAATCATCAAATAAAATAATTTTAATATAATTTCAGAATATATAATTTTTGAAAAAATAATACTTTATCAATTTTTTTTAAGGTTTTCTATCTATGATCAAGTCCTAATAAGGTCCCATGGTCTCCAACATGCATATATCAAAACTAGGTTAAAACTATCCATAAAACATGCTAAACTCAAATTTAATAAAAACTAATAAATCTAAAATTTATTAAAATTGAATATATTTCCTATTAATAACATCTATATAAATATATTAACAAGAATTAAAGAAAATTTTGAAGCAGGTTTCATGCATACACAAAAGTATTGAGTTGAACCACAAAATTAGGGTTCAGAAATTGCATGAGTTCTTTAAAATAAAACAATAAAGTTTACATCACACACACACACACACACACACACACACACACATATATATATATATATATATATATATATATATATATATATATATATATATATATATATATATATATATATATATATATATATATAAGATATTGAAGAAGGAAGGATAGAAGGATTAAAGATATTTACTAGAAGAAAAATAAAGGAGATGCTAGAGTTCTTAGATGGAGAATATGATTGTTGTGTCCACATGAAGGGGGGTGGTCGACCTTGGTAATGAAGGTGGCAGCTAGGGTGATGGAGGAAGGAGAGAAAGTTAGAATTTTGTAGAGGAGATTTTAGGTTAGGGTTTTTAAAATAAGAGATGAGAAGAAGATTATATATATATATATATATATATATATATATATATATATATATATATATAGAGAGAGAGAGAGAGAGAGAGAGAGAGAGAGAGAGAGAGAGAGAGAGATAGGGGGTCAGATTAGGGGTGTGCACACGGATATGGGGATGGGGTCACGGGTTTGGGAGAGGGGGTATGATTAGGAATGGATAGTTAGTTTGTTAGGATATTTCCTAATTAGGTTGTTAGTTATTAAAAGTCAAAAACTAATCAAATAATTAATTTATGACAAAAATTTGATTTAATTTGAATCCATGAGATCAAAATAGCAATAAATAAATCCTATAAATGTAAAAAGTGGCCTAATTTGAAATAGAAAAATTATGGGTTGCTTAATGAAGAAGTTTGGATTGGAAAATAATCACAAAGAAATTATATATATAAAAATATCTAAATATTAAATGTAATAAACTATGATTGTTATACTAGTGCCATACTAATATTGAATGGTCAAATTTTGTGTCACGTGAAGATCCTATAAGTAGTGTCTCCCATATAGGCTACTTCCTACGAAGGGCGATATAGATTTTGGGGTTGTCCTATATCATTAATCTCCAAACTACGGTAAAGTATCCTAATAAAATAATTAGATTTTAAAAATAATCTAAAATAAATATAATAAATATAAAATACATATAAAATACATATTTTGGGTGAGGGGCTTTACTGCATATTCCTTAGAATATGGTTTGGGTCTATAACTGCATACAGCGATAACTTACTATTATGCTGTAGATCGAATCCTTCTTTGCTAAGACTTTTACTTCATAATTTCGGCAAGATAGAGGGATGATAGGCCCATCATCTTTGGGAAGGTAGAAGGCCGTCGAGACTACCTCATTGAAGAATCGGATCCGAGAGTGGTATAATGCAACTTCACTGCCACAGCACACAAGCCAAGAGCATCATCCAAAAGATGGAATATGACCTGAAGTACGACAAAGGCCTAAACTGTGGCAAAGGTTGACGTATGCCTCTACGTCACTTCGCTCCCGTATGCAAGCCTGAGACCTACTACCAATGGATTGGTCATGGGTTAGGGTAAGTCTCATCTCCTACAAATTTTGAGGGATCGAAAGAAGATGACGAGTTACAATCTCACTCTTTGTAGTCTTCTGCTTGGGTCTCCGACACAAGTATCAGAGATATGTTCAAGAAAATATTGTCTATCTATATGGTGACAGTGCACCCGGAGGAAGACAATAAACACCCGGTTGAGCTCTTCAAAATAGAACCATGGGCACAATGATTGAATTCACAGTGGGAGCTTCATTTTGAGTAGTGAGAATCGCCTACCAAAGATGAGGTCATGCAAGTCAATTTAGGCGATGACTCTGCTCCTAAGCCAGTATTCATCATTAAAAACCTCTCTATTAAAGACCACAAAACCCTTATGCAGCTAGTAAGGGAGTATATAGATGTCTTTGTATGGATTTATAAAGATATTCCAGGCTTGGACCCATAAATTGTGGTGCACAAGCGCAATATCCTACTGAATGCTAAGCTAGTGAAGCAACATCAACGATGATTACGTCCGTATGTCATGAACACCATTGAAGCTGAAGTGAATAAGCTAATAGAAAGTAGCTTTATTCGCAAAGAACATCATCCAGATTGGTTAGCCAATAACGTTCATGTCATGAAGAAGAGTGATAAAATTCGAGTCTGTATAGACTTCGATAATTTGAATGCGGCTTACCCAAAGGATGAATTCCCCTTTCTATTTTTTGATCACATATATAATGGTCGACAATAATTATGGTTTCGAGCGTATATCCTTTATGGACGAGTTCTCACACTATAATTAGATCAAGATGTTCCCATACGACAAGAAGCACATGTCATTCTGAATACTAATAGGGGTATATTGCTATACAGTGAAGTCCTTCGGTATAAAGAATGCAGGTACAAAATACTAGCGAGCTATGAGCACTATCTTTTATGAACATCTGCCCAAGATAGTTGAGTGTTATATTGATGACATCGCTGTCAAGAGCCATTTTTTAGGATGACCACCTCCATAACCTGAAGACAGTATTTGACTTAATATGAGCACATCAACTGAGATAAACCAACCAAGTCTTTTTTAGGAGTCTTCATTGGTAAGTTATTGGATTTTGTCATAACTTCGAAGGGTATTCACATAGACCCTGAGAAGACCAAGGCTATGTAATATCTCGCTACGCGTCGGCATTATGTATCAGGTGAGTGGACATAACTTCATTCTCTGATTCTTGCATGCCTTAATAATAATCTGAGTTTTTGCTTATAATATTTTCATAAGAGAATGATAGAACCTGCCTTGCATGTTAATGAACGAACTCACCTAGCTTATCTTTGAAATAATAAGTCTGCTAAACGAGAATCCTGAAACGCTTATCTAAGAGTGTATAAACATGTTCACTATCGTCTATGCTTCGAGAGAACCATATCATTCTTGGATGTGTTCAAAATGATAAGTCGGCTTGCCCCGCAACAACAATAACTGTTCTGATGATTTATTTCATCTGTATACTTGAATTTATTTGATAGTGTTCCATGTATTCGCATCGGTCGGACAATGTCTATTGGTGGAAAGCTGAACTGCATGCGTCATTAGCCACCATGGGTCACAGCTGCCAATAGCATCAGATGAATGAGTCATTGGTATGCTAGTCCAACAACTGTCGGTCCTGAGATACTCGGGGACCGCCCTGCATATAGCTAGTTCATTATGTTGGCTTGGATAGAGGACTGCCCCTAAGATGTGCATGTGGGTCTAGCTATGCATTTGTTCCTAGAGTCTCACGAGACATGCTATGCACACCCTGAAATGGAATGAACGACTTGTCTTGCTTATTGCATATAAAACTCTATTTTTAAAGATGTTCCTAAATAATGTAATATGACTCTGCTATCGAAATGCATGAAATAAATATAGGTAAAACTAGAAAGATCACTAGTAATATAATATTTTATAACATGATTACTTAGTATTGGTTTTAGTGAATGCTTGTTTCTGTTCACCAGTACTTATAAAAGTGCTGACCCACCAACAGTTTACTTGCTTGCAGGTACTGGATAATCCAAGGGAGCGATAGGCGTGCCTCAATCCCAAAGACCCAGAAATTATGGTTTTGATTGCCCCGCATTGCTATCATATAAAGGGGCATAATGCATGGAACGAATGCCTTTGCTAAGAGAACCCAGTCCCTCGATTTGCCCCAAATACTCAGTTGGCTAAATGCATTGCATTGCAACAATGTTCCTTTCTACTGCTTACTCGATTGATGCGATGATAGCCAAACATAACTTAAACGATGAAGCCTTGTGCGAACGCAATCCCAGGCTCGTACGATATTATGTCCCGGTATTGAATGAGCCATTCCCTGCTCCGTCGGGGAGGCGTCGAGGTACGGTGATTCTCGTTCGGTGCGCTGAGGTACGATGGTTCATGTACGGTTTTGACGGGGTAGAGGCGGTGGTCCGGCCGAGCGGCCCCTCGGCTGGCGGGACCGGGGCGTGACACAATGGTATCAGAGCGGATTCGATTTTCTTGGCCCAAAATCTGTTACTATGACTCTGAGATATTATCGATATAGTTTTGCAATAGAGCGTTCTATACAATAAGTCCATAGATATTCTTAAAGTGCAAAATATTTACTGGACTTCATTTGCTTGATTGTTTCGATTGAGTATGGCGAGGGATGGCACTATCGCTGCTCAGAATATCGAGAAGTTTATCCTTGAAGTTTCGAGGATGAAAATTTTTGTTGGTTGGTAAGTATGTAATGCCCCGCCCCGCGTTGGCATTATATATCAGGTGAGTGGGCAGAACTTCGTTCTCTGATTCTTGCAAGCCTTAATAATAATCTGAGTTTTTGCTTGCAATATTTTCATAAGAGAATGATAGAACCTGCCTTGCATATTAATGAACGAACTCACCTAACTTATCTTTGAAATGATAAGTCTGTTTAACGAGAATCCTGAAATGCTTGTCTAAGAGTGCATAAACATATTTACTATCGTCTATGCTTCGAGAGAACTATATCGTTCCTGAATGTGTTCAAAATTATAAGTCGGCTTGCCCCACAACAATGATAACTATTCTGATGGTTCGTCTCGTCTGCATACTAGAGTTTATTTGATAGTATTCTATGCATTCTCATTGGTCGAACAATAGCTATTGGTGGAGAGCTGAACTGCATGCGTCATTAGCCACCATGGGTTACAGCTGCCAATAGCATCATATGACTGAGTCATTGGTATGCTGGTCCAACAGCTGTCAATCTTGAGTTACTCGGGGACCACCCTGCATATAGCTAGTTTATTGTGTTGGCTTGGATAGAGGATTGCCCCTAAGATATGTATGTGTGTCTAGCTATGCATTTGACCCTAGAGTCTCACGAGACACGCTGCGCACACCCTGAAACGAACGAATGGCTTGTCTTGCTTATTGCATATGAAACTCTGTTTTTAAAGGTGTTTCGAAACAATGTAATATGACTCTGCTATCAAAATGCATGAAATAAACATAGGTAAAACTAGAAAGATCACTAGTAATGTAATATTTTATAACATGATTACTTAGTGTTGGTTTTAGTAAATGCTTATTTCTGTTCAGTTATTTCTACTGGATCGTCCGAGGAAGCGATAGGCGTGCCTCAATCCCAAAGACCCAAAATTTTGGTTTTGATTGCCCTGCGTTGCTATCGTATAAAGGGGCATAATGTATGGAACGAATGCCTTTGCTAAGAGAACCCAGTCCCTCGATTTGCCCTAAATACTCAGTTGGTTAAATGCATTGCATTGTAACAATATCCCTTTCTGCTGCCCACTCGATTGATGCGATGATAGCCGAATATAACTTAAACGATAAAGCCTTGTGCGGGCGCAACCCCAGGCTCGCACGATATCACGTCCCGGTATCGAACGGGCCATTCCCTGCCCCGTCGGGGAGGCACCAAGGTATGGTGATTCGCGTCCGATGCTCCTAGGTGCGGTGGTTTACGTTCAGTTCTGGCGGGGGTGACGCGGTGGTCCGGCTGAGCGGCCCCTAGGCTCGTGTGGCCGGGGCATGACAGGCTATTCTTGATATGCACCCCCGAAGAACCTTTGAGAGCTTCACAGTTTGCAAGAAAGGTTGGCGTACATCAGGAGGTTCATATCCAACCTCTCTGGGTGATGTCAACCCTTTACCCAGTTTATAAAGTAGGAATTCTCCTACGTCTAGACCAAAGAATGCCAGCAAGCATTCAGCGATATCAAAAAATATCTCACGAAGCCCCCAGTGTTGGTGGCTCATATCATGGGAAAACCCTTTCTACTATATGTGCCAGCGATGGATCATTCTCTTTGCGCTCTGTAGGATCGAAATATAATATAATATACTCTAGAGGGGGATGAATAGAGTATACAGCTGAATTTAGCAATTAATTTTTTTTTTGCAAATTATACAAGTATTATGACTATTATGTATGTGTCACAGATATAAGTATATGTCATAGCTATAATAACAGTCTAGCAATTATGTTGCAGGTATGTCATGGCTGTTACAGTATAAGCCAAAGTAAAGTAAAGAGTGAGAAGGGAAACACAAACACGGTGATGTATCCTGGTATCCCTCAATGTGAGGACTAATCCAGGCTAGAGGACTCTAGCTCCCAGTTGAATCCACTATACAAATAGAACACAAGCTTTGATCCAAAGGCTTGCCGACTTCTTACAGACACGAGCTTTAATCCAAAAATCTCGAATACTTTAAGTGTAGAGTATAAAACTTCTGAACAAGCTTCTGATTATAACTCTCTAAACTTCTAAACCATACTGTACTGGCAACTAAGACTAAAGAATTGTAACTGGCTTGAGATATAAAAATAAAGGCTTTTTAGAACTTGTATACCAGAAGAGAAGAGAAGATTAAAAGTGAATTGATGTTTAGAAATATGAAATCTCTTCTCTATTTATAGGATTTCTCAAAGGAGAGTTCGGACAGAACTCGGCCAGAGTTCGTTTGCAAAATATCAGAAAATAGTCGTTGTATCGAAAATTGCAGTGAGGCCAAGTTTCTGAACAAAAAGTCCACTAAAGCTGAACTCGGTCCGAGTTCTGTTCCCTTAGTTCAGGGCCAGAACAGAAACTGGGCTGAGTTTTGGGTCCAACTTAGCTATTTTAAGATAGGATATTTTGAAAATAATTTAAGGTAGCTAATTGTCAGTACGATATGGTGTACTGTATATTTCTAGACTCAATAAAATAAAAAATTATATTGCATATAGGAAAATAAAAATAGACACGACGATGGAAAGCAACTCTGAACAGTTGATGTTGCAATCGTCGCAGTATATCTAAAAAGCGTTACAATAGCTTATATCGAGTCAAGGTTAGATCTATTATCAAAATTGGTTCGACCATGACCAATGGGCCAATAATCTCCCCCATTTTGATTATTGACAAACCTTGACCGATATAACATCTTGATCGAACTGATTTGAAAATTAATTATACTGTTACTAATTATAGTCATCAGATGTTGTATCTTTTTTTCTCTCCGTTGTCATTTAGCAAAATTTCTAGGAGACAAAAGCATCCCCGCAAAATGTGCTTACAAAAAAGACAGACATGTGAAGAAAAAATAAATTGCATATATTTCACAGAAACAGAGCATTTAAAAAATACAGTAGCTAAATATGAATGCTAAGTGAGATTGAAAAGTTAATATGCATGTATATAGAATAAAACTTAAAAAGGTAAACTTTTGAGTACAACCAACTGAAAGAGTTTTACCATACACAAAGTACTATAACTGAAAATGCATACATAAAATCTAATCATTAGAATTTAGAAGACATTTCCAAGATATATAGACATAAAGTGAAAAAAATCCTAACTAAAAATATCTAGACTAAAACATAACAGCTAGATATCTACTCATCACCAGAAGTTATTAATTTTAAATTTTAATAAATATAATTAAAATTATTTTATGAATTACTTTTCATATACCGTAATTATCTCAGATTAGCTGTAGGGGTACTGTCTCAACTAGCGGAGGTCCACCGAGGGACGCTTAAGTTCCGTTTCGCTTTAGCCGTAGTCGTAGTGACAGACAGATCCTTTGTAAGCTAGTCTCCAAAAACAATTTTTGTATATTAGAAGTAATTCAATAAGATAAGATTAATTAATATTATTGATATATAAAATTTCTAATTCTCGACGTAAATAATTAAATCTATCTTCTACTAAAAGTTTAGTGAAGATATCGGCCAGTTTTTTGTGTGTCTACATATTCTAAATTAATATCTCCATTTTATTGATGATCTCTAAGAAAATGATGTCGAACCTCAATGTGCTTAATGCGTGAGTGACATACAAGATTTTTAGTCAAACTAATAGTGCTAGTGTTGTCACAGTAAATGAGAATATGTGAATATTGTAAGTTATAGTAATTTAAAGTTTCCTTCATCCATAAAATTTGTGCACAACAACGTCCTGCGGTGATATACTCAGCCTCAGTAGTTGATAATGCGATAAAATTTTATTTCTTGCTAAACCAAGAGACTAAAGCTTTGCCTAGGAAATAACATGTACCACTAGTACTTTTTTATCCACTTTGCATCCAGCAAAATCAGCATATGAATAACTGACTAGGTCAAGGGATATGGTTTTGGGATACCATAAGCTGACAAAAGGAGTACACTTAAGGTATCAAAAGATATGCTTAACGGCACACAAATATGATTCCTTAGGGTTAGCTTGAAATTGTGCACACAAGCAAACACTAAGCATAATATCATGACGACTAGCAGTTAAATAATATAAACTACCAATCATACCTCGATACTTATGTATGTTGACCATTTTTCCTTATTCATCTATTTTAAGCTTTGTTAAAGTTGCCATTAGAGTATTAAAGAGCTTGGCAGATTCCAGATTGAACTTCTTTAAGAGGTCTTTTGTATACTTGGCTTGGTTGATGAACGTCCCATTTTGAGTTTGTTTGATTTGCAGTCTAAGAAAGAAATTTAGCTCTCCCATCATGCTTATCTCAAACTCACTCTAGATACACTTAGAAAATTCTCGACAAAGAGATTCATCAGTTGATCCAACGATAATGTTATCAACATAAATTTGAACTAAAAAAAGATTTTTATTCAACGATTTAGAAAATAGTATAGTGTTAACCTTTCCTTTTGAAAAATCTTTTACAAGTAGAAAAGAGCTTAAGCGGTCATACCAAGCGCGAGATGTCACCCTTACTTTTTCAAATAGGGGTAGTTTGGTAATTTAGCCTAGCTATTTAATTTTAGAAATATAATATTATTATTAGTGTATAATAAATATTTATTTGATGTAGTAGTAGTTATTTATTTATTAGAGTACTATATATTTATTTAAAAACTTGTATTATTTATTTATAGATAGTGGACTAGTCTATTAGTTAGACTTGACACTTGTGAGCCATTTAGACTTGTCATGACAACTTATTGAACCCAATATGGACTAAGCCGAATAGACCCAAATTCCACAAATTAATTAGGAGGGTTAGACTTAATTTGACTTAATTAGAGGCTTTTTAAAATAGCCTTCCTTAATCCTCTTCATAATTAGATGAGTAGGGGCATCCTAGACATTAGACATTGCTTGGGAAGGGGGATGGAGTGGTCATCAATACATAAGCCTATTCTCTCTCTCTCTCTCTCTCTCTCTCTCTCTCTCTCTCTCTCTCTCTCTCTCTCTCTCTTCTTATTAGAATTTATTTTAGATCTAGAATTTAGATCCCTAAATTTCTCACATTTCCTCCATTGAACTCTAACTCAATTCACCTTCATTTTCTCTCTTATTTTTATTCCACAAGGAGCTTGAACCTTGGAGAAGCAAGGAGCACAAGGAGGAGGAGTAATAACGAAGAAATCGTATTTGGATCGTGTCCACTTTGGTTTTCAATAAGAATCCATCTCTCAATTGTTAATTTCTAAATTCTCTCATTCTAGCTTCTAAATCATGCATAAGACCTCTAGAAATCACCCAATGGCATAGGACTATCATTAGGAACAAATTTTAGTTGATTTGGTTAAGTATTGTGGTCTCTACATAGGTTTTTGTATTGATTTTAGGAGAATTGCGAGGTGGACACACCAATTGTGTGTCATGACACCAATTTAGTCAAATTAGACTTAGATATGGATTGGGATACTAGATATGTGCCCACAATTGGATATGTGTAGGCCGTATCATGGTATTTTATGATACAGTGTGATACAGAGCCCTATTTTGGGTATTTTGTGCAATTATTTCTAAATTCTCATAGTATCAAGTTTTATTAATTTTATAATAATATATTTATGTGTAGGAATGGTTTAATATGGAGAATTGGTGTATATGAATATTAGTTTAAGTGTGTATCATGACTTCCTAAATATACACCCTAGGTATTTGTTCTAATTTCCCTAAAATACATTATTTGTGATATTAAGTGTTTATATGAGTGTAAATATATGTGTTAATATAAGTAGACATATATATATGTGTATATATATATATGTATGAACTCTGTGTGTGGTTACGTATTCATATATACGGTGCCATTAAGTCTGTGTGAACTCAGTGTAGTTGTGTGCTTGGAACTGACTGTGAGTGGACTAAACACATGATGCAGAAGGTGGTTGTAGCAGTTAACCACTGCATTGGGGTTAAGTGTGCACAGGCAAGTAGCAGTGGTATTGCTACTACAGTATTGTATCAGTGCTTGTAAGCACTAATACACATAAAATTAGAACTTGAGCAGTGACTGTGTTGATGTAAGGATGTGTGTGCATTGTATCTGAAATCAAGGGGCCGGGTAACTACAGGTTAGAAAATTAATTGATACAGGTTAGAGAGGGGTAATTGCAGTTGATAAATAAAGATTGGCCGTGTATGGTATTTCATTATAGTGTGTTAGTGTGTGGTTGCTTGGAACAAGTGCCAGGTGCTATGGTGTGTGGTGCTCGAGAAAGGGAATGATAGGTGCTCAGTTACTTAGTATCAGTATCATATGGAGTGTGAATTATAGGTAAGTAACTTAAGTGTTGGTATACAGGCAATTAGATAATTAGGTGCAGACGTTAGGTTGTGCTGTTACCTGCACGTGGGTAAAAAGAGGAGGGGGGCACACTCGAGTGATGCGGTAAAGAATCACAGTAGGCAATGTTTTATAATTGAGTGTGCAGGTATGGAAACTAGGTAAGGGGTCACCTATTCTGCAGTTGCTTCTAGTATTGTAGCAACTTGAGTATCATTGATTGATATTTTGTTGCAGTTGAATTAGTTAAGAGCAGTATATCAGATATTGTATTAGAATGGTAGGTTGAGACGTAATTGGTGGCAGTGGTTAAGTAGGTTGGTTTAGTGAATTAGTTAGAGGTGAGTTTCAGTCAGTGTCAGTTAATAGGAGTAGTAGCTAGTATCAGTTGGAGTGAATGTTTAGGAGCAGTCATTGCATAGTTGGAATACAATATACTTGTTGTGAAGTATAACTAGTAAGTATCACCTACCTGGGAATTCAGAGAGATAGGTGTTAGCTATTAGTTTAGAAGTTATCAATTGATGAGGATGGTTTCAGATTTCATTAGTAATATTGGTAGGTACTTTGTACTAGTTAAATTAGGATAGTTAGATAACTATTAGTCTGGTAGAAGATAGTTTATAGTGTAATAGTTAATTGGTGAGTTCAGTTATTAAGTCATGTTAGTATATGCAGTTAGTCTCGATACTGACAGTTAGTATATTAGTGCTAGTATCAATTATTTGGTAGTTAGTTATATGAGTATCATATAGGTATATATACATGACAACAGTTAGCTACCATTAGGTAGTGTACATATAGAAAGTTAATTAATGATAAGTTTTGGCTAAGGTAATACCTAGTTTAATTAGTGAGAATTCATTAAATGACCAAATAGACTAGTTAGTTTGGTGTTGACCTAGTTTAGCTAGTATTGACTAATTAGTACCCAATCTTGACCCAATTACCTTAGTGTGACCTGGTATAGCCTAGTTGTCACGCCCCAGTCCCAAAATATATGGAACTAGGCCATGTGGCATTGGCCAGCTGACACGTCACTAAGGGATTACCCAATTTAATGGACCCAAAGTGATGTGCTACGCTGTCCTAAAATACTACAAGTCTAAATACAGGTAAATCTGTCTCATCCACAGGAATATCATGAAATATGGAAAATAGTGCTGATTATATATATAGCTAAGTCTGAAATGTCATAATACAGATCAGATAATATCTGGTGGGAACAAACCCACTACAAAAGATAAGCAAAATAAGATAACTAGTGCATCGTCCTCAGAATATGTAGCTCCAACTCCAGAGTACTCAGACAGACTCTGATGGCATCTCCTCTAACTGTTTCTCAGGGGCATCTCCAGTCTCCTGTCCAGGTCCATGTACTGTGGGGTAGAGTGTCTCATCTAAACCTGGCAGGAAACCAGGTCCTCAGTGGGACATAACAAGATACAGAAAAGCATGCCATGTATATGAATACTGAATAAATAACAGGGTGTGCTAGCCATCTAAGTGAATGCAATTTGAGACAACCTAGTACGTATGGGAAAGTGTGGCTAGACATATGCTGACGTAATTCACCAATCCGTAGTGACTGGCTAATATATGCCACATATGCCCCCGTTCAAGGGCACTATGCAATACACCATCTCCGAGGAGCATGGTCACCGGAATATATATATAACAACCGTATCACTCCGTCGAGTGCGGTATCGGGATAAAGAGGTGGGTGTCCCATACGTCTTTTAGTCGTTCTCCCCGCCCAATGTAACTAATGCCAAGTCGTAGCTCTCCTGATTTTATTCTAATCCGTGATGCACGTCGTACGTACTGGTAGCTAATCAACTACGTAAACTTGTATCCCAAAATGAAGTGCAACCTTGTTGCGTGTACCCGTGTCAGGGTCTAAGAGGATATTAGGATACCCTCACAGTTGATGGTAAGTCTGTAAAGACTAGGTTAATTACACTACGCGTCAACGTACATGTTGACGGTACCCGAGGCAGTCTCAGATACTTACTGTCATATGAAATTTACTAACAATAACATTCAACAGTTTAATATTTAAACAGTAAAACTTGGCAAGGTATACTTGCCTACGCCTTTGTGCTGGAAGCACCAAGAACCTGCTCTTGCAGTCAAGTCTGAGGGGCCCTGTGACAGGGGGTCACTGACTGCGTCGTAGAGGTACTCTGTTTAGGACATACAGGGTTTGTAAATATATAAAGCGTACATTAAATACCATTTAAATATAGATGCATGTAAAGTCCTATATATAATATATATATAGCATTTATACTTATGAAAATAAATACATAATAATATATATGTATTAATACATATATAGTATAATAATATATAATAATATTACACATCATAAATACTTATAGAGATAAATAAATATAAGTACTTATATATTTATATATACAAAATGTAAGAAGAAATAATAAAATATATATATGCTATATATATTTTATGTACTACATAATATATATATATGTAGTAATGTAAATATATGTACATATAAGATTTAAAGAAATATATATATATATATAAATATACTTGTTTTTAAATATAGCTTATATATATATAACACATATATATATAAGTATATATAATATATATAAATGCAAGGAGAAAAATACATATGTTATATATATATTACATACTACATAATTATATATGTATTAATATATATATATATATATATAAAATATAAAGCAGGATATATATATATATATATATATATATATATATATATATATATATATACTTGTATATATATAGCTTATATAGATATAATACAATATATATACATATATACATAAATATATATATATATATATATATATATATATATATATATATATATATATATATATATATATATATATACATATAATCTGAATATTAAATATATATAAATAATATGTTTACATGTATATTATATAATACATATAGATTATATACATATATGAAAATATATGTATATATATATATATAAACAAATAATAAAAAAAAACATATATATACATATAATATATGATAGTAATACTATATATATAGGTATATATATATACATATAGTATTTAGTATATATATAAATAGTATTATACATATAATATACTGTAATATATAATAATAATAATAATAATAATAATAATATATAGTAATATGTTATATATAAATTATACATTTAAGTATATACATAAATATATATATATACATATATATATGAAATAAATGCATATTTAAATAAAAAAAATGCATAATACAAATAATAAATATATATACACTGTATATATATTTATTGTAAATATAATAATAATTATATAATACATAATATATATATATATATAATACATTATATATATAATATATATGTATAAATATACATAGAGATATATATATATATATATATACATAAATATATATATTAAATACATATTAAATATATAATAATAATATATGTATACTGTATAATTATACTGTATATATACAGTAATATAAATTATAATATATATTATATATTATAATATATATATATATAAACATATATATAAACAAATATACATATCTATACTATTATATATACACATATACATACATATACCTATATATATGCATATACGTACAGAGAGGGTGGGGGGGGTATACCTATCTGACAGGGGCCCACTGGGCCTGCCGCCGGCAGGAGGACGGCGGCGGAGCCGACGGCGGCCGGCCGGAACAGTAACTGCAGCAGCAGCTGCAGTTAGCAACAGCAGTAGCAGCGGTAGCTGCAGCAGCTCCGGCGGCGGTTGCGGTGGTGGTGGAGGCGGCTCAGGGTGTCAGGGTGGAGGAGGAGAGGTCGGCGGAGGTGGTTGTGGTGGTGGCGGAGGTCTGTGGTGGCGGTGGTGGTGGTTAGGAAGGTCGGGGTGGGTCGGCTCGGGTTGTGGTCGGATGGTCGGGGAGGAATTGCGGGGAGGCTGGCGGCCGGGGCGGTGGCCGTGGGACGGCGGAAAGGTGGTGGTTCGGCGGAGGGGAGGACGGCGAAGCAGATGGTGGTGGTGGTGGTGGACCAAGGCGGCCGGAGGGGGTGGTTAGGGGCGGTCGGGTGGTGAGGTAGCTGCTGTGTGCAGGTCGGGGTGGGGGCACTGCGGGGCTCTGGGCGGCGCCGGCGGCGGCCAGGGAGGGTGGCCGTCGGCCGGGGGGGGTGGCTGGGCGAGGGGCGAAGGGGTTGGCGGTGGTCCGGTGGGCGGAGGTGGCCGGAGGGTGGTGTGGGGTGAGTTCGGGTGGTGGGGATGGGAGTATATATAGGAATTAGGGTTGGGGGTAGGGTTGTAAATAGGATGAAGTCTAAGGTTATTTAGGTAATTAATTACTTAAAATATCTAGGCTGATATTTTCCAGGTGGGACCCATGCCACATGGACGGTCCACGATCACCGGCCAATGAGGTATTGACACCTCACTTGGAATTTTGCAGAAAAACCCCTGTAAATTCATAAATTGCAAATAGGTCCTAAAATAGGTATTTTGCGTAATTACGCAATTTGTCTGATAAATCACATGATTCCTAAAATTACTAAAATTCACAAAAATGAGGGGAAAAGCTGGGGGAGTGCCCTGGGGGTGTGGGGGTGAGTCTGGGCAGGGGCAGGGCCTGGTTCTTAGGTGATACGGGTCATCGTATTTATTATTTAATAAATACTGCGCACGATGTTCACTAATTATTTAGGGGTAGTTAGGATCATAATTTTTCTACGGTGTCAATACACTAATTGTAGTATATTCAGTCTAGAATATTATCGTATTTTTGTTTGGGCAAAACAGGTGCCTACTGGTCCTCAAATCTCTAGGGGTACAGAGATGGGTAAAGAGCAAGAAATAAAATAGGAATTTAAATACGGACTTTTGTAACGATATTTGTGCGTCTCAAACGAGGCTCAAAATAAAGCATCTGGGAGTTGTACAAAATTTAAGAAAATAGTCTAACATGTCTAGGACAGGTATGTGAACTTTGTTTGAGAATTACAGCTAGTGTAATGCTCTAATTAATTAGGTGATGGACAGGTGCACAAACAATAGGATATGTAAGCAAAATAATATTTAAAAAGTTGCAATAATTCTAATTAGCTAAAAATAATTTTAAAATACTGAAATCTGGTTGAGGGGGTTTACAATCTATCCTCCTTAGAATATTTCGTCCTCGAAATAAAAACAGACATATAATGAAAGAGATTGATTTGAAATATTAGGATAAAGACATATAATGATAACTGAAAATTTGATTAGAAATATCAGGACATACCCTGGTCTGGGAATAGATGGGGAAAACGCTGTCGAATATCCTTTTCTCGTTCCCAGGTTGATTCACCTGGTGCATGATATTTTCATGCAATATGAATTAAAGAGATAGTCTGGCATTGCAACACCTTCTCGCTTTGATCTAGGATTTCTACGGCTCTTCCTGGTATGATAAGCTTGGACTGATGGTGATCTCTGAATGGTCCATCACATGACTTGGGTTCGGAGTGTACCTTCTTAATTGGATACGTGGAAGACGTTATGTACTGTTTCCAATGTCTGAGGAAGAGTTTATCTTGTAATCTATTTCTTCGATGTGTTCCAACACATCGAAGGGTCTGATGTATCTCGGGCTTAGTTTTTCTCTTCTTCCAAGTCTGATCGTTCCTCGGGTAGGTGGGATCTTCAAAACACATAATCTCCTATTTTACTCTATGTATACCCTTCATCCAAATTATAGGGGTATCATCCGGTTTACAACAGGTCGTATATTAATGGTAGTTCATGATATTTTCTCTCAAGGCTAACATCTGTCTATAATCTCTCCTTAAATCCATTTGCTCTACTCCCAAAACTACCTGAAGTTCTCAGCTATCACTTCATTCTCATGTTTGAGCCTAGCAATCAAAGTCTATCTACCTATCTATTCTTGCTTAGTCCTGATTATTATCTAGAGGTGGAAACAATATTTAGGTCGGTCGGTAGCTAGGGTTAACTACTATGATTTGCTATCCTAGGTACTATTTATATTTGAATGGGTAACTTGGTGGTCTACAGATGATGCTTCTCTTCCCATAGTCTAGTATAGCATTTGTACTGGTTTAAATCAATCCATGCCTAAGACAGCGTCGAAGTTTGGTATTGGAAGTACCAAGAATCGCGTTCTCATTACTCTATTATACATGACTACTAGCATGCTTTAGTAATGTTGGTAACTGGAACAATGCCTTCTATGGTAAGATGGCTATTTGCATGGCTACGAAACTACTAGATATGAAGACAGCGTAGCTCTAGAATCAAATAATGCAGTTTGTAGGTAATAATGTAACTATAGTGGTACCTGAAATGGTTTCACCTTCCGGTTCTTCTACAACTGCAGCTAGTGCAAAGGCCTGCTCGTGCCTTTGTCTTTCGGTTTGTTGTCTGGCTAGATAGTACTGCGATTCCTGAGTGGCCAAGGGTGGTCCCCTCTGAAATCTTCCAGATGCTGGAGAATGCTGAACTCTAGTAGGGGGTTGCATTTTCTGGGCTGGTGCTGCTGGTCCTTGCCCATTCTGGAATGCTGCTTCTCTATGCTATGGGCAGTCTCTGGCCCTATGTTGATTGTCTCCACATATCAGGCATAGTCTATACTTCCTTCGGCAGTTTTTGGCATAATGTCCTTTCCTGCCACAATAGTGACAAGTCGGAAGTTCCTTGCATTGATATGGCCCTGTCTTGTGTGGTGCCTGATTTTCCGGGTGACGGATTGGTCCTCCTGCTCCGGTCTGGTCTCGGGCTGATATGGTTGGATTTGAGCATCTTACTTCTCGGCCAATGGCTTCTTGTATCCTTGCCTCTGAAAGAACTTCCTCGTAGGAAATCCTCGACTGTGCCGTGGTATGCCCTTGGAGCTCGAGGGTAAGGCCGTGATAAAATTTCAGGGCCTTCTCCAGCTTGTTGGGTATCAGGTTTGCACCAAATTGACTTAGTCGACTGAACTTCGCGTCGTAGGCATCGACGGTCATATTTCCTTGTTCCAAATGCAGGAACTGGGAGTACAGATCATCTCTGACCGTGGCTGGAAAGTATTTCGCCTTAAAGTATTCCAGAAATTGCTCCCAAGTATGGTTCTTGCCGGTGCTGCGCTCGATGGAGTCCCACCAGTGATGGGCGTTGCCTTTAAGTTGGGCCCTTACTACGGTTATCCATAGGTCGGGATGAATCTGTGAACCTTCCAGCAGTATTTTCGTGTTGGAGATCCAGTCTGAGATCTCTTTCGGAGTTTCGTTGCCAGAAAAGTTTCTCGGGCTCATTCGGCGAAAGCCTTGAACAGTGTTAGGGGGTTGGACAGGTGCTAGTGCCGGGGCAGTTGTCATCTCCAGAGCTGTTATCAAGGTTTGTCTCAGGGCTTCAGTTTGTTGCCACTGAGCCTGTCTCAGGGTTTCAGTCTGTTGCCACTGAGCCTGCAACAGGGTTTGGAAATATTGGAACATCTGGGTTTGTCCCTCAAGCTGTGGCATCAGGGCTGAGAGGGCTGGAGGTGGAGGCAAAGGTATCTTCGCCTGCGGTATTGGTGCTTGGAAAATTTGCCCTTCTAGCTGGGCTGGGGTTGTTGGATTGACCAGCATCCTTCTCGGGGATTGGTCTCTCGGAAGGGTTGGAGTCTTTAGGACATCTAGCGATGGGTCTGTTGCTTGGTCAACCCCATTATTAGCGTGTCCGCTGGGTATGTCCATATTTCTGAAGAAGATAGAATAATTTAGAAAAGTACGAAGGAAATAATAAATGATAATCAAGCAGGATGCAAGAATTTATGGATGAAATCAGAGTGGATGAGACCTAGTATTTCTGTCCTAGTGCAGGCTTGCTGGGCATGTAATCATACAACTGGCAATTAACTGGACCTGCATGGGCCACCACTAAAACCATGTCACGCCCCAGTCCCAAAATATATGGAACTAGGCCACGTGGCATTGGCCAGCTGACACGTCACTAAGGGATTACCCAATTTAATGGACCCAAAGTGATGTGCTACGCTGTCCTAAAATACTACAAGTCTAAATACAGGTAAATCTGTCTCATCCACAGGAATATCATGAAATATGGAAAATAGTGCTGATTATATATATAGCTAAGTCTGAAATGTCATAATATAGATCAGATAATATCTGGTGGGAACAAACCCACTACAAAAGATAAGCAAAATAAGATAACTAGTGCATCGTCCTCGGAATATGTAGCTCCAACTCCAGAGTACTCAGACAGACTCTGATGGCATCTCCTCTAACTGTTTCTCAGGGGCATCTCCAGTCTCCTGTCCAGGTCCATGTACTGTGGGGTAGAGTGTCTCATCTAAACCTGGCAGGAAACCAGGTCCTCAGTGGGACATAACAAGATACAGAAAAGCATGCCATGTATATGAATACTGAATAAATAACAGGGTGTGCTAGCCATCTAAGTGAATGCAATTTGAGACAACCTAGTACGTATGGGAAAGTGTGGCTAGACATATGCTGACGTAATTCACCAATCCGTAGTGACTGGCTAATATATGCCACATATGCCCCCGTTCAAGGGCACTATGCAATACACCATCTCCGAGGAGCATGGTCACCGGAATATATATATAACAACCGTATCACTCCGTCGAGTGCGGTATCGGGATAAAGAGGTGGGTGTCCCATACGTCTTTTAGTCGTTCTCCCCGCCCAATGTAACTAATGCCAAGTCGTAGCTCTCCTGATTTTATTCTAATCCGTGATGCACGTCGTACGTACTGGTAGCTAATCAACTACGTAAACTTGCATCCCAAAATGAAGTGCAACCTTGTTGCGTGTACCCGTGTCAAGGTCTAAGAGGATATTAGGATACCCTCACAGTTGATGGTAAGTCTGTAAAGACTAGGTTAATTACACTACGCGTCAACGTACATGTTGACGGTACCCGAGGCAGTCTCAGATACTTACTGTCATATGAAATTTACTAACAATAACATTCAACAGTTTAATATTTAAACAGTAAAACTTGGCAAGGTATACTTGCCTACGCCTTTGTGCTGGAAGCACCAAGAACCTGCTCTTGCAGTCAAGTCTGAGGGGCCCTGTGACAGGGGATCACTGACTGCGTCGTAGAGGTACTCTGTTTAGGACATACAGGGTTTGTAAATATATAAAGCGTACATTAAATACCATTTAAATATAGATGCATGTAAAGTCCTATATATAATATATATATAGCATTTATACTTATGAAAATAAATACATAATAATATATATGTATTAATACATATATAGTATAATAATATTTAATAATATTACACATCATAAATACTTATAGAGATAAATAAATATAAGTACTTATATATTTATATATACAAAATGTAAGAAGAAATAATAAAATATATATATGCTATATATATTTTATGTACTACATAATATATATATATGTAGTAATGTAAATATATGTACATATAAGATTTAAAGAAATATATATATATATAAATATACTTGTTTTTAAATATAGCTTATATATATATAACACATATATATATAAGTATATATAATATATATAAATGCAAGGAGAAAAATACATATGTTATATATATATTACATACTACATAATTATATATGTATTAATATATATATATATATAAAAAATATAAAGCAGGATATATATATATATAAATATACTTGTATATATATAGCTTATATAGATATAATACAATATATATACATATATACATAAATATATATATATATATATATATATATATATATATATATATATATATATATATATATATATATATATACATATAATCTGAATATTAAATATATATAAATAATATGTTTACATGTATATTATATAATACATATAGATTATATACATATATGAAAATATATGTATATATATATATAAACAAATAATAAAAAAAAAACATATATATACATATAATATATGATAGTAATACTATATATATAGGTATATATATATACATATAGTATTTAGTATATATATAAATAGTATTATACATATAATATACTGTAATATATAATAATAATAATAATAATAATAATATATAGTAATATGTTATATATAAATTATACATTTAAGTATATACATAAATATATATATATATACATATATATATGAAATAAATGCATATTTAAATAAAAAAAATGCATAATACAAATAATAAATATATATACACTGTATATATATTTATTGTAAATATAATAATAATTATATAATACATAATATATATATATATATATAATACATTATATATATAATATATATATATAAATATACATAGAGATATATATATATATATATACATAAATATATATATTAAATACATATTAAATATATAATAATAATATATGTATACTGTATAATTATACTGTATATATACAGTAATATAAATTATAATATATATTATATATTATAATATATATATATAAACATATATATAAACAAATATACATATCTATACTATTATATATACACATATACATACATATACCTATATATATGCATATACGTACAGAGAGGGTGGGGGGGTATACCTATCTGACAGGGGCCCACTGGGCTTGCCGCCGGCAGGAGGACGGCGGCGGAGCCGACGGCGGCCGGCCGGAACAGTAACTGCAGCAGCAGCTGCAGTTAGCAACAGCAGTAGCAGCGGTAGCTGCAGCAGCTCCGGCGGCGGTTGCGGTGGTGGTGGAGGCGGCTCAGGGTGTCAGGGTGGAGGAGGAGAGGTCGGCGGAGGTGGTTGTGGTGGTGGCAGAGGTCTGTGGTGGCGGTGGTGGTGGTTAGGAAGGTCGGGGTGGGTCGGCTCGGGTTGTGGTCGGATGGTCGGGGAGGAATTGCGGGGAGGCTGGCGGCCGGGGCGGTGGCCGTGGGACGGCGGGAAGGTGGTGGTTCGGCGGAGGGGAGGACGGCGAAGCAGATGGTGGTGGACCAAGGCGGCCGGAGGGGGTGGTTAGGGGCGGTCGGGTGGTGAGGTAGCTGCTGTGTGCAGGTCGGGGTGGGGGCACTGCGGGGCTCTGAGCGGCGCCGGCGGCGGCCAGGGAGGGTGGCCGTCGGCCGGGGGGGGTGGCTGGGCGAGGGGCGAAGGGGTTGGCGGCGGTCCGGTGGGCGGAGGTGGCCGGAGGGTGGTGTGGGGTGAGTTCGGGTGGTGGGGATGGGAGTATATATAGGAATTAGGGTTGGGGGTAGGGTTGTAAATAGGATGAAGTCTAAGGTTATTTAGGTAATTAATTACTTAAAATATCTAGGCTGATATTTTCCAGGTGGGACCCATGCCACATGGACGATCCACGATCACCGGCCAATGAGGTGTTGACACCTCACTTGGAATTTTGCAGAAAAACCCCTGTAAATTCATAAATTGCAAATAGGTCCTAAAATAGGTATTTTGCGTAATTACGCAATTTGTCTGATAAATCACATGATTCCTAAAATTACTAAAATTCACAAAAATGAGGGGAAAAGCTGGGGGAGTGCCCTGGGGGTGTGGGGGTGAGTCTGGGCAGGGGCAGGACCTGGTTCTTAGGTGATACGGGTCATCGTATTTATTATTTAATAAATACTGCGCACGATGTTCACTAATTATTTAGGGGTAGTTAGGATCATAATTTTTCTACGGTGTCAATACACTAATTGTAGTATATTCAGTCTAGAATATTATCGTATTTTTGTTTGGGCAAAACAGGTGCCTACTGGTCCTCAAATCTCTAGGGGTACAGAGATGGGTAAAGAGCAAGAAATAAAATAGGAATTTAAATACGGACTTTTGTAACGATATTTGTGCGTCTCAAACGAGGCTCAAAATAAAGCATCTGGGAGTTGTACAAAATTTAAGAAAATAGTCTAACATGTCTAGGACAGGTATGTGAACTTTGTTTGAGAATTACAGCTAGTGTAATGCTCTAATAAATTAGGTGATGGACAGGTGCACAAACAATAGGATATGTAAGCAAAATAATATTTAAAAAGTTGCAATAATTCTAATTAGCTAAAAATAATTTTAAAATACTGAAATCTGGTTGAGGGGGTTTACACTAGTATAGCATGTATAGTTGCATTGTAGCTCATTATTATTTATTTATACCCAATTTTGACATGATATCCATATTTAGGTGGCTTTGACACCAGCTCGGACACCGAGGGACAGTTTTTGTTTTGGACAGAGGCGAGTAGATCTCCACTGGTTTCCTTATTTGACTGTATCTATGATTATTGCTTTTATTATTATTTTATTTGATTTCTGACATGATGGTATACACGGATTGGCATACCTTAGATCCTCATCATGATATGTTCTCATTCATGATCACTTACTTCATGATTATATGACGTTAGACTATGATTAATATGCGTGATATTACAGACCGTGCATAGTGATACCGTGTTAGAATGTGTCTTGATTTGGATTCGTGTACTAGTCGAGGTTTGGGAAAATGCTAGTTATATATGTGATCATACCTTATAGACCATGATATATTTATGTGATAGCCCGTGATAGCTAGTGGACCATGCAACACACGTATGGTCATGCTAGCTCCCCTCTTTGATTATAGACCGTGTTAGGCCCAAGCCGATCACATATCTTTCTATTATTTCAAGGCACAAGTTTAGTGTTATATTTCCTTATTCTAGTTCTTTACTTGATGATTCCTTGCTCAGTTGCTTTTAGAATATTTACATTATCCCCATGATATTTCTTTGCTATGCTTAGTTATATCCTAGATATTTTCCATCATTTATTGTCTTTACTATTATTGTTTCATAGTTTATATCAATTAATGAAATTGCTATTGGGTTGTATTCGCTCTATCCTCATTGGATATATTTTTAGATGACTCAATTAAGGACTGGTGTCCCACGTACTATGGACCTAAGGGGGATGAGACAGTGGAGCCGATTGAGCCTATGCCCGTAGAGCCACTTGTTATAGATCCTCCTGTTGTAGACACTTAGATATTTTCATGAGTTGTATTTGACTACTTAGACTTATATGGCATGTATTATCCTATTATGATATTGTGGAGTTTAGACTTGTCTTTGTGTTGAATTATGAGACTCTGGTACTTATCTTTATTGCTATTCCATATTATGATCTTCTTCCCATAGTTTGATATTGTGATTGAGTATTATTTTTATTGTGACATTATTATATTACTCCTCCGTTTGGAGTTGAGATGATATTGACAGGTACCCTTATATATTGTGTGAGATAATTGGATTCTATTGTTGACTTAAAACAGCGTTCTACGTCGTTATTACAATGTAGACTGGGCGTAGTTCACCACTCGTGCCCTTATTTCGGGCGTGGGTCATGATACATTTTTAGTGGTGGTCTATACAGGTTTAGAGTTACGATTAGAGCGATTTTGTAGTGGTGCAATGACTTAATTGCACTATTATGAGCCTGCTTTAGGATATAGGATATAGCCTGAGAGTACAGTCAATCACAACTAGGAAACACTTCCAATTTATCCTATTGTTATTCTTATCTATTTGAATGCTTGCTTTACTTTGAATAATTCTGTCATTCTTTGATGATATCGTATCTTACTCAATATTGATTCCTTTGATTCAATCTATCTTTAGGATACTGCCAAAGACGTATTCCCAACGCTCAGGCATAGTGTCAACGAGGTCGGTCACTTCGTCGCCTCTAAGAGCAGCATCAGCAGACACTGTTCCAACAGCTTCAGTTCAAAGGGTCATTTCGCTGGTCCAGGTAGGCATTTCAGTCGTAGCTTTTAGGGGTGCTCTACCTTCAGTCCAGAGGACAGTACCCACAGCTACACAGAGGACTGTACCTTCAGCATCGGAGAAGCCGCTACCTCCACCACCAGCAGTCGACCGTATACAGATGCTCGCCCTCTTTCAGCAGATGATGGAGGCACAGAGGGCTCAGGCGGAGGCCCAGCAGCGACAATCAAAGTTGATGAGATAGGGCATTGAGAATGCCCATCAGCTAGCACCGCTATTGAGAGAGCTACAGCGGTCCAGCCACAAGTGGTCCCTATAAAACCCCTAATTTCAAAAACCGTATTAATCTTTTTAATTAATTATTTAATTAAATAATAGTAATTAGTAGCTAATTATAGGAAATAGATTTTATTTAATTTTTATTTTAGGTGTTTGTGCATTTAGGAGATTTATGGAGCAACCGTAATTTTTCTCAAATTATTTACATGTAGGAGACCCTGTGGGCAGTGATAGATTAATAGTATGCACAAAAATAAGTTTCTCAAATTATATATATATATATATATATATATATAAAGTTAAAAGAAAAGAAATTAGAAAAGAATAAAAGAATAGAAAAGAAAAAAAAAGGAATAAAAGAAAAAGCAAGAAAAAGAAATTAAAAACAAATCTAAACCCATACCCTATTTACTACCGAAACCCACCTTAATACCCGACCCATTTAGCAAACCCTAACCCGCACCATTAGAAATTAAGCAACAGCAGCAGCAAGCTTAAACTTGTGACCGCTGTATCCACCCCCCCGGCGTTCTCTTTCAATATATATATCTTTTTTTTTCCAAAACCCTAAACCTAGATCTCCTTCCCTTCCAACCATCTCGACCGCTGCCTCCAGCCAGACTGCCACCGTCTGAGTTCCCTGTAAGCAACCGCTCGCCGTGACCGTGTGACCGCGTATTACCCCACGGCAGAATTTGATCAACAGCGTACCCCTGTTCACGCTCCATTTCTTGTGCCATCATTTGACCAAACTATACCCCATCTTTATCGGTACATTCACGATCTATCCCCCTTCCATACCTGTATCTTAGTTGACCTCAAATAACGAGTAATCCTAGGCGAAAATACTGACCAATTTGGCAAAAAATAATAACTTTTGGGATCGCAGAAAATTACGATAACTATCCATATTCACGGACTCGTATCTCCCACCACAAAGATTCGAATATGGTTTTTCTTTTTAGTATGCGGAGACCACCTAACCTAGTTTATTTTCTGTTAAATACAATAATTTATTAACTATTGTATGTTAAATTAAATTAGATAAAAAACCCCAAAAATATATTTTTTCCAACTTTCAGAATTTGTGATACGGAGCGCGCCCCGCCAAACGGGATCATCCCGTCGTGTACCAAGGGTACCAAAAGGTGCGCACATTATACCTAGATGTGTAGGCTTTCATGAAAACTGATTCGGACGCATGTGCGCGTCGAAATTAGCCCATATCCGCAGAAATTCTTCGTATCGTAACTTTTGCAAAACCTCGTACCATTTAGTGCATGCTCTTCAGAATGTGACAAAACTTGTGCCACTGGACTCGTGGTATCGCGCTGGTCCTGTGACCCAATTTTTACATAATTCTGAGATAGTTGACCAAGTCACCTATTGGCGGGCCCCACGGTTGACTTTTTAGGCAAAATTGTGTTCGGCTCACCGAAATCCAAAATTGGACATACCGTTGAGTTCGTACTAACTTTTAGAGTTTGTTTGACCTATAATTTGTCCCATTTAGATACCTTTACCATTGGCATGCTTTTCGGTGCAAAGTAGGCCATATGTGGACCTCACTTTGACCCAAAATTACTGTTTTGCTCCATTGTCCAAATTGGACGAAAGGATAGTAATTTCTAGCTATTTTGTTGATTTCGAAAGCAATGGTGATATCTATTTCAGCATCCAGAGATATTTATTTAGAGGCTATAGCTTCTGATCCTATGTGTTTGACATCTGGATGTTATATTTTGCAGCTTCTTGCCAAGCAAGTATACCTTATCATTGTACTATTATTCATATTCCATATGTTGCATGCATCTTTATTTTCTATCTTTAGTTCATATATTTTAACTGCTATATAAAATTTAAGTCCAAGAGAATTTGGGTGCAACGACGGTGTCGTCGTGATTTATTTTTATTTATGTATATGCATTGACCTTGTTTATAAGACTACCCCATTATTATAAAGCATCATTAGGTTTTATTTGACTGTGACACATTTTTACATGAGTTATGAGTCTCATATAGATCATGGACTTACGGTACGTATGGGACATGCGTTAGGGATAACTGCTGTTAGAAACTTTGTATGCTAGTAGACTTGGCAGTTGTTAGAGGTATTATCGTGTCATGGATGTGACATGCTTAGAGCATGGGGTACAAATAACAACAAGTAAGGCGTTTGGGCTCCTTTGTACTTTTTTTTTGTTCGCCCGGATTCTCCGTCGGAGAAACGGGTGGTGATGACCCTTATATATTATATATTATCAGGCGTCCTCTGCCGTTCAAAAGACGACATGCTTTTTAGACCCCTGAATCTCCAAGAGAATTATGCCAATCCTATTTTAGCCAGATAGCCCACGCGTTGGGAAAGTTGTTCTCAAACTTTATTCACTTAGACGGTTAGGCGACCCATTGGATATTTATTTACAGTACTTTATTTGTATGCTTCTATGTATCTTGTTATGTCCCTCTGAGGACCTGGTCCCTTTCCAGGTGTATCAGTTCATGAGTATTCACAGGAGCGCAGATCTAGACTGGTTACCTATATTTTGAAGAGGTCTTTCCTTCGAGCCCCGTGATTGTTACTTGGTATTCTTATATTGTGTTTGTTGTGTTTCACTTATATATTCGAGTTGGTAGTGGATTTGTTTCCATCCAACTACCATCTTTAGATTCTTTGTATTGAGATCTAGTTTCATAGATATTGGTTAATCATGTATATTTGATTTTCTGTGGATGGAAATTATTTATACCCTGTGACTTGTGATAGTTATACCACTTATGAATTATTGTTCATTTTATAGCGTACGTATGTGTTATGGTTTTCATATATTGGAGTTGCCATATACATGCGGCTGGCATACTTACGTGTCCTAGTCCTACATATTTTGGGACTGGGGCATGACATATTTTAGTGGTGGCCCATGCAGGTCAAGAGCATATTGTCTCGATTACGTTACTGTACTGAGCAAGCATGCACCTAGAATTAGAGTATAGGATTTCATCCATAATTGACTATGAATTACTTTTCTTCCAATCCAATCTATTTGAATAATTGTATCCTGCTTGATTCCTGTACTCCCTAATAGTTCTTGAGTATAGCCTCTCCTAGAATATAGAAGTCCCTGTTGTTAGATAATAAGTAGGGTAACCTTCCTATTAAGAGTACAACTAGAGTATTGATACATCACTAAGATCCGAATACCTAATGAACCCTAGCGTCCCGTACCTATAGAATAATTTACGTTTATCCCTTGATATGTTTATGAATGACTTGAGAGTAGTATAAACGCTACTAGAGTTAGTTAGAGATTTAACCATAGTGTTGACCCTAGTATTGAGGAACCAATAGAAATCCAAGGTTGAATACTAGGACTGAACCTAACTTTTATAGTGAGATAGTATTATAGAACTATAAATTTAGATTCTTATTATGGTGTTAGCAGACAGTATGTTAGAAAACCTAGAGAAATGCATAAAATATTTTCTTGATTATAACTTAAACACAGAGATTAGCATAGCATCTTTCCTTAGGAAACCATGACATTATCAATAGCCTCTCTACTTTATTTCATGTCTAGTTCCTCTGAAACCTTAGCGCTCGCTATTGTGCGACGACTAATTATATTTTTTTCCTTCATCTTTTAATTCGTGCCACCTAACCATTCTGATTGTAGACCAAGTGATTCCTTTTATGTTAGGATATATAGTTTGCTAAGGTTATAGTGGTAATCTTAAATTTTAAAAACTTTTGTGCTTGGTAATTAGAACTTGATAGTTTTGAGTTATTCCTGTAGATTGTGACCGATGATTATCCCTTAGTTTAAGTCGCATGATTTGTACTCCCACCTCAATACGAGTTATATCCCCTTTTCCCTTGAAGGCCAGTAACTTTTCCCTTCTTGCATTGACACTTGTTCCATAAGCACTATGACTAAGACTTAAGATGACCATTACCTATATAATATAATAGGAGACCTTAATGAGTACTAAGATCTTTCCCCGTATACCCTAACAAGAGTTCTACTTTATTTACAAGGACCAGGTTATTTTATAGAATTCCTTTAAGACTGTCATAGTATTAGTTATTCTTTTAAGTTGGATAGTATACCTCATAACCTAGTATCACATAGTCCTTATGATCCATTGATGAAGTATAACTGAATGACCTTAACTATATGCTTGCATAAGAAGATATTATTATCCAAACCATAAGAACTTAGAGGTCCATACCCTATTTGGTCGACTAGTGACTTAGACAAGGAGTTAGTATGACAACTGTAGAGACTGTATAGTCTTATCTTCTTTATGAACTTAAATTATTATGTACTTTCTTTCATCATAATCCAGTGTATTTATATTTCTGTACTATCACAACTTATGCTGCTATTATAGCCTAGTTTTGTAAGCTTACTCTTCTATCGAGCTTGATCTTGATATATGTATTATTGGGTATACACACTAATACATTTCAAAATTAGTGTATTAGGGTTTAGCTAACCTTAGTGCTCTTGGTTCGCCCTTCGCATAACTACCTTACGGGGATTGAGATATATAGTGATTAGTAGACGAATGTACTTGCCCTCTAGATATGTCTGAGCATATCGTATCAGTTATATAACTGTACTGATACGGGCATATGAATAGAAATTACCAAAATATGATTTTAATCCATACCTGCCTTGACAATTTTTATTTAAATTCTTTAAATGCCTTGATCCCCATACTTCTATTCTATTACCTTTCCCTTGAACTCTTTATTATTGCTTTCCATATTTCCTTACTTCGGAAAGACAAAACCTCGTGCTTGGTATAAATTTGATACGCAGATAGTACGAGATATTTCCCATAGGCCAACCGCATTACTTGATGATTACTTTCCGTAATTAAGGGTATATCATAGGTGATATATTTTGTATAAACTTTGAGGATTGAATAACATGATTAAATAATTTAAGAAATATTTTTCTTAGATGAATAGCCTAAAGTGATAGATGGATAAATTATAAGTTGGGTAGATTGTAAACCCCCTCACTCAAAAAAAAAAAAATTAGACCTACTTGGCTTGGATAGTGAGACTAAGGCTAGTTTGAATCCAATTAGAAATAGAATACGGTATTTTATTTAATTTTGTGATATTTATATCACGTAGCGCACCTTACCGTCACTACTAGAATAAGCGGAATTAGCGACGTATTTTAGCGACTCCTAGTAAAAACGTCGCTAAATTAGCGACTCGGTACAAATCGTCGCTAAGCGTCGCTAAATGGCGACATTTAGCGACGTTTAGCGACTTTTATTAAGATTTTAAAATAATAGTCGCTATAAGTTCAATTAAGGTCGCTAAACGTTGCTAATATCTAATTTAGCGACGTTTAGCGTCGTAATTAGCGACGTATCTATCAAAAATATTTAGCAACGTATGTAGCGACGTCTTTGGCGTCGCTAATTTTTATTTTAGCGACGTTGTTATTTGACGTTGCTAAACGTCGCTAAATTTTGGTTAATTAGGGCTCAGTTTTCTTGTCTCCATCTGTCAAAATTTTCGAAATCGTTTTGATTTCCCCCGCCCCCCCTCCGGCGACCGGGTCTCCACGACATCCCCCTCCTCCTCCTCGAGCTCTAGGTAATCTCTCTCTCTCTCTTTCTCTCTCTCTCTCCATGTGACACAAGACACACACAGAGACGCAGACACACACACGACACACACACACGACACACACACAGACGCAGACACACACACGACACACACACACAGACGCAGACACACACACAGACGCAGATTAGGGTTAGGTTTAGGGTTAGGGTTAGGTTTAGGGTTAGGGCTAGGGTTAGGGTTAGGGTTAGGGTTAGGGTTAGGGTTCTGGATAGTTGGCTCTCGGATGTCTTGTAGAAGAAGAACTTGTATCAGTTAGGCAAGTGTAACTTTTTGGTGATGCCCACCTTTCTCTAGCTCTCTATCAATTATTTTGGTTGATGCTATCGATTGGTTGCAGTGCTACTAAATTCAAGTCTTGCTTTTGTTTCAACAGCTGCTGATGTGCATTTTTTCTGTATATTATAGTGCATTAGCTATAGGTGTCTTCTCTGTGTTTAATTATAATGTTTCAGTACCTGTGTCATCTGATACCTAAGTTCTATAATTACCTCAGTATATCCTGACTTTTGGGATACACCAGTTATGTGCATATATGTTCTACAATTACCTCAGTATATGTTTTCTCCACAACAAAGTTGCATTTGTTCAATTCAGTGAATTCACGGTACTTGGTGTTTCTCCCTATTCAGAACCTGCATCAAGAAACCTTCATATTCGGCTATTCATGAGATGATTCAAATATCACCAGTTATTTTTATATGTATAATTTGATTGCCAATATAAGAGTGACATTTCCAACAAAATAGTACTAGAGAATAGCCATTAATGTTCATAGCAAAATATTTACAGAACATTCATGACATGAGTGTGTAATTGGGATGTAAATTCATACTTGACAAACGTAGTATTTTTTGCTAGTGACAAAAATTAGGATACATAGTGCTTCAAAACGTTATAGAAGAACACAACTCAATAAATATCTGAATCTCATTCTTTATTTTGTCAAGAATGACAAATTTAACACCTGAATTAAGATATCATGCGGTAATGAATATAATTGTGTAATATTGACTAATTGTTTATTTATTTAGTTCAGTATGCATAATTATTTTTTCATTCTTTATTTAGTTCAAAAATGAGATATTTTATTTCTGGGAAGAAGGAAAGAAGAGACCCATATCTGTCTTTCAGTATGCATAATTATTTTATGTCAATCATCTAATTCTTTCGTTCCGGTCCAATAGCTAATTCTTTGTTAATTCTTTGTTTTCATCTATCTTACCAGATGGCACCCAAGAGAGCGACACCTCCTACTGTTAAGGAGGAAGTGATGCCTTCTACTGTTAAGGAGGAAGTGATGCCTCCTACTGTTAAGGAGGAAGAGATACCACCTGCGGGAAGTTCCAGTCATCCAGTACCTATCACGGCTGTATCTCAGACGGGGAGTTCCAGTCACCCAGCACCCATAGCGGAGCTTGATAACATAAACGTTGTTTATGCGCAGTATTTGAGGGACTGGTATCTGCCCCGTTTTGGAAATCCTCGAGATTGATACTATAATGTTTCATATACTTATATATTATGCATTTTGTGTTACTGTGATACTCTGATACTTATATATTATGTATTTTGTGATGCTGTTTATGCCCATTTTGTGTGACTGTGATACTGTGATACTTTTATGACTGTGATACTTATATTGTCTGTCTATAATATTTGTGTGTATTAATTGTATGCCTGTGATACTTTTATTCATATTAAATATTGTTAATCCGGTGTTGAGTGTTCCACCGAAGGGGTCGGCGAACCCATAGAATTCAACGGAGGGTTGCTCCGGGTCTATTTTTAATTAGAAATTTATAAATTACAGGAATAATAGTTTGGAACAATTCAGTTTTTTTTTTGTTTTTTTTAATTTAGCGACGTATTTAGCGACGTTTAGCGACGTTTTTATAAGTCGCTAAACAAGTCGCTAATTAGCGACGTGTTATTAGCCGTCGCTAACGACGTCGCTAAACGTCGCTAAATATGTCGTTGTACGTCGCAAATTGCTGACATGGCAGTACTGCCAGGTCATTAAAGACGTCGCTGTTACGTCGCTATATAAGTCACTAATGAGCGACGTTTAGCGACTTTAAGAAACGTCGCTATTTCGTGACGCCGCGTCGCTAAACGTCGCTACATTTAGCGACTCAATAAAGTCGCTAAAAAATGTCGGCATAGCGACGTTTTTTCGTTCAGCGACTTGGTTTCTTCCGACTAAGTTAAAACGTCGCTAATTACGTCGCTAAACGTGTTTAGCGACATTTTTTTGTCATTTGGCGACGTTTTTAGGCGTCGCTAATTTGACTTTTTTTGGTAGTGGTTGTTTCGATAATTGGAGTATTTTACTAGCCATTGCCTTCCTACAAATTTTATATCCTTGTCCTAGACGTGTTCTCCTTCTATTCTGACCTTTGTGTGACTTATAATTATGCTCTCTTGTGCTATATTTTAGTTGCACAATATTCATCGCGGACGTTTATATTTAATTCTAAATAATTCTAACTTTGTATCCTTGTGCGTTCCAATCAAAATTGGAGACACAATCTTGACCCGTTTCGTGTAACCAAATTTATGATAATATTTTATCCTGAGCCCTCTATGTCCATGACACTTGTGTCCTACCTAATTTTATACCCATATACTTCTAATTAATTCTAGAACACCCTGCGCATTAATTTTAACTAAATTAATCCAATTTTCATCTTTGTGCAATTTTCTAATTGTTGGGTGCTTTATGCAAAAGTGCATTGAGGTGTCCACACCATTGGACATGATACATAAAGAAACCTAATTCTCCTCTATATAAATTTTCTCCATAATTTTCGGAATGTGCAACGCACAACATCACCCCCTCATTTATACCTAACCTTGCATTTTAAACAATGCAAATTATAGCCCTCCAAACATTCCATAACAATTGGAAAATTATGGAGGTTATGATGGAGGAAGGTACAGAATAAGCTGCAAATCTCTATCTTATATCATCCTTGACTTTCTATCGTGGATTAGTTTTAATTTCGAGGACAAAAATTTTATAAGTTGGGTATAATATAAAACCCCTAATTTCAAAAACCGTATTAATCTTTGTAATTAATTATTTAATTGAATTATAATAATTAGTAGCTAATTAGAGCAAATAGATTTTATTTAATTTTTATTTTAGGTGTTTGTGCATTTAGGGGATTTATGGAGCAACCGTAATATTTCCTAAATTATTTACATATAGGAGATCCTGTGGGCAATGATAGATTAATAGTATGCACAAAAATAAGTTCCTCGAATTTTATATATATATATATATATATATATATATATATATATAAAGTTAAAAGAAAAGAAATTGGAAAAGAATTAAAGAATAGAAAAGAAAAAAAAAAAGGAATAAAAGAAAAAGGAAGAAAAATAAATTAAAAATAAATCTAAACCCATACCCTCTTTACTACCCAAACCCACCTTAATACCCGACCCGTTTAGCAAATCCCAACCCGCACCATTAGAAATTAAGCAACAGCAGCAGCAGGCTTAAGCCCGCGATCGCTGTATCTACCCCCCCCCCCCCCCCCCGCCGTGTTCTCTTTCAATATATATATATATATATATATATATATATATATATATATATATATATATATATATATATTCTAAAACCCTAAACCTAGATCTTCTTCCCTTCGAACCATCTCAAACCTCGACCGCCGCCGCCGGAGTTTCCCGCAAGCAACCGCTCGCCGTGACCGCGTGACCGCGTACTACCCCGCAACAGAATTTGATCAACAGCGTACCCCTGTTCACGCTCCGTTTTCCATGCCATCGCTCGACCAAACTCGATCCCGTCTTCACCGGTACATTCATGATCTATCCTTCTTCCATACCTGTATATTAGTTGACCTCGAACAACGCGTAACCCTAGGCAAAAATAGCGACAAGTTGACAAAAAATGACAACTTTTGAGATCACAAAAAATTACGGTAACTACCCATATTCATGGACTCGTATCTCCCACCACGGAGATCTAAATCTGGTTTTTATTTTTGGTATGCGAAGACCACCTAATCTAGTTTATTTCCTGTCAAATAAAATAATTTATTAACTACTTTATGTTAAACTAAATTAGATAGAAAACTCCAAAAATATACTTTTTCAAACTTTCAGAATTTGCGATACGGAGCGCGCCCTGCCAAACGGGACCGCCCCGTCGTGTACCAAGTGTACCAAAATATGCGCATAGTATACCCAGACGGGTGGGCTTTCATGAAAACTGATTCGGACGTGTGTGCGCGTCAAAATCAGCCCGTATCCGCAAAAATTCTCCGTATTGTGACTTTTGCAAAACCCGTGCCATTTAGTACACGCTCGTCAAAATGCAACGAAACTTGCACCACTGGACTCGTGGTATCACGCTGGTCCTGTGACCCACTTTTTACACAATTCTGAGACAGTTGACCAAGTCGCCTATTGGCGGGCCCCACAGTTGACTTTTTAGGCAAAATTGTGTTCGGCTCACCGGAATCCAAAATTGGACATACCGTTGAGTTTATACTGACTTTTAGATTTTGTTTGACCTATAATTTGTTTTATTTAAAGACCTTTACCCATGGTATGCTTTTCGGTACAAAGTGGGCCACATGTGGACCCCACTTTGATCCGAAATTACTGTTTGTCTTCGTGTCCAAATTGGACAAAAGGGTAGTAATTTTTAGCTATTTTGCTAATTTTGGAAGCGTTGGTGATGTCTATTTCTGCATCCGAAGATATTTATTCGGAGGCCGTAGCTTCTGATCCTGTGTGTTTGATATCTGGACGTTATATTTTGCAGCTTCTTGCCAGGCAAGTATACCTTGCCATTGTACTGTTATTCATATTCCATATATTGTATGCATCTTTATTTTCTGTCTTTAGTTCATATATTTTAACTGCTATATAAAATGCTCGTCCAAGGGAATTTGATTGCAACGACGGTGTCGTCATGATTTATTTTTATTTATGTATATGCATTGACCTTGTTTATGAGATTGTCCCATTATCATAAAGCATCATTAGGTTTTATTTGACTGTGACACATTTTTATATGAGTTGTGAGTCTCATATAGATCACGAACTTACGTATTGACTGATCACCGATACGTGTGGGACGTGCGTTAGGGATAAGTGCTGTTAGAAACTTTGTATGCTAGTAGACTTTGCAGTTATTAGAGGTATTATCGTGTCATGGATGTGACATGCTTAGAGCATAGGGTGGGGAGAACAACAAGTAAGGCGTTTGGGCTCCTTTGCACTTTCTTTTTGTTCGTCCGGATTCTCTGTCGGAGAAACGGGTTGTGATGACCCTTATATATTATATATTATCAGGCGGCCTCTGCCGTTCAAAAAATGACATACTTTTTAAGCTCCTGAATCTCCAAGAGAATTATGCCAATCCTATTTTAGCCAGATAGCCCACGCGTTAGGAAAGTTGTTCTCAAACTGCATTCACTTAGAAGGTTAGGCGACCCATTGGATATTTATTTACAGTACTTTATTGGCATGCTTCTATGTATCTTGTTATGTCCCTCTGAGGACCTAGTCCCTTTCCAGGTGTATCTGTTCATGAGTATTCGCAGGAGCGCAGATCTGGACTGGTTACCTATATTTCGAGGAGGTCTTCCCTTCGAGCCCCGTGATTGTTACTTGGTATTCTTATATTATGTTTGTTATGTTGCACTTATATATTCGAGTTGGTAGTGGATTTATTTCCTTCCAACTATCATCTTTAGATTATTTGTATTGAGATCTAGTTTCATAGATATTGGTTAATTATGTATATTTGATTTTCTGTGGATGGGAATTAGTTATACCCTGTGACTTGTGATAGTTATACCACTTATGAATTATTGTTCATTTTACAGCGTACGCATGTGTTATGGTTTCCATATATTGGAGTTGCCATATACATGAAGCTGGCATGCTTATGTGTCCTAGTTCTACGTATTTTGGGACTGGGGCGTGACAGTCCCACCTTCGCAGATCCTACAACAACCGAGGCTAGGTACTATAGTATACTTCAATTGGATGGGGTCTAAGGAGTTCAGAGATACTGTAGGGATTATCTACGCGGATGGTTCGATAGAGGATATCGAAAGGAATCTATTGCTAGCACATATTTCTGAGGATTTACAGGTAGAGGTGGCATGCAGTATGATGCATGACATAGCTTTGACCTGGTTCAGGACTGATCCGAGAGTCAGAGTACTGGGACTTTCCTGGGAGGCCTTTAAGGAACTCTTTATGGAAATGTCTTTCCCCGATGTGGCACTGACATTACTAGAAAGTCAGTTCAGGCACCTCGTCTAGGGGAACATGACGGTGGGCGAGTATGCTGTCGAGTATTGCAGATTATGGCAGTTTGTTGAGGGACAGAACCCTAAGGCAAAGGCTATAAAATTTAGGAAGGGTTTGAACAGTAAGATTAAGCCTTACACCAATGGAGAGTGTACCGCTACTTATGAGGAGATTCTGAGGCAGGCACAATAGGCAAAGGATGATCTGGAGCTTGGCTCCAAGAAGTCGAGGGACATATGAGGAGCCAATACTAGTGTAGGCCCAACGAAGTGGCCTCACTTCCAACAGTAGCAAAGGCCCTTCCATCAGCAGCAGCCGAGACAACAGTTTCAAGCACCATTAAGGCCACCATTGCATTAGGAACATCAGGCCCCGAGACCCGCACGGCAGATCCTGCAGTATACTAACTGTAGGAAGGTTGGACACACATGGTAGGTTTATAGGAAGAGCCTTGGAGTGTGCCTCTATTATGGTATGGCAGGACATCAGTTACGAGATTGCATTTTAGCTCCCGTTCGAGCAGGCCAGGGTGCAACACCTATTCAGAGGATTCCACCGAGGTACCCATTAGGACAGCAGCGAGGACCTCCCCTACTACCACAACAATATTAGTTTGCTCACCACCAGAAGCAGGATAGAGGTGCTCAGCAACAGGGGCAAGCTTTTGCCCTGACCTCCCCTACTACCACAACAACAATCTATTTTGATTCTTTTCTATCTCATACTTTATTTAATTTTGGTGCTTCATATAGTTTCGTATCTGTATCTTTTGCTTTGAAGTATCATCTTGTGACCGAACCGTTGGCAAGGACTTGCAACATCATGACTGGGGGTGTCATAATCCTAGTCAGTGATATTTGCAAAGATCAGAGAGTTTCTTTGGCAGGCTGAGAGTTAAGCGTATGTCTGCCACTTTTGAGTTATAATATAGTACTCGAGATGGATTAGTTGAGCAGGCACCATGCTAGTATCAATTATCGTAGAGGCAGAGTAGTATTCTAGCCACCAGAAGAGCCAAAGTTTTAGTTCGTCAGAGGAGAAGCAGAGCATGGGGAGTCTACTATAGAGCTATGGTGGAAGAGCAGGAGCCGCCACATCCATTGATTACAGAGTTCATGAACGTATTTCCAAAGGAGTTACTGGGGTTTCCAATAGAAAAAGATGTGGAGTTCTCTATAGATTTGGTTGCAAGCGTAGAGCCAATATCACAGAACATATATAGGGTGAACAATAGCGAACTGGCAGAATTGAAGAAGCATGTGGATGAGTTACAGGACAAGGGCTTTATCCATTCTAGTTCATTACCATAGGTACTCTAATATTATTTTTACCGAAGAAGAATGGGTCAATATGCATGTATATCAACTACGGGCTACTCAATAATCTCACTATCAAGAATAAATACCCGTTGCCACGGATTGATGATATGTTTGATTAGCTGAACTGGGCAAAAGTATTCTCCAAGATAGACTTGAGGTTGGGGTACCACCAGGTGAAATTAAAGAAGGAGGACATACCGAAGACATATTTTCTGACTTGGTATCGACAGTTTGAGTTCTTGGTAATACCGTTTGGGTTGACTAATGTCCCAGCGGTATTTATGAACTTATTGAACAAGGTATTTTATCAGTACCTAGATAAGTTTATGGTGGTATTAATTGATGATATTCTGATATATTCAAAGACCCCGAAGGAGCATGAGGAACACCTGAGGATAGTTCTGGAGACCCTCAGGAAGGAGAAGTTGTATGTCAATCTTTCGAAGTATGAGTTCATCTTTGATAAGGCTGAATTTTTTGGGCATGTTGTGATAGGAGACATGATCTTAGTGGCCCGAAGAAGATATCCGCAGTTGGGTCATGGTCTACCCTGAGCTCAGTGGTAGAGATCAGGAGTTTCCTTGGATTGGCAGGCTACTATCGGAGATTTGTTCAAAAAAAATTTAGGATCGCAGAGCTGATGACTAGGTTGACTCGAAAGGACGTGGAGTTCGTCTGGACGGAGGAGATGAAGAAGTGGTTGACTACAGCTCCAGTATTGACATTGTCATCGAGGATATGAGGTTTTACCATCTACATTGATGCATCGAGTAAGGGTTTGGGATGTGTGTTACAGTAGAAAGGGAATGTGATTGCCTATGCTTCTAGGTAATTATGCCCTCTTGAGAAGAACTACCCTACCTATAACTTGGAGTTGGCAGCAATTATTTTTGCTCTTAGGATGTGGAAGCATTTCTTATATGGGGAGCAAGTAGAGATCTTCACAGACCATAAAAGCTTAAACTATGTGTTTACACAGAATGAGCTCAATATGAGGCAGCGATGGTGGTTGGAGCTGATGAAGGACTTTAATATTTCTTTGTTGTATCATCTGGGGAAGGCTAATGTAGTCGCGGATGCCTTGAGTAGGTACCCGAGGCTATATACTTGAGGAGGGACATATACTTATTGGCAAATCTTGATAGCTTGGGTATCGAGGTGTTAGTTCCTGGAGTTACGGCACAGATATGGGGACTTCAGGTGCAATCTGAGTTGATGGACCTGATTAGAATGACACAGTTTGAGGATAAGTCTCTAAGGAGCATCAGAGCGCAGGTCTGGATATGGTTGGCAGAGGATTTCAGCATCACAGAGGATGGCTCATTCTGGCATGGTACTAGGTTATGTGTGCCGAGTAGAGCATTGTACGAGGAGGTTCTTCAGGAGGCACATCGATCTCAGTACTCTATGCATCCAAGTGCCAACAAGATGTATAGAGACATGAGACATCATATTTAGTGGTATAGTATGATGCGGAGGTAGCTAGCTTCGTATCCAGATACTTGGTATGCTAGCAGGTAAAGGCAGAGAGATAGAGGCCATATAGTTTGCTTCAGCCTTTATCCATTCTAGAGTGGAAGTGGGAGCATGTGACGATAGACTTTGTATCAGGGCTTCCGTATTCTCCAGGAGGCAAAGACGTAACTTGGGTCATCATAGACAGGTCAACCAAATCAGTCCACTTTTTGCCATTCAATATGGGTACGTCTACAGAGAAGCTCACGGAGATGTATGTGCGGCATATAGTCAGATTGCATGGAGTTCCTATGAGCATAGTCTCGGATCGGGATAGTCACTTTACTTTCCATTTTTGGAGGAGTTTGCAGGCTAACTTGGGCACTCGGCTCAAGTTTAGTACCACATATCACCCTCAGACGGACGGACAGTCGAAGAGGACTATTTGAACTCTTGAGGATATGCTACGGACTTGTGTATTAAATTTTGGAGGCTCTTGGGAGGATCACCTTCACCTGGTAGAGTATGCTTATAATAATAGCTACCATGCCAGTATTGAGATATTATTATTTGAGGCATTGTATGTACAAAGATGTCGCACTCCATTATCATGTGATGATGTTGGTGAGAGAGCCTTGTTAGGACCAAAGATAGTAGTGGATTGGGCTGAGAAGGTAAAGTTCATCAGGGATAGACTTCGGGTGGCACATGACAGAAAGCGATATTGGGTCGATAGCCACCGGAGATCTTTGGAGTTTCAGGTATAGGATTTGTTTGTATTGATTGTGATTGCTTGTTTTAGATATAGTGCTAAGGTGGTGTTATGTACTTGGTTGGCGATCTGGTGTTCTTGAGGATTTCTCTGACATGGGGCATGATTCACTTTGGTGGAGGTGGAAAGCTTAGTCCACTGTACATCAGACCCTTCAGTATTCTTGAGAGGGTCGGTATCATGGCCTATATGCTAGACTTGCCTCCTGCACTAGAGGTAGTGCACAACGTGTTCTCCGTGTCTCAGATGAGATGGTACATGTCAGACCCTAGCTATGTATTGGATCACTCGGAGATCTAGGTGGGCCCGACTCTCAGTTATCTAGAGCAGCCAGCTGAGATTCTGGATCACAGGAAGAAGGTGCTGCAGAACCAAATAATTCCTTTGGTACGTGTCGTGTGGAGGCATCACTTCCCAGTGGAGTCTACCTGGGAGCGAGAGGCCGATATGCACGAGCGATATCCCTATCTATTTAAGCCGTGAGGTATAATTCTTTCTTACTTGTTATGATTGTTCTTTTATAGCTAGTTTTTTTCTTAAATTTTGAGGATAAGTTTTTTCTAAGGTGGATAGACTTGTCACCCTCAATTTTTTAAATAGTGGTAGTTTGGTAATTTGGTCTAGCTATTTAATTTTAGGAATATAATATTATTATTAGTGTCCAATAAATATTTATTTGATGTGGTAATAGTTATTTATTTATTAGAGTGTTATATATTTATTTAAAAACATGTAGTATTTATTTATAGATTGTGGGCTAGTATATTAGTTAGACTTGACACTTGTGAGTCATTTAGACTTGTCGTGACAACTTATTGAGCCCAATATGGACCAAGCCCAATAGACCCAAATTCTATAAATTAATTAGGAGGGTTAGACTTAATTTGATTTAATTAGAGACTTTTTAAAATAGTCCTTCCTTAATCCTTTTCATAATTATATGAGTAGGGGCATACTAGACATTAGACATTGCTTGGGAAGGGGGATGGAGTAGCCAACCATATATAAGCCTCGTTTCTCTCTCTCTCTCTCCCTCTCTCTCTCTCTTCTCATTAGCATTCATTTTAGATCTAGAAATTAGATCCCTAAATTTTTCGCATTTCCTCCATTGAACTCTCACTCAATTCAACTCCATTTTCCCTCTCATTCTTATTCCATAAGGAGCTTGGAGCTTGGAGCTTGGAGAAGCAAGGAGCACCAGGAGGAGGAGTCGTAGCGGAGAGATCGTGTCCGGATCGTGTCCACTTTGGTTTTTTAGGGGAATCTATCTCCTAATTGTTAATTTCTGAATTTTCTCTCATTCTAGATTCTAAATCATGCATGAGACCTCTAGGAACCATCCTATGGCATAGGGCTACCATTAGTAACAAATTCTAATTGATTTGGTTAAGTATTGTGGTCTCTATATAGGTTTATGTATTAATTTTGGGAGAATTATGAGGTAGACACACCAAGTGTGTGTCATGACACTAATTTAGTCAAATTAGACTTAGATCGGGGTTAGGATGCTAGATACATGTCTATAATTGGATACGTGTAGGCCGTATCATGGTATTTTGAGATATGATGTGATATAGAGCCCTATTTAGGATATTTTGTGTAATTACTTCTAAATTCTCATAGTATTAAGTTTTATTAATAGTATAATAATGTATTTATGTATAGAAATGGTTTAATATGGAGAATTGGTGGATTTGGATATTAGTTTGAGTGCGTATCATGACTTCCTAAATATACACCTTAGGTGTTTGTTCTAATGTCCCTAAAATACATCATTTGTGATATTGAGTGTTTATATGAGTATATATATATATATGTATATATATATATATATATATATATATATATATATATATATATATATATATATATATATATTATTGTTGGTGTGGTTGTGTATTCATATATATGAGTGCTATTAAGTCTATGCGAACTCAGTGTGGGTGTGTGCTTGGAACTGACTGTGAGTTGACTAAACACGTGATGAAGAAGGTGGTTGTAGCAGTTAACCACTGCATTAGGGTTAAGTATGCACAGGCAAGTAGTAAGGGTATTGCTACTGCAATATTGTATCAGTGCTTGTGAACACTGATACACATGAAATCAAAACTTGAGCAGTGGTTATGTTGATGTAAGGATGTTTGTTCATTGTATATGAAATAAAGGGGTCGGGTAACTACAGGTTGGGGAATTAATTGATGTAGGTTAGAGGGGGGTAATTGCATTTGATAAATGGAGATTGGCCGTAAATGGTGTTTTATTGCAGTGTGTCAGTGTGTGGTTGCTTGGAACAACTGCCAGGTGCTGTGTTGTGTGTAACACCCCATTCTGTTCAAGCAGACTGCCGATTCAAATGGTAAAAGTGCAATATCTTGATCCGCTTTGCTCAGGCGAGAATACTTATTTGAGGCAAGGGATATCCAGACTTATCCCTACAGGAATTCGGCTTAGGCTTTCGGAGGCTCGCTTGGCGTATCACTCGTCCGAGGGAAATCATCGCTAAGGTGGGTGGCTACGCTTAACTTGTCTTTGCTTAGCCAACACACATAAAATATAGAATGCTACATGCTAGTCGCTAGGTGAATCCCCCCATGCATGCTAATAAGAATACAACGTACCTAGCTAAGGGAATAATCCCAACTTGTATTGCTTATACTAGAACATGGAAATGAAATATTGCTTATATATATGTTCAGACCCTCGCATGGCACCCTAGATCGTGTCGCTCGGAAAGTCCCTTACGATCTCACTCCTCAGCTTACCTTCTGACCCGAGCTAACGTGAATGTTTGTGTTCATACAAATGCATACTTGTCTGCTTGTGTGTTGCCTTGTTTTCATCCAAACCCCGGGAGACTACTAAGTAGTCGTTTCGTACAAGAATAATCCTGAAAGTATCCAGGACAGTTAGGTCACCAAGGCATCCCCGAACCAGGGGTATGCATCAAGGCAAGTGAATAATCAACGAGAATCCTGTCACGTTACAACTGAATGATAATCACATCAAGTTACCTCTGAACGAGAATTATGTTAATAAATCCAAGAATCATGGCTCATGGAGCAAACGCTCAGTTTAGAACAAGAATCATGGATTATCATATCAAGTTATGGATTTGGAAAGACCCTGACCTGTATGTCGCGGACAACTTGGAAACAAGGTCATTAAGTTCCACAGACGATTTTTGGGGTGCCGGGGCCGATCCGATCCGGATGGAACTTCACGATTAGTCTCACGCATCTGGACATGATGGACTGTAGCACTCACGAATCTTGGCTATATGCCATCCTTGTTCAAGACTAAAACGGTCTTTCATGGCTATGCCAGCAACTCATGCTCATATAGATAAGTCATTCTCGCTTAGCGGCTATCCGCGTACGAGTCATTATATCGCATCAAAGAATAACTGAACACCTGAATTATCGTAATCCAACGACTCTCGTGTTTGCATATATAATTTCCCCTGAATGTTTATATGTTTGCCCGTGCTCAAATTAACAATGTTTGTCTTGGACAGGAAAGGTAAAATGGTAAGTTGGTAAGTCTCGTCGTATTTTCTCTCATGTCGCACGGTACACTGCCACACGAGTTAGGCTATTCAAATCTTGCATAAAACTGATTCTAAGGCAACTAGAAAGACAACATAATAGTTGGTGCACGGAACCTATATTATGTGTTTGGATATTGTTGAGCGGGCGAATAGCCTCCCCACTAGTGCATTCAATATACTGATTACCCACCAGATCATTTGCATGGTGCGGGATGCCTCCTCCGTACGTGCTAAGGCCTAGAGTTCCATCTGAAGCCTTGGGGCGCTGCGTCTGGAACTGAAGCACATATACAAGACATAATATTAGAACATAGCCCGAACTTGCCTGAACATCGCCTATACAATCATTCCATAATTATAGCCACTTGGCACACTTTTATTATTTCAGAGGAAGAGATCTGAGCGAATTATAATCTCGGCCAAGCGTCGCCTGTAACACTTGTTTATATCAATAAAGAGCTTATTTTACTTTAACTTGTGTTATTCAATGCTTCCACTATTGTTGACTTAGTGAACTTGTTATCGATCGCCTATGCGTTCATGACTCTGCTGAACTCAGACAATCTGTGCGACTTTGTGGCTTAGAACTCTTACCACCAGCCAATGAACTACGGCCTTGCACGGGCGTGGCTCATGCTCGTGCAGTATCATGCCCGAATGAGTCAAAGCGATCATTCCTTGGGAGTGCTGGCACGGTAATTCTCGCCTAGCGGGAATAACCGATTTGACTGCAGGAGATCGGGGCATGACTGGTTGGTATCAGAGCCTGGCTTATACGCCTTTGGAATTTGTTTCAAATATCTCAGTTTCGAAAGCTTGTTCGTGGGTTTTGTGTACGCTCTCTCTTATTGTCCCTAATAGAATATTCCAACAATAAGTCTAAATACTTTCAAAATACGTTTTGAATGATATGAATGCTTGTATAAAATTGTGATGTGAGTGGCCTTTGTGCCAACCTATATGAACCCTTCAGATTATCGCAAGTAGCTTGTCTGATTTTACTATCTCTAAGTTTGGTTGAATGTATATGTTTGAGGGACGCCTTGAACTTGTGTATGATCCAAGGCTTAAGAAAAGGTGAAACTCGAGTGCTAAGACTTCGCTATCGCTAAGTTGGTTGGCGTGCTCATGCTAGAAGTGCACTTCGAATATGTGCACGATCCAGACTAGCGATATGCTAATCTCGAATGCTTGTGCAAGTGAATATCCATGAACAAGTATAATGACTTGTATAGGTTTGCCTCAGCCTTGTATCTTTAAATCAAAATTGATTGAAATATACTGCTTGCCCTCAGTAAGTCTCGAGGATGAGACTTTTTCTGAGTTGGGTAGGATGTAATACCCTATTCCGTTCAAGCGGACTGCCGATTCAAACGGTAAAAGTATAATGTCCCAACCCGCTTTGCTTAGGCAAGAATACTCGTTTGAGGCAAAGGATATCCAGACTTGTTCCTACAGGAATTCGGCTTAGGCTTTCGAAGGCTCGCTTGGCGTATCACTCTCCGAGGCAAATCATCGCTAAGGTGGGTGGCTACGGTAAACTTATCTTTCCTTAGCCAACACACATAAAATATGGAATGCTATATGCTAGTCACTAGGTGAATCATCCCCTGCATGCTAATAAGAATACAATGCACCTAACTAAGGAAATAATCCTAACTTGTATTGCTTATGCTAGATCATGAAAATGAAACATTGCTTATATATATGTTTAGACCCTCGCATGCCACCCTAGATCGTGTAGCTCGGTAAGTCCCTTACGATCTCACTCCTTGGCTTACCTTTGGGCCCGAGCTAACGTGAATATTTGTGTTCATACAAATTCATGCTTGTCTACTTGTGTATTGCCTTATTTTAATTCAAACCCCGGAAGACTACTAAGTAGTCGTTCCATGCAAGAATGATCCTGAAAGTATCTGGGACTGTTAGGTCATCAAGGCATCCCCGAACCAGGGGTATGCATCAAGGTAAGTGAATACTGAACGAGAATCCTGTCACATTACAACTGAATGATAATCACATCAAGTTACCTCTGAACGGAATCATGTTAACAAATCCAAGAATCATGGCTCATAGAGCAAACGCTCAGTTGGAACATAGTCCAAACTTGCCTGAATATCGCATGTACAATCATTCCACAATTATAGCCACTTGGCAAGCTTTTATTGTTTCAGAGGGAGAGATCTGAGCGATCTCGGCCAAGATTCGCCTGTAATACTTGTTTATATCAATAAAGAGCTTATTTTACTTCAACTTGTGTTATTCAATGCTTCCGCTATTGTCGACTCAGTGAACTTGTTACCGATCGCCTATGCGTTCATGACTCCGCTGCACTCAGACAAAATGTGCAACTCTGTGGCTTAGAACTCTTACCGCCAGCCAATGAACCACGGCCTTGCACGGGCGTGGCTCACGCTCGTGTGGTATCATGCCCGGATGGGTCAAAGCGATCGTTCCGCGGGAGCGCTGGCACGGTGATTCTCGCCTAGCGAGAACGACCGATTTGACTATGGGAGATTGGGGAGTGACTTTATGTGCTGCTCGAGAAAGGGAATGATAGGTGCTCAGTTGCTTAGTACCAGTATCATGTAGAGTATGAATTGTAGGTAAGTAACTTAAGGGTAGGTATGCTGGCAGTTGGATATTTAGATGCAGATGTTAGGTTGTGCTATTACCTGTAGGTGGGTAACAAGAGGGGAGGGCACACTCGAGTGATGCTGTAAAGAATCACAGTAGGCAATATTTTATAATTGAGTGTGCAGGTATGGAAACCAAGTAAGGGGTCACCTATTCTGCAGTTGCTTCTAGTATTGCAAGAACTTGAGTATCATTGATTGATATTTTGTTGCAGTTGAATTAGTTAAGAGCAGTATATCAGATATTGTATTAGAAGGGTAGGTTGAGACGTAATTGGTGGCAGTGGTTAAGTAGGTTGGTTTAGTGAATTAGTTAGAGGTGAGTTTCAGTCAGTGTTAGTTAATAGGAGTAGTAGCTAGTATCAGTTGGAGTGAATGTTTAGGAGCAGTCGTTGCACAGTTGGAAGATAGTGTACTTTTTGTTAAGTATAACTAGTAAGTATCACCTACCTGGGAATTCATTGAAATAGGTGTTATCTATTAGTTTAGAAGTTATCAATTGATGAGGATGGTTTCATACTTCATTAGTAATATTGGTGGATAGTTAGTACTAATTAAATTAGGATAGTTAGATAACTATTAGTCATGTAACAGATAGTTTATAGTGTAATAGTTAATTGGTGAGTATAGTTATTAAGTCATATTAGTATATGCAGTTAGTCTTGATACTGATAGTTAGTATATTAGTGCTAGTATCAATTGTTTGGTAGTTAGTTATATGAGTATCATATAGGTATATATATACATGACAACAATTAGCTACTATTAGGTAGTGTACATATAGATAGTTAGTTAATGATAAGTTTTGGCTAAGGTAATACCTAGTTTAATTAGTGAGAATTCATTAAATGACCAAATAGACTAGTTAGTTTGGTGTGGACCTAGTTTAGCTAGTATTGACTAATTAGTACCCAATCTTGACCCAATTACCTTAGTATGACCTGGTATGGCCTAGTAGAGCATGTATAGTTGCATTGTAGTTTATTATTATTTATTTATACCCAATTTTGATATGATATCCATATTTAGGTGACTTCGACACCATCTCGGACACCGAGTGACAGCTTCTGTTCCGGACAGAGGTGAGTACATCTATAATAGTTTCCTTAGTTGACTGTATCTACGATTGTTGCTTTTAGTATTACTTTATTTGATTCACGACAAGATGGTATACACGGATTGGTACACCTTGGATCCCCGTCATGAGATATTCTCATTCGTGATTGCCTACTTCGTGATTATGTGACGTTAGACCCTGATCAGTATGTACGATATTACAGACCGTGCATAGTGATACCTTGTTAGAACGTATTATGATTTGGATCTGTGTACTAGTCGAAGTTTGGGGATAGGAAGTTCTAGATGTTGTCATTACACATCATGTCTCGAATGCACTTGGTATGTTGCTAATTTTGTAAATTCATGATATTTTCTAACCAACTGTCGTAAGTTTATGTATTGTGTTTTTTTTGGGTACTAAATGCTTTTATATGGAATTGAAGTCAAGAAGAAATAATGTAATATTTATCATTGTATGTATGTGAAAGACGTCTACAATAATAAATAAATATTTAGTTCTTCTGAGTTAAAATTCTAATTTGCATTTCGGTGGAAAATGTTGGTTCTTTTGTGCGATTGTAGTTTTGGTGGAGGTATTTTGGTTTACAGTAAGCATGCCAATTTTGGCCCAATTCCTTTATCTGATCCCTTTACGCTATCCATAAAATCTGTATTTTAAGTACAAATACATATGTGAATGGGTCGACTTATCTAACCCGATTAATAAGCAGGATACGCCCGGGTTCAAGACAACGACCAATTTCTTTTCTTACATTACAAAAACTCTAAACTAATCAGTGTTAGTTATAATGTTTAGAAAAAAAAATCATATATAAGATAGTTATAATGTTTAGAAAAAATAAAATATTATATATAAGACAAAAGGTTTGTATAAAAGTAGTGTTCTCTCAATAGGAGAAATAAAAATAAAAATATATTTGCAAATCAACCTGCTATAATGTGCCTACGATACAACAATGATTCAATTTATTTCCCACCAATATCATCAAAACAGAAATAGTCACCAACGTTTAATATAATTTGTTTTTAAGAAATAGAAGGAATATATCAATATTATTTTACAAATCAATTTTTTTTGTATTTTGGAAGTATAGACTATATTGCATAAATTTATATATATGGCATGAAAATAAATGTCTCACACATTATTCACTCTAATGAGAATGACTATCGCGTGATTAGAAGCTGAACGTTGTTACCTTGCTTTTTTTTATTTTCAAAGAAAATTAAATATTGATGTAAGCTGCATTAAGACTTCAACAAATTATAAATTCATATTTACAGTCCTAAAAATGTAAATGGGCATGGTTAACAAATTATTTACCTTGATTGCTAAACATGATAATAATCGTCTTTTACGGTTGGTTCCGTCTCAGCCACCTTTGTCATTTAAGGAAAATTTTGGTTCAATTTCCTTGCCCCCTTCCTCTTAAATTCAATATATGTGGACATTTGTATTCCATTGCCCGAAAATGTAATATGGTTTTTGTTGTCTTTATACTACATGGTTAAGCAATCAACAGGACCATCAAGTGCCTATTTAATTTTTTTAATTTGATATATTGACCTATAGCAATTAAGTACGTCGATACTTGTATAGACTTACTGGAAAAGATCTGCCCACCTATCAAATTCACAACCCTCATGATCTTGTATCCGAAAGAAGAGTTTATGCTAATCATTATTCAAGCATTCTCCATCAGAATATGGTATCACTTATGGAGCATAAAAAAACTTCATAAAAGATTAGACAAAACTTTTTTTAACCGTATGTCATGTCGATTGTCGACCTAACATCAAACATCTATATCGATACCAAATTCCTAACCAAGTTAGCTATACGCATGAGAGCCATGCCATAAAAAATAGGCAGCCAATTGACAAATTGGTATACCTGCATTTTGAATATGTAGTTTAAGCTTTTGCAATCAAGGAGTGATCCCAAAGAAGAGTTGCTTGATCTATTTTCTTTAGTGTTGCCATCTTTGTAATGTAATCTATTCACATCCTAGAAATATGTTTTAACCAAAGGGGTTTCACTAGGCTCAACCCACTACACTGGCTCATCTTCCTAAGGTCCATAGTACGTGGGACACCAGTCCTCAAGTGAGTCATCTAAAAATATATCCAATCAGGATGGAGTGAATACAACCCAATAACAATTCTATTAATTGACAGAAATTATGAAACATCAATAGTAAAGACACTAAAAGATGGAAAATATCTAGAATATAAATGCATAGCAAAGAGATATCATGGGGATAATATAAATATTCTAAGAGAAACTGAGCAAGGAATCATCAAGTAAAGAACTAGAATAAGAAAATGTAACACTAAACTTGTGCCTTGAAATATTAGCAAGATATGTGATCGTCTTGGGCTTAACACGATCTATAATCAAAGAGGGGAGCTAGCATGACCACACGTGTATTGCATGGTCCACTAGCTATCACGGGCTATCACATAAATATATCACGGTCTATAAGGTATGATCACACACATGTTATAGATCCTCTTATTGTAGACACTTAGATATTTTCATGAGTTGTATTTGACTACTTAGACTTATGTGGCATGTATTATCCTATTGTAATACTGTGGAGTTTATACTTGGCTTTGTATTGTATTGTGAGACTTTGGTACTTCTCTTTATTGATATTCCATGTCGTGCTCTTCTTCCCATAGTTTGATATTGTGATTGAGTATTATTTTCATTGTGACATTATTATATTACTCCTCCATTTAGAGTTGAGATAACATTGACATGTACCCTTATATATTGTGTGAGATAGTTGGATTATATTGTTGACTTAGAACATCATTCTACGTCATTCTTACAATATAGGCTGGGCTTAGTTCACCACTCGTGCCCTTATTCTGGATGTGGGTCGTGACACGAGAGGCTTGTTTCAGTCCATATAAGGCTTTGTTCAACTTGAAACATGATTAGGGTTTTTAAAATTTGTGAATCCGGGTAGTTGAGCTACAAAAACTTTTTCTTTTATGAAACCATTTAAAAAGGCACTTTTGATATCCATTTGAATTAATTTAAACTTATAAAAATATGTAAATGCATATAGCATGCGAATGGATTCTAAACGAGTAACTGGGGCACAAGTTTCATCGTAGTCGATACTTTCCTCTTGGTTGTATCCTTGAGCTACGAGTCTAGCCTTGTTACTTGTAACTAAACCATTCTCATTTAATTTATTTCGGACTACCCAACAGGTGCCAATGACCGGATGATCATTAGGCTTGGGAACAAGTTCCCAAACTTGATTCTGTTTGAATTGGTTTAATTCCTCTTGCATGGCTTATATCCAGTAATTATCACTACATGCTTCTTCAATATTTTTAATATGAAGATGTGAAACAAAAGCTATACTAGATACAATATCTCTATTAGAGGAATGAGTACTTACACCTTTTGTGATCTCACCTATTACCAAGTCCTTGGGTGATCGGCAATGAATTTTATCCTCTTTGGCAGATTCTCCAAGTAGCTGGTACTGGATTCTATTTTGGTTGGTGCTTTGCTTGATGTACCGATATCTTCATCGTCACTATCATTGTTTGTTTTATTGTTCATCTTATTGAAGGTGACGTTGATTGATTCTTCGATCGTCATTGACTTCTTGTTGAAGACTCGGTATCCTTTGCTCTTGGCCGCATAACCTAGAAAAATACCTTCATCGACCTTTTCGTCAAATTTGCTTAAGTTATCTTTGGTATTGAGAATAAAATATTTACATCCAAAGATCATAAAGTAGTAAACAAAGGGAGTTCTATCAAACCATAATTCATAGGGAGTTTTCTTTGATTTAGGTCGAATCAAAACTCTATTCAAAATATAGCACACTGTATTGACAACTTCTGTCCAAAAATACTCAGGTAGGCATAATTGGCTTAATATTACTCTAGCCATTTTGCTAAGAGTTCTGTTCTTATGTTCTACAATACCATTATGTTGTGGAGTTCTAGGACAAGAAAATTCGTGTAAATAACCGTGTGTGTTACAAAATTGCTCAAAGTCAGCATTTTTAAATTTGCCGCCATGATCACTTCAAATGCTAGTGATCATGAATCCTTTCTCATTTGTACTTTTTTATAAAATGTGATGAGTTCTGAAAGTACATTATTCTTATGAGCAAGGAAATATACCCACTTGTATCTAGAGTAATCATCTATAATTACTAATGCATACAACTTACTATTTAGACTAGTAACTCTGTTGGGTCTAAATAGATCTATATGTAATAATTGTAGAGGTCGTGTGGTACTTACAGTGTTGATCGACTTAAATGTTGATTTTATAGCTTTGTTTTTTTCACAATCGCTACATACCATATTTTTCTTGAAGGCGATCTCTGGTAAGCCTCGTACCAATTTCTTTGTAGATAATTTTGATATTGTGTCCATGTTTACATGTCCTAGCCTCATGTGCCATAGTTGATTCTCATCATTTTTGACATATAGGCATCTACCTGTAGTATTAGTATCTTCCAAAAGATAGAAAACATAGATATTATCTTCCCTAATTCCTTCAAAAATAGTACTGCCAGTTGAGCTATCAACTATAGTATATTTATCTTTAACAAAGTTAATACCAAAACCATGGTCAGCTAAATGACTTATGCTGAGTAGGTTATACTTTAACTCAGTTACTAGACAAATATCTTTAATCACCAGATAGGGAGCCTTACCAATGTTACCGATACCTATTATATAACCTTTCAGATTATTACCGAAGGATATGTGTCCTTCTTTCTTCTTCGATAGTATTGCAAAGAAAGATGCATCGTCGGTCATGTGTGGTGAGCAACCGCTGTCGAGGATCCATTTACTTCTAGAGTGGGTAGGACGCTTCTCCTAAAAAATAATTTACAGATAAAACTTTTGGTACCAATTTCTTGTTGGGTCCTGAAGAGTTAGTTTTAGGTATCCATGTACAAATATTCAAAGCAACTAATTTCTTAACTCTACATGCAGGAGAAATATGACCAATAGTACCACAATAATGACATCTAGCATGCTTAGTGTTAGGTGCAGTATTTTATGCTCGTTTGGTAGGTCTAGGGGTTTTGGTAGGTTACTTGTAGTAGAAGGCATGTCTTTGAGGATTTGTCATCTTGGGCATAGGTTTGATAGTCTTTAGTTGAACAGTGTTCCTTTTGTGTAAGTGACACATGTTAGGAGAGGAATCAGTCATCATCGGCTGTTTTCCTAACCCAATTTCCAACTTTTAAAAAGTGTCAAACAATCTATTATAATCAGTTGTTAGGGCATCATTCCTAATCAGTGCATTGATACTCTTCTTTTTCTCAATTTGAAAATCTTCTTGCAGTTGAGCTATGGTTTTGTCTTTCTCTTCAAGAGTGCATGATGCTTCGTGTAATTGTAACTTGATAATTAGTCTCACTAGAAGGTTCAGATTCTCTAATATCTCTATAAGTAGGGTTAGCCTTTCTATCTCAAGTTTTTTTTCCTTGAGTACCATCTTAAAGGTATTGTATTTACCAAGCTACTTTCTATGATCTTCTAAGAGGTCACTAAAGGCATCACCTAGCTTATCGAGTATGAAATCATCATAGAGAGGATTAGTCGTTACCTGATCAAATGCCATTGGGCACATATTAGTAGAGTTGCAGGGATTTGTTTCTTCTCCAGAATTGCTTGCTTCCTTTCACACCATATGCTTGTCTTAGCATTTTTTTGAGGCATTGCATTCTTTATGTACATCTTTTCATATTTTGTAAGCTTCTTTGTTGATCCTGCCGGACAGTCTTTCTTGATGTGACCCTTCTTTTTGCATCTGTAGCATATAGGCTCTTCGTCATCGTTGTTATTCTTTTAAGGTCTTTTCATCGATGATTCAAATCTTAAAAAGTTCTTAAAGTTCCTCACCATTAGAACTTGCTCTTCACTGTCCGAGTCTTCGTCTTCAGACTCTTTTTCAACAGTTCTTTTGTGATGTGTCTTGAATGTGATTGATTTTTCCTTGGGTTTTGAATCTTCAAAGTCTTGCACGTCTAGCTCATGTTCCATCAGCTTCTCCATCAATGTTTCAAGTGTCATTGTTGTGAAGTCGTTTCCTTCAAATGATTGTTGTAGCTTGGGGTTCCAATTCTTGGTGAGACCCTGCAGTACTTTGTGAATCTTCTCATGGTTTTTGTACTCCTTGCCTAGAGAGGACAGAGGATTTACAACATTGAGGAAATGAGTGAACATTTGTGTAATTATCTCGTTTGGCTTCATCTTGAATGCTTCATATTCTTGAGTCAATCTGCTTATCTTTGACTCCTTGATTTGATTGGTTCCTTCATGGGTTACTTTGAGAAGTTTTCGTACATCATGAGATGTTGTGTATGTTGACACCCTGTTAAACCCAATTCTGTCTACTGCATAAAACAAATTATTAATAGCACGTGCGTCAAGACCAGCTTATTTTTTCTCATTATCAGTATATTTATCATATGGTTTCTCAACCAGGTTACCATCAACAATTATACGAGCCAGCTTTTTGTAGCCATCTATAACTATAGACCAAAGAACAAAATCAAAAGATTTCAGATAATACCTCATTCGTGTCTTCCAATAAGTATAGTTTGTTCCATCAAACATAAGACGTCTGTTTGTGGATTGGCCTTCCTTTATGTTAGCCATGTGATATAAGTGACACTAAAACTATATATAGGCAATAGGAAAGTAAATAAAAGTTAACTAAATAATAGTAAAAATATAACTAAGCAGGATAATGATAGGTATATAATCAAATTGATAATGCTATAAACATGCTCTGATACAAATTGTAGCAGCAATTGGGATCAAAAACCAATTCAGAGAGAACTTGCTATAATACCAAATTTAGGAGCAATTAGAATCAGAAACCAATTCAGAGATTACCTGCTTTGATAGAAATTATAGGATCAAAATATAATAGAATATACTCTAGTAGGGGGAGAATAGAGAATGCAGCAGAATTTAGCAATTAAATTTTTTTTAGCAAGTTATACAAGTATCATGACTGCTATATATGTGTCACAGATATAAATATGTGTCTTAGTTATAATAACAGTCTAGAAATTATGTTGTAGGTATGTCACAACTATCAAAGTATAAGCCAAAGTAAAGTAAAGAGTGAGAGGGTAAACGCAAACACAGCGATGTATCTTGGTATCCCTCAATATGAGGACTAATCTAGGCGGGAGGACTCTAGCTTCCAGTTGGAATCTACTATACGAATGGAACACAAGTTATGATCCGAAGGCTTGCCAACTTCTTAAAAATACGAGCTTTGATCCGAAGAGCTCGAAGACTTCAAGTGTGGTGTAGAGAACTTCTTAACAAGCTTCTGATTACAACTCTCTAAAATTTTAGATCGTACCATAATGCCAACTAAGACAAGAGAATTGTAACTGGCTTGGGATGTGAAAGTAAAGGCTTTTTAGAACTTGAACAAGAAGAGAAGAGAATATTGAATGTGAATTAATGTTTAGAAATGTAAAATCTCTTCTCTATTTATAGGATTTCTCAAAGGAGAGTTCGGACAGAACTCAGTGAGAACTTGGCCAGAGTTCGTCTGCAAAATATTAGAAAATAGTCGTTGTATCCAAAACTGCAGGGATACCAAGTTTCTGAACAAAATGTCCACTAAAGTCGAACTCGTGCCGAACTCGGGCTGAGTTATGTTCCCTTAGTTTAGGGCCAGAACAGAAACTTGGCTAAGTTTTGGGTCCAACTTAGATATTTCAAGATAGGCTATTTTAAAAATAATTTAGGGTAGACTAATTGCCATTATGATGCGGTATACGGTATATTCCTAGACTTAATAAAATAAAAACATACATTACATACAGGAAAATAAAAACAGATACGACGATGGAAAGAAGCTCTGAATAGTTGATGTTGTAGTCATCGCAGTACATCTGAAAAGCATCACAATAGCTTATATCGAGTCCAGGTTATATCGATTATCAAAATTGGTTCAACTATGAACAATGGGCCAACACGCTCTACTTGCCCAGAAGAGTGATACATGTCATGAACAGGTCATATACTACCTCAGTAGAACGATGGTCAGTGCAAGGTACAACCCTGTGGAGAAAGAGTGCCTCGCTCTGGTCTTTGCTATTCAGAAAACCGCAATTACGTGATGGGGCAAACAATACAAGTGATTTACCTAGTTAACCCCCTCATGGTCCTCATGACCAAGCCTGGAACACTTAACTACCGTCTGGCCTCATGGACAATACTACTGTCATCGTATGACATGGTGTTTGTCCTACATAAAGTGGTCAAGAGCCAAGCATTGGCTGACTATATGGACGCTCACCCGGTGCCAGAAGCATCAAAGCTTTATGACGAGATTCCAGATAGGGTATTAGAGTCTATCATGGCGATGGCAGAGTCTATTTTTTGAATATTCTTCGATGGTTCTTCAAGAACAGGGCCCAAGAGCGATATTATCGCTGAAGAGGGGGTAGTGTTAATCTTCCCCAATAATATGGTCATTCACCACTCATATTCACTCACAGAGCCTTGTTCCAATAATAAAGCAGAATATAATGCTCTCATTATTGGCCTCCAACTGGATAAACTGTTGGGGGCGGACTACCTAGAGGCCTATGATGACTCCAAGCTGATAGTCAATCTGGTCAGAGACGAGTACGAAGTCCTTCAAGAGGACTTACTCCCCTACCATCAAGCAACGGTCGACATAATCTCCATATTAATTGGGTTCTTCATAGAGCACGTACCATGACTGCATAACATTAAGGCTGATGCTCTTGCTAGCCTCGCAACTTCCTTAGCAATTCCTATCAAAACCAGCAATCTATTACAATGATTGGTTGAGAACTGGTTTGCCATAAGAACAATATATGCTTGTGTCTGAGCTACTCCATAGAGATGAACATTAATGCCAAAGACTGGAGGTTCCCTTTCATAGACTACACCGTCTACGAAATCCTTCTGGATGACCTGAAGGAAGCCGCTTCCATTAGAAGATGTCCCCTCTGGTTCTATTATAATACATCCACAAAGATGTTTTAGTATCATTCGTATGATGGGCTCCTGCTATGGTGCCTATCGGATGCAGAAGCGATACAATCACTCAGTGAAGCCCACGACGGTATTTGTGGTGCACATCAACCCGATCCTAAGTTATATGATCCACTCCAATGCATGGTTATTCTTGGCCGATAATGGTAGCAGATATCGTCGATTATGCAAAGAGGTGCAGGATGTGTCAAATCCTCACCGACTTCATCCATAAACCTTTAGAGTTTCTACACCTGACCGTCCCGTCTTGGCCGTTCGAAGCATGGGACATGGATATCATCTAGCCGGTAAGTCCACCATCATCCAAAGAATACCAATTTATCCTTGCCATAACAGACTACTCCTCTAAATGGGCAGAGGCCATCCCGCTCATAGAAGTAAAAACCTCTAACATGATCTGTTTCATCAAACATTACATCATATACTACTTCGGCTTGCCTCACAGGATCATTAATGACAATGGTCCATAGTTTGCAAGTCAACTTTCTTTAGGTTTTGCCATAAAAATTGAATTCACAATGTAGCTTCCACAGCCTACAATCCAGCAGCGAATGGATTGACAAAAGCATTCAATAAGACGATCATCAAGCTGCTCAAGAAGTTTTTTTTGTCCAACAAATACGACTGGAATAAGAATCTTGGCGAATGTCTCTAGGCTTATCGTACGATATTCTGAACCCCAAATGGCAGTATGCTATTTTCCCTGGTCTATGAGAGCGAAATAGTGCTTCCCCTGGAAACCCAAATTCCCTCACTCTAGGTAGCTCTCACTCACCAGCTAACTGCCGAAGACAACTATCATTGGCGTCTATAGGAGTTGGAGGCACTTGATAAAAAATAACTCTTGGCTCAATAGTGTGTTGAGCTATATCAAGCATGTATTTTCGGAGCCTTTAATAAAAAGGTGAAGGAAAGGGCATTCCAGGTCGGCGATTCTGTACTGACAGTGAGAAAACCGATGGTCATGACCCACCGGATGGCTAGAAAGTTCTAAGCCAAGTGGGAGGGCCCATTCATAGTAGAATCAGTGTATTCTAATGGTGCATACAGACTCGCAAAGCCTAACAGGAATTTGCTGATAATGCTAATCAACGGCAAGTTCCTAAAAAATTACTATGTCTGAGTTAGACATATTTTCCATCCCCGGCAAGTTAGCCTACAGTATTTATATTTTTTCCAACAAGTATGGGCAGGAAATATTATTTGTGCTTCCGCTACGATACGCTATGAGGTCTACGGTTCACGTCTATATCACCTCTGAACTATGAAATATTCATTTTTCCTAGTAGGGTGAACATTTGAGCAAAAAAAACATTCACGCCCACATCTCCTCTGTCTCGTTTTCTCTATCTCCACCAAATGTCTTAAAATATCCACATTACCTCTGAGTAAGATATTTTCAGATATTTGCCTACCTATCGGCTATTCATCGTCATGTCCATAATACCTCTAACGATGTACGTCGCTTCAACTTATCATCCATACTGAGTTCAAAGTAGGCCAATGGTATCGAGTCCACCAAAACTCCCCAGTGGGATGTCCTTAACAACTGTGATATTATACTATCCCATATTACCTCTAGTATAAATATCTTAGCCCACATCCACAATACAGAGCAAATGAGAAGTTTTGGAAAAAAAGAATTTTTTATTGATATTCAAGATCATGAGTACATTTGATGGAAATTTATTATATTCAATGTTTTCATTGATAATCAAGATCGTGAATGCATATAATGGAAAGATTATACAATCAAAAATTTCTCTATTAGGGGACCCCTCTGTGCTATTTCTGCTACCAACGCAAGTGAAGTCGGCCGCTCAGTGCATTATGGGTCACCCCTCTTGTAAGCTCCTCAGCAGAAACCTCAATACATAGAAAAAAATCTTTACTGAGGGACAGTAAGGGAGCTAGAAACATATAACTGGGCCTGAATAAATATGCACAGGCTCACTTCTATCATGTGCATGAGCCATGGGTAGAAGTCCATGTTAGGATTTCAATCCCAACCCTGTAATCGATAAGGCGGACATGTTCAGGGGATAGCTATAGCAAGCTAGGTTGGAAGACGACATATAGTCTCCCGGGTAATATATTTGTTTATCATGAACAACGGGACTTATGATATCCTTCCATGCTCTATCAGGGCAAAGCAACCTGAGGTAATCCCTGTATAACCAAAAGGCACAAGTAAAAAAACTTGCAATAAAAACAGATAAAAGACGCAAAAAAATTGAGTCATGCGCCCTCGGCTACAAATACTTTGTTGTAAGTAAGAAGCATGTTAGTTATGCACGTAATATTATGCACGCAGGGTCCTGCATGTATGCACATAGTGACCATGATGCATGTTCAAGATAAGGCACCCCAAAAGAGACGACCGCGGCTATACATGGAGTGGTCATGCATAGCTATCTAGCACATGTCAAGAATAAGCGTTCCAAGAAAAGTGCATCCATTCACCTATTGGAGAGTTTCATTAGATAGTGCATCTTCCAAACAAAGCTTTTCAATAATGTCCATGCGTGTCGGCTGTATATTGGCCTACCTATGTTCTAAATAGCTACCCATCCATGCGATATACTGTATATAAGCCTTCAGTGCATCTTCGTATCGAAGCTTTCTCAGCAAACAACCATGCGCATTAAGCTGAGGGGTTCGTCTGTGCATATTCCTGGCAATTTCTCGCCTATGAAATAGACTGTGTGTCTGTGTCATTGTGTGTTAACGCATGGAGGGGGATCCTCATCTCTTTAGCCCTCGAAGTAAAGAGGGAATAAGAGTCTTTCTTGCTTTACCTTCAGAGGGAGAAGCTGTAGCGAAGTGGTCGACCATCAGAGTTAGAAGATCGAAAAACTGCTCGACGGGACTCCCCGTGTCCGATTTTCATATATGGGAGAATAGGGGCATCTGGAGAACGAGAATGGCATTATTCACTCTCTTCCTCGGCCTCTATTTATAGGCGAGGTTCACCGCGGGTGGCGATTAGGTGCCCGAGCTGATGGACGCCAAAATTATCGGATGAACCAAGAATTAAATAAATGAACCCGCATGTTGGGATAAAAAAGGCAGTTACGAGTCAACGGGTTCTTCAAATCCTGCGACGTACGCTTTGGAAGAAGACAACCTGATAGCTGTCTGTGTCAGACAGCAAGATCTCCTTGAGAATCGAAGGGTTTCATCTTGAAAGATTTGACAGCCTGTCAAAAAAACTGCGACATCAAATCCATGCGGCAGAAAGAGAGCAGCGGCATCAAGTCCATGCGGCCTAAAATTTATGCGCCAAGATAATCCATGCGACTTTTTGTCCATGATTTTGTGTTCAAAGTATTTCAAACTTAGCTAAGTTTGAAAACTTTGAAGTGGTCTTGTAGAAGAATAAAAATTTTTGAGCCATGAGCTAAATGCAACTAAAGCCATGGGCTACAGCCAAGCGGCAAAGGCAACCCAAAAGCTATGTGGTAAAAGTCATCTGCACTCGCATTTAATGCTCGGCGGTATAAGTTGACCCATTGACAGTTGTGTCAACAGTCAGTATGCTTCTTAGAACATGCAGGCTTATTTCAGCACAACGAGTACTCCTATGTGGCAGTGTTCCCATGCGACAAAATTGTTATGCGACAGCATTCCCACATTCACATATGGCAGAGTTTCCATACTCCCATGCGATAGTGTTCCCATACTCCAATGCGGCAGTGTTCTTATATCGCCATGCGACGGAGTTGTTATGCGGCAGTGTTCCCTAAAACTCCATGCAGCCAGATCTTTTTGTTGTAAACAACCAAGATCTTCAATCAGTTGGCGCATGCCACGTGTCATGCAGATCGAGTCATGCATATGACGATTGCTAATAACCCAAGATCTCAACAACAACAAATCTTAACTATTGTCACATGGTAGTCGTAGCGCAACATAAGCCCATAAAGTTTCAACCACATTCGGTTGTGGAGGCCATACGATAGCTCAAAACCCATGCGCATGGACTAAAAATGCATGCACGTGCATGATCTTCCAAATATCTATAAATAGAATTGACATATGCTTCCTAGGTAAGTACAGTGAGACGTATACTCAGACGCCCAAAGACTTGGCACCCTCTTTGGTCATCGGATCATTAACGGAGTAAAGGAGTCAGTTATAGTGCTCGATCTTTCTCGTCATGCTTTCCCAGATTTTCTTAAATTTGTACTTAAAATTATTAGTGCTAGGTTTCTTTGTACTCTTTGTTGTACCTGAATCAATACTTTTTGTTGTACCTGAATCAATATAAAAGTTCGCAAAACTTTCTCATATTTTTGTGATGGCGACAACCATTGAGTTTGTATCGCCGTTAAGAGTTCGTTTGACATATAATATGTTAAAATTAGAGACCTTAGTTCTGGCATGCTTTTCGGTGTAAAGTAGACCACATATGGATCCTAATTTGACCCAAAATTATTATTTTTGTCCCTATGTCCAAATTAGACGAATGGTAATTTTTTTGACTATCCCACTCTTTCTGAAAACGTTGATGATGTTTTTTTAACATCCGGAGGTGTCAGTTCCATTCCCATATCTTCTGCTTCATTGTATTTGTCGTCTGGATGTTGTTTCACTACCAAACTACTTCCAGGCAAGTATACCTTGCCACCATTATTGCCTTTTATATTTATTTCATCATGATACATTTATGTCTTTATTTTCTTAGTATTTATGCTATTAAATTGTGCGTCCGAGAAAGACTTGGGTGCAACAGCAGAATACGCAGACCATTTTATTGTTTTACTATACACATTGACCTAGAGTTATGAGACCACCATATGCTTGTGAGATATCCTTATATCTCCTTTGGTCGTACACTTGTGAGACACGAGTTATGATTTTCATTTAGGACACGGACTTGCATATTCGATTGGCCATTAGTACGTGCGGGATGTGCAATATTTAGGACGTAACTGCTATTAGTATATTATATTAGAGGCTATAATAGTTACAAAATGGACGAGCGATGGATACGAATTAGACAGTTTTATGGGATGAGGGGACAGCTATTATCGTAGGGGCTATTATTATTTACTTTTCCTTTAGATGCCTCTAGTATCTCGAATGAGCACTAGTGTACTGTGCATTTATTTTATTAGGGGAGTCCCTGTGTAGAACGTTGTGCTCAATTGCATTCGCATAGATGATTAGGAGACCGTATGATTGGTTACTGTAGTATAATTGTGGCATGTTATTATTTATCTTATTACGCCTTTCTAAGGACCTAGTTTATTTCCGGGTGTAAACTATTAGGACTATCTTTAAGAGTATGGACCTGGACCAGACTTCTCATTCATTTTCGAGGAGGTCATTTCCTCTGGGTTGCTTTGATTCTTTAGTTGATGGATCCTTTAGTTGATACTTATTAATTTAGTTGAAGGTTAGACTCCATTTTTATTTTAGTTTTGATATAGTCGTTTGGTAATGGATTTGTCTCCAGCCTACTATTAGTTCTTGGACTATTTCGTACTTGGTTTATTTGATACATTTGATTACTTATTTCTTTTACAATTGTGGATGAGATTTTGTTTATACCTTTGACTTGTGATAATATTTATATACCACTTGTGATCTAGAGTTCATATTACAGCGTACATGTGTATTCATGGGATTCCATATATTGGAGTAGCCCCGTATACATATCAGCTGGCATGGTTGTAAGTTACGATCCGCACCCAAAATAAGGGAACAAGTGGTGAACAATGCCCATCCTACGCCATAGGATCGGCGGTAGAACATTGTTTGGGTCAACATAACTATCTAAATATCTCACACAATATATATAAGGTAACTTTGATGTCATCTCAACTCCAATTGGATGAATAATATAATATGTGATAAATAATAATCAATACTCAATCATAATATAAAACTAGAGGAGGATATGACACGATATGGAATAGAAGAAAAAGAGTACAAGCCACAATATAATCTCAAGTCCAAGTCCAACATCTAATCGCAATCATAGTACTCTCAAATAATAATATATGCCATAAAGTCTAGCTAAGATCATATACAATATCATAAATAAATGATCTAAGTCTCTTCAGCTGGTGATACTATCTCAAGAAGCTCTACCGGTGCAGACTCAACTGCCAAGCCATCATGTGGCCCGCAGTACGTAGGATACCAGTCCTCTAATGAATCATCTAAAAAAAAATTCAGTCAGGATAGAGTGAAGTACAACCCTAATAGCAGTTCCAATAATTGACAAAAATTATAAAACATTAATAGCAAAAAAAATAATGGAAGTAACCAGAAAAGTAACTAGCATGGCAAAAAGAACATCATGGCAAGAAAATGGAAATAAACTGACAGAAATATAGTAAAGAGCATCAATATAATAAACTGGAAATAAGGAAGCAGAATAATAACTTATGCCTTAAAATATTAGCAAGATATATGATCGTCTTGGGCCTAACACAGGCTATATAACTAAATGGGAGCTAGCATGACCACACGTGAATTGTAAGATCTACTAGCTATCACAAGCTACATTATATCACGGGCTATATGGTATGATCACATATTCACTAAAATTTTCCCATCCCACAACTAGTACACGAATCCAAATCATGACACGTTATACGCGTATATCATAATGTATGGTCTAATATCATGCACTATAATCACGGTCTATATAATCATGAGGATATTACGGTAATCATCGAGTAATCACAAATACGACACAGCGATTACTGAGTAATTATGATAATAACATCTCATGATAATGATCTATATATACCAATCCGTGTAACCATCGTATTAGAAATCAAATATCTCAATACTAAATACTTGTAACATAGAGACTATCAAATAAAAAAATTATCAGAGAATGTACTCGCCTGTAGTCCTGAGCAAAAGGTATAACTCGGTGTCCGAGCTGGTGTCACGCCCTGATCTCCTACAGGCTAAATCGGCCATCCCCGCTAGGCAAGAATGACCACACCAGCGCTCCCGTGGAACGATACGCTTTGACCCATCCGGGATTAATGTCGTACGAGCGTGAATCACGCCCGTACAAGGCCGTAGTTCATTGGCTGGCGGTAAAAAGTCTAAGCCACAGAGTCGTACAGATTGTCCGAATGCAGCAGAATTTATGAACGCATATGCGATCGGTAATAAGTTCACTGAGTCGATAATAGCGGAAGAATTGAATAATACAAGTAGAAGTAAAGCAACTCTTTATTGATATAAACAAGTATTACAGGCGGCGCATAGCCGAGATTACAAGTCGCTCAAGCACTCTCTATCTGAAACGTAAAAGCATGCCAAGTGGCTACGTTTGTGGAATGATGTATAGGCGATATTTAGGCAATGTTCTAATATTATATCTTGTATATGTACTTCAGTTCCAGACCTAATGCTCCAAGGCTTCAGAGTGAACTCCACGCCTTAGCATGCACGATGGAGGCATCCACACCGGTCGAGGTTCTTCCGTACCCTGTACACAATCTGGTGGGTTATCAGTACATGAATGCACTGGTAGGGAGACAACTTGCCCGCTAGACAAATTCAAACACGTAATATATGTTTCGTGCACCAACTACTTGGTTGTCTTTCTAGTATTGCCTTAGTATCAGTTTTATGGCATAGATGAATAACCTATGTTGTGTGGCAGTGCACCGTGCGATATATGAGGGAACACGACAGTACTTACCAACTTACCATTTGTCCTTCCCTGTCCAAGGCAAACAAGTTAATTCAAGCACGGGCATGTATAAACATTCAGGGGCAAATAGCATATGGAAACATAAGTGTTCTAGTACGAGATTTATATCGGGTGTACGAGTTACTCGGATGATCAGGTATAATGCATACGATGTTCAAGTGCTCTTTATGCACAAGTGTTATTTTTTTCCATGATCGTTTAGGTGTTCAGATATTTATGATGCAATGCAATGACTCACACGCGAATAGCCGCTAAGCAAGGATGACTTATCTATATGAACAATTATCGCTGGCATAGCCATAAAGGATGGATTGTAGTCTATGGACGAGGATGCTATACAACAAAAGTACTGGAGGCACTGCATAATCCTGTCCAGAACATGAGACTATCAGCCTTGAAGCAAGGATGGCGCAGAGTTTAGTGAAGATGCCACCCTGCTTGAATGTGAAAGGCTGCTTGAGTTCTATCCGGATCGGATCAGCCCCGGTGCCCCGGAGACCGCCCGTGGAACTGAGACCAAAGATCAAGTTTTTAAGTTGTTCGCGACATACAGGTCAAGGTCTTTCCAAATCCATAACTTGACATGATAATCCATTATTCTAGTTCTGAGCTGAGAATTTGCTCCACGAGCTGTGATCATGATTCTCGTTCAGATGTAAACTGGATGCATTTATTATGTAGTATAACTTGACATAATTTTTATTGTCAATTCAAATTTCCTTGATGCATTCCCCTGGTACGAGGAGTGCCTTGGAGACCTGACAGTCCCGAGTGCTTGCAGGTTTATTTGCACAAAAGGACTATCCGATAGTCTTCTAGCTGACTCAATGCATGAACGATACGCGATAGTGTTACTTGCTGGTAGCCTATTTTCGTGTGACAAATACTGAGGCAAGGCAACATTCAAGTTAACTTATAAGCAGGCAAGCATGCATTCATAAACATTCATGTTTAGGTCAGGCCCGAAGGTAAGTCGAGTAGTGAAACTGCAAGGAATTTATCGAGCCACATTGTCTAGGGTCGTGCAGTATAGCAGTAAAAAGGTACACAATAAAGTGTATAATTTTTATATCGGTCTATTCGAGGCGTTGCATAGTCCAGTTGCACAAGGCAAAGGTAGCATTCAAGGGTTTACGTAAAAGCAATGTTTTATTTTCATTTTCTAGCATAAGTAATACAAGTTGGGATTATTTCCTTAGCTAGGTGCATTATATTCTTATTAGCATGCAGGAGATGATTCACCTAGAAACTAGTATGTATCATTCTGTATTTTATATGTGCTAGATAAGAAAATATAATTTCATTGTAGCCATCTACCTTAACGATAATCTGCCTCGGTCGAGTGATACTCCGGGCGAGCCTTTGAAAGCCTAAGCCGAAGTCCTGAAGGGACAAGTTTGGAAATCCCTTGCCTCAAATGAGTCTTCTCGCTGAAGCAAGATGGGTCAGGACGTTGCACTTTTGCCGTTTCGAATCGGCAGTCCGCTTGAGCGAAATTACATTATCCACCACTCAGAAAAAGTCTCATCCTTGAGACTTTCTTAGGGTAAGCCGTACTATCAAATTTTTGATTCTAGCCCGAGTGTAGTTGTTGGTACTACTAGATCCATTGGAACACAATCCCCTACTCGATTCTTATGCCGTGTTGCGTGTATACTGATTCAGTCTTATTTGTGCCTTAGCGCGGGACAAGTTTCTTAATACGAGGTACATTTTAATCGATCTTGGATAGCGATCTAAGGCTGAGGCAAACTTATACAAGTCGTTATGCTTATTCAGGAGGATATTCACTTGCACTAGCATTTGAGTTCAGTATATCGTAAGTCTGAATTGTGTACATATTCAAAGTTTCCATCCGACATATGCATTTCACCAACATAACGGTAGCAAAGTCTTTGTACTCGAGTTTCACTTCTCATCGAGTTTTGGATCGTGCACACGTTCAAGACATCCCTCAAACATATGCATTCAACTAAACTTTGAGATAGTGAAATCGGATAAGCTACTTGCAAAAATCCCAAGGGTTCAATCCAATTCCATATCATTTCCATTCCAACCAAGCATTTGCACCACCGCTAAGTACGATCTGTTCTGTTTACCGACTAGCGTTCGTCAGTTCGGGTCAAACTTAGCACACATTATTGTTCCCAAGTCTAACCCTAAGTCTTGCTGCCCCAGTTGTGAATCTTATTCAAGCAATATGGTATAATCGGTGGCACATGTTCATTCACTCGGTACAGGGTCGTCTGCCTAATTGCTAGGTCAGCTCACAAGGTCATAGGTACAGGTTCAAGCACACGATACATCGTGCAAATTCGTCGCATGATGCTCTTCCCTAATTTCTAGGGTCAAACCATTGTTCATTTGTACGGGGTAATCTATCCAAGCTCGTTTTACTCAGATTTCTTGACAAGCACAGATTTTCCTATTCTCATCACACATTCATTTGTACGGGGGATGAGTCTGTTCAGTAAAATCTACTATATGCGAGATATTGGACGAGCCTAGTAATTTGTATAGTCTATCTCTCCAAACACATTTTGATAGAGTCCCTGTCCATTCAAGTCTAGCCCACCAAAGCCAAGATTCAATTCTAAATCTTAGATTATAACTTTGAGTCATCCAACAATATCCACACGTCCATCCAAGAAACCATCAAGCGTGATCTACTACAGGTTCTAGGCTAATTTATCCTGAAACACTTTTGACTTACTGTATTCAAAGTTTTTGTATCCATCGAATCAAGTCCGTTCATGCAGTGATTTTAGTTTGTCTAGTAAAATCATACAACTTTTATTTTACCGTTCCGTAAATCCATAGTCGAGTTTTGGCATCCTCAATAACCAAGTTTAAATATTCAGCCCAAGTCCATCCATTTCTGATACGTTTAATATATCAGGTTCGTTCTTCTAAACTCCAAGTAAAAAAATTGTTATCGCTTATATCATTCCTAGAAACACAATATTTCCTTTGCTTGTATCGATCTATGCTACCTTCTAATTATCGATACCAAGTCAAATTTCATATTTCAAAGTAAAATATCCATTCTCGAGATAACTTATTCGAGCGATATTTTACTCAAGTTCAATCCGTTTGTTTAAATCCGAAATCGCTCGCACGATTTTCAAATTTCTAATAAGTTTTCCTTAGTCAGGATATCGATTTCCTTTTCCATGAATTCTTATTCGATATAAGCCTCATAGTTGGTCCAAGCATGTTCCCAAATCGTTCAGTTCAACTATCGCACGAGACCTCTGAATTCGTTTGGACTTATCTAAATGATCCATCCACCACTCGAAATCGAGTCATTCCATCAAATCCTTAATCGGTGCTCGTATTATCGTTAGCTTATTCACCAACTTATATTGCACGATACTCAGGTTCTGCCTGATAAAAATCTAGTCTCATATATATATATATATATATATATATATATATTCTGGATTGATAGTCATCCAAGCAACTATATTTGATTTGTGTCTTCCAACATAAAATATTGTTCGAGCTATTTCCCATAATCCAAACCTGATTTTTAATGTTCGCCTAAGCGATAAAATCAGTAAAGTTTCTATCGATTATAGTTCTAAGTCTAACTTATCTTATTCCTGAATGATATCTAAATCTCGTTTATAACTGGCTTGCACCAAAGGATCTTTGTTGCGCGATACTGAACACAACTTAGCGGAAAGGCTATGTGCATAGCGAACCATTCAGGCAATATTTGATTCTATGCTAACTAGTTAGATAATCAGGTATATGCATATGGTTCGTGCATATCATGTAAATCTTAGCACGAGTCTATTCCCCAAAGAGTCTAGCATAGGTCGACACAAAGGCCTTTCGATCATAATGTCGTATAAGCCATCATATCATTCACATGCAACTTTTTGAAAGTATTTAAACTTATTGTTTGGAACATCCCATTGAGGCATTGAGAGAGTGTGTGCACATAACCCATGAACGAGCTTTTAAAACAAAGATATTCAAAATAAAGTCCAAAGGTGTATAAGCCAAGCTCTGATACCAATCTGTCATGCACCAATCTTCCGCGGGCTAAATCGGTCATCCCCGCTAGGCAAAAATGATCATGCCAGCGCTCCCACGGAACGATACGCTTTGACCCATCCGGGCATAATGTCGTACGAGCGTGAACCGCGCTCGTGCAAGGCCGTGGTTCGTTGGCTGGAGGTATGAAGTCTAAGCCACAAAGTCGATAGATTATCCGAGTGCAGCAGAATTTATTAACTCATATGCGATTGGTAACAAGTTCATTGAGTCGACAATAGCGAAAGCATTGAATAACACAAGTAGAAGTAAAGCAACTCTTTATTGATATAAATAAGTATTACAGGAGGCACATAGCGGAGATTATAAGTCGCTCAAGCACTCTCTCTCTGAAACGTAAAAGCATGCCAAGTGGCTAAATTTGTGGAATGATGTATAGGCAATGTTCCGACGTTGTTTCAACATTATGTCTTATATATGTGCTTTAGTTCCAGACACAACGCTCCAAGGCTTCAGAGTAAACTCCACGCCTTAGCACGCACGAAGAAGGCATCCGCACCGGTCGAGGTTCTTTCACACCCTGCACACAATCTGGTGGGTTATCAATACATGAATGCACTGATGGGGAGGCTACTCGCCCACTCGACAAATCCAAACACGTAATATATGTTTCGTGCACCAACTACTTGGTTGTCTTTCTAGTATTGCCTTAGTATCAGTTTCATGGCATAGATGAATAGCCAATATCATATGGCAGTGCGCCATACGATATATGAGGGAACACGGCGGTACTTACCAACTTACCATTTGTCCTTCCCTGTCCAAGGAAAATAAGTTAATTCAAGCACGAGCATGTATAAATATTTAGGGGAAAATAACATATGCAAATATAAGTGTTCTAGTACGAGATTTTATATCGGGTGCACGAGTTACTCGGATGATCAAGTGTAATGCATATGATGTTCAAGTGCTCTTTATGCACAAGAGTTTTTTTCATGATCATTCAGGTGTTCAGATATTCATGATGCAATGCAATAACTTGCACACGGATAGCCATTAAGCGAGGATGACTTATCTATATGAATAATTGTCGCTGGCATAGCCATAAAAGACGATTTATAGTCTATGGACGAGGATGCTATGCAACAAAAGTACTGGAGGCGCTACATATTCCTGTTCGGAATATGAGACTATCAGCCTTTAATCAAGGATGGCGCAATGTTTAGTGGAGATGCCACCCTGCTTGAATGTGAAAGGCTGCTTGAGTTCCATCCGGATCGGATCGGCCCCGGTGCCCCGGAGATCGCCCGTGGAACTAAGATCCAAAGATCATATTTTTCAAGTTGTCCGTGATATACTGTCACGCCCCAGTCCCAAAATATTGAGGGACTAGACACGTGGCAATGGCCAGCAGCACACACCGATGGACAAACCCAATTTAATGGATCCATCGGGGCGTACTTAAGCTGTAATACAAAAATAATGGTCTAGATATACTAATCTCATCCACAGAAATGAATACAACAATATCAGAATTATAAAGCAAGATCAATCTCAATATGATATAAATTCGGGAAAATAACCCGATAATGAGTCTGATACATCTGTCAAGATACAAGAATAAAGATAACCACAGCAAATACCGAGTATGGGGAAAGCCTATACCCAGATGATACCCTCGGGGATCAATCGTCTACTGGATCTGGTACTGCTCCAGTGTCTGCTCCTGCTCCATCTTCTGCTAATGCTCCTGTCCCGTGTAACTCGGGGTCGATCTCGTCTGCTAGTCCTGGGGACAAAGTCCGGTATCCAGGTCCTCAGGGGACATAACAAGGTACATAAATCGACATGCCAAAATGCAGTGTAATAGTAAATAAAATAAATAGGGTAAACTATATAACCATCTATGTGAAAATGCAATTTGAGAGCATCACTAAACTCAGGCTGAGACCACTACAAGCTCTGTGTCTTGGAGCCGGTAGCAGTGTTTACTATGTATTTTACTATGTGTTTACTATGTGTTTACTATGTTTTATATATATATATATAAACTCAGCCTGTAGCCTGTGTGTCTCTCCCCACCCAATGTAATCACACGTCTCATGTCCATGATGCACCATATCCATGTCACGCACGATCATATCTAATGCAGCAAGTCATCTAATATCTATGAATATGATGTCTATGTCATAAAATATGTATCCTACACAGAATCACCATGGATATCTCAGGAAGATTCTGTCTCATAAATAGTGTCAAGTGTCCTGGGTTATAGTGTACTTGATAGGACAAATACGAGAATAAAGAGGGTCACAAATATCCATGTCTAGATGACAATACACAACTCCGCGTACGGTGTTGGCACCCGACTATAATCGGACGCTAAGTACGTCATACGGCCCTAGGTTAAGCATGCATAGCAATATAATAAAGTAAGAAAAATATATAATAATACTGCAGAGTTTGGTAAGGTACACTTTCCTGTGGTCCTGTTGCTGGTATGAATCAGAGTCCAAGTCACAGTCCAAATAGCCTATGTATTACAAATTTATCACGTCAAAAGATAATTTATTTTAATTTATTTAATTCTGGAATAATTACTCTAAAATCCTATTTTAATCTTATTATTCTAATTTTTATGTTAATTTCTAAATTTTGTCCAAAGAAACTGAATTTTATCAACTCGAGACTCATGGCACGCAAATCGAGGCAATCTGTTGACCAAAAAGTCAACCGACACAAACTCGACTTTCATGCATGATTTCCTGTAGATTTCAGCATCAAAAACATACTAGAATTTACGGCTCGTCCGAATTTAAATTCGTTTGGGAATTATGGCACATACAAATTTTGTATTGTGCACCGATGGTTAAATTCTAACCTAGAAGTTCTACAGAATTAACAGTATGTAAATACTTCAAATTAAATTCTAGAAAAAATATATGTCGATGATCTCGACATTAGATTTCCGAAACTTTAAACGGTTCGTGATTCTGATTCCGGGTTCTCCCGAAATTGCGAAAACATCGAAACACGTCTATTTTTGGACATGCTGTGCTCTACGAATTTTCCAGAATTTAATACTAATAATTTTGTAAAAAAAATTATATAATCAGAAAGCTAACCTCAATATCGTTCTAACGCAAGAAACTAGGCCTCGTTTGGAGTCCGGAGCTATGCGCAATGGCTTCTGGAAGATGAAGAAACCCTAGATGACAATTCTCCAAAATCTCTCTCTCTCTCTAAAATAATGAGATAATTAGGGTTATTATATTATATATATATATATATAGATGTACCTGCTGCTGAATGGATATCTATAGGCTGACATGTGTCAGAATCTGATTGAATGGTTTTATTTATATTATTTATTTTTGATTTGCCTTTATCAAAATATTATTTAAGTCGTTTTAAATCTAAATAACTCAAAATAAACATTAAAAATAATCATAAAAATCTGAAAAAATTACAGAAAATATATTTTGAACCAAAAAAACCTTAGAAAAATATTTGGGATAATTTTATATTCATAGATTTCCTACTATAATTAGGAGAAGCTCTAAAAATTAGTTTTGCCATAAAACTAAAAATAAATACTAACATTATTCCACAAATTCTGAAATAATTCCAGAAAATATATAATAATATTATAAACCTTAGAAAATAACGTGGGTCCATTTTATATTCCTGAGCTTGCACCATAAATTCTACAAGTCCTAAAAATTAGTTATTAGCCTAAATAACTCCCAATAAATACTAAAAATACTCAGAAAATTCCCAAAAACTTCTAGAAAATATATTTTATTATTTAGAACATAAAATAAAAGTTTGGGATATTTTTAATTATATTTGAATCTAAAATAAATTCTTGAAAATTCTAGAAAATTACAGAAAATTGTGAAAAATCCAAATTAAAAATTTTTGAAAAATCAGGGGGTTACAATCTACCCAACTTATAAAAATTTCGTCCTCGAAATTAAAATTAAGCCATGGTAGAAGTCAAGGATGGTCTAAGATTTGTATTGGTTAAAATGCAAGGCTAGGTTTAACGGAGTGGACGATGTTGCACGTTGCATATTCCAAAAATTATGAGAGAAATTCACATGAGTGAAAATAGGTTTCTTCGTGTGTCATGTCCAATAGTGTGGACACCTAAATGCTCTTTTGCATAAAAGCACCCAACAATTGAAACATTGCACAAAGATAAAAATTGGAGGATGGGCATGTCTAGGACAAGGTGTGGAATTTGTAGGAAGGCAGTGACTAGGGAAGTGCTCCAATTATCGAAGCAATGGTAAGGCGCGCCGAGGGATACCATGTTATAAAACTAAATGAAAAATATCGTGTTCTATTCCTAAGTGGATTCGAGCTAGCCTTAGTCTCACTATCTAAGCCAAGTAGGTCTACTTCTTAGGTGAGGGGGTTTCACAATCCAGCCAACTTAAGACAATGCCGTCCTCAAAATTAAAATAAGGCATAATTTGTTAATCCTTTGTGTACATAAGGCAAGTCAATCGCAATCTCCTTGCGACAATTAAAATCCTAATCATATCCATTGTAATCACTTCTAGGTTAAGATGACCACTGATCCAATCAAATTCAACCTATGGTTATCTCTTCTCGCTTTTTCAAATTATCCATATCCAAATTTAAATTAAATCCATATATCATATTCAAGATTTAAATACGCATATCAATTTTACCTCACGATCTCCAATTATCATAATCTCCTCTAGAAGTAATTCGAGTCCATTATTATTCCTATTTTTACTTATAAGTTTTTGTATGCTTCAACTTCTTAAATTCCATTCACATCCTTAATATTTCAAATAGGTAGTCCAACTATCAAGTTTTTTATTTTAACTCAAATCATCAACTTGAAAAAAAAAATTAAAATGCAGTCCACCATTGTTCAAGTCTGAAATTTCATCTTTTTATCCTCTAAATTTCAAGTTGATGATTTTACCTTCATTGTTTAAATCATGTACTTAAGGTATAAATATTGGGTCCTCAATATCAATTCATTAATCCTCATCATCTTAGTCATTCTTCTAAAATTCTCAAAATTAAAATGGCTTGAACCTCTCCCAATTTAATCTTACTCGATCACAATCTAAAAGAAATTCCTCTCGAGTTGACAATGCACTACTACCCAACTTAGAATTTACCCATCTATCACATAAGGCTATATACCTTAAGAGAATATTCCTTAATATGTTTACTCATGTCATTCAATCCTCGAACTTCAATGCCGACCATATCATATATGATATGTCCTTAATTACAAAGAATAATCCTCAAGTATGTGATCGGCCTATGGGGTATATCTAGTATTCTCTGTGTATCAATTTATACCAAGCACGATGTTTCGTCTTTCCGAAATAAGGGAAGACGGAGACCAATAATAAAGAGTTCAAGGGCAGCGTAATAGAATAGAAGTATTGAGATCAAGGCGTTTAAAGAATTCAATTGGGAATTGTCAAAGCAGTTGTGGATTGAAATCCTATTTTGGTAATCCTTTGTTTGCATGCTCGTATTAGTACAGTTATGTAACCGATACGATCTGCTCAGACATATCTAGAGGGTAAGTACAGGCGTCTACTAGTCAACTATATATCTCAATCCACGTAAAGTAGTCGTGTGAAGAGCGAACCAAAATACACTAAGGTTGATCAGACCATAATACATTGATTCTGAATAGACAATTGTATTAGTGGGGTTGATCAGGCCCCAATAACACATATGTCATGAACAAGCTTGATAAAGAATAAGCTTGCAAAAACTAGGCTATAATATAGCAGCATAAGTCAAGGTAGTACAAAAATTATAAGTACACTAGATGATGATGAAAGGAGGTACAAATCAATTCGAGTTCACAAACAGAAACAAAATAAGCAACAATAATAAAAGACTCTACAATCTCTATAGTTATCATACAACTCCTTGTCTATGTCGCTAGTCGACCAAATGGGGGCAAGGACCTCTAAATTCTATCGTCTGAATAAATACTGTCGTCTTATGCAAGTCTAAAGTTGTGTCATCCTAAGTCACTTCATCAATAGGGCTAGGTGGTACTATGTTGTGAGGCATACTACCCAACTTATAAGAATTAAACTAATACTGTGACAGTCTTAAGAGGGTCCTGCAAAATAACCTTGCACATCAAAATAAAACAGAACTCTTATTAGGGTCTCCTATGGTATTACGTAAGTAATGGTCATCTTAAGTCTTAATCATAGTGCTCATAGGTCATGTGTCAATAGTGAGAATGGACAGGTTACTAGTCTCAAGGAAAAGGAAAGATAACTTGTATCGAGGTGGGGTACTAATTACGCGGTTCAAAGCTAAGGGGTAATCATTAGGTCACCATCTATAAGATTAACTCAAACTGTCAAGTTATAATTACCAATCACATAATAAAAAGTTTAGAGTAACAACCAAAATAAACAATAAGAGGCGCACGAAAATCAAGGCAGGATGTAAGTCAAGAAATTAATTCGAATCCGATATAGATGTCAAGAACGATTCAAGCAAGTGGATGAGATCCAAAAACTTATCCTATCCTTATTGCAGGCTTGCTCGATTCCTAAGTTGAAACCGAATAATTTAGTCGTCGACCTGCATGGGCCACCACAAAAACCATGTCACGCCCCAGTCCCAAAATATCGAGGGACTAGACACGTGGCAATGGCCAGCAGCACACACCGATGGACAAACCCAATTTAATGGATCCATCGGGGAGTACTTAAGCTGTAATACAATAATAATGGTCTAGATATACTAATCTCATCCACAGAAATGAATACAACAATATCAGAATTATAAAGCAAGATCAATCTCAATATGATATAAACTCGGGAAAATAACCCGATAATGAGTCTGATACATCTGTCAAGATACAAGAATAAAGATAACCACAGCAAATACCGAGTATGGGGAAAGCCTATACCCAGATGATACCCTCGGGGATCAATCGTCTACTGGATCTGGTACTGCTCCAGTGTCTGCTCCTGCTCCATCTTCTGCTAATGCTCCTGTCCCGTGTAACTCGGGGTCGATCTCGTCTGCTAGTCCTGGGGACAAAGTCCGGTATCCAGGTCCTCAGGGGACATAACAAGGTACATAAATCGACATGGCAAAATACAGTGTAAAAGTAAATAAAATAAATAGGGTAAACTATATAACCATCTATGTAAAAATGCAATTTGAGAGCATCACTAAACTCAGGCTGAGACCACTACAAGCTCTGTGTCTTGGAGCCGGTAGCAGTGTTTACTATGTATTTTACTATGTGTTTACTATATTTTATATATATATATAAACTCAGCCTGTAGCCTGTGTGTCTCTCCCCACCTAATGTAATCACACATCTCATGTCCATGATACACCATGTCCATGTCATGCACGATCATATCTAATGCAGCAAGTCATCTAATATCTATGAATATGATGTCTATGTCATAAAACATGTATCCTACACAGAATCACCATGAATATCTCAGGAAGATTCTGTCTCATGAATAGTGTCAAGTGTCCTGGGTTATAGTGTACTTGATAGGACAAATACGAGAATAAAGAGGGTCATAAATATCCATGTCTAGATGATAATACACAACTCCGCGTACGGTGTTGGCACCCGACTATAATCGGACGCTAAGTACGTCACACGGCCCTAGGTTAAGCATGCACAGCAATATAATAAAGCAAGGAAAATATATAACAATACTGCAGAGTTTGGCAAGGTACACTTGCCTGGGGTCTTGTTGCTGGTATGAATCAGAGTCCAAGTCACAGTCCAAATAGCCTATGTATTACAAATTTATCACGTCAAAAGATAATTTATTTTAATTTATTTAATTCTGGAATAATTACTCTAAAATCCTATTTTAATCTTATTATTCTGATTTTTATGTTAATTCCTAAATTTTGTCCAAAGAAACTGAATTTTATCAACTCGAGACTCATGGCACGCAAATCGAGGCAATCTGTTGACCAAAAAGTCAACCGATACAAACTCGACTTTCATGCATGATTTCCTGTAGATTTCAGCATCAAAAATATACTAGAATTTACGGCTCGTCCGAATTCAAATTCGTTTGGGAATTATGGCACATACAAATTTTGTATTGTGCACCGATGGTTAAATTCTAACCTAGAAGTTCTACAGAATTAACAGTATATAAATACTTCAAATTAAATTCTGAAAAAAATATATGTCGATGATCTCGACATTAGATTTCCGAAACTTTAAACGGTTCATGATTCTGATTCCGGGTTCTCCCGAAATTGCGAAAATATCGAAACACGTCTATTTTCGGACATGCTGTGCTCTACGAATTTTCCAGAATTTAATACTAATAATTTTGTAAAAAAAATTATATAATCAGAAATCTAACCTCAATATCGTTCTAACGCAAGAAACTAGGCCTCGTTTGGAGTCCGGAGCTATGCGCAATGGCTTCTGGAAGATGAAGAAACTCTAGATGACAATTCTCCAAAATCTCTCTCTCTCTCTAAAATAATGAGATAATTAGGGTTATTATATTATATATATATATATATAGATGTACCTGCGGCTGAATGGATATCTATAGGCTGACATGTGTCAGAATCTGATTGAATGGTTTTATTTATATTATTTATTTTTGATTTGCCTTTATCAAAATATTATTTAAGTCGTTTTAAATCTAAATAACTCAAAATAAACATTAAAAATAATCATAAAAATCTGAAAAAATTACAGAAAATATATTTTGAACCAAAAAAATCTTAGAAAAATATTTGGGATAATTTTATATTCATAGATTTTCTACTATAATTAGGAGAAGCTCTAAAAATTAGTTTTGCCATAAAACTAAAAATAAATACTAACATTATTCCACAAATTCTGAAATAATTCCAGAAAATATATAATAATATTATAAACCTTAGAAAATAACGTGGGTCCATTTTATATTCCTGAGCTTGCACCATAAATTCTACAAGTCCTAAAAATTAGTTATTAGCCTAAATAACTCCCAATAAATACTAAAAATACTCAGAAAATTCCCAAAAACTTCTAGAAAATATATTTTATTATTTAGAACATAAAATAAAAGTTTGGGATATTTTTAATTATATTTGAATCTAAAATAAATTCTTGAAAATTCTAGAAAATTACAGAAAATTGTGAAAAATCCAAATTAAAAATTTCTGAAAAATCAGGGGGTTACATATACAGGTCAAGGTCTTTTCAAATCCATAACTTGATATGATAATCCATTACTCTTGTTCAGAGCTGAGAATTTGCTCCACGAGCTGTGATCATGATTCTCGTTCAGATGTAAACTGGATGTGATTATCATGTAGTATAACTTAACATAATTTCCATTATTGATTCAACTTTCCTTGATGCATTCCCCTGGTGCGAGGAGTGCCTTGGACACCTGATGGTCCTGAGTGCTTGCAGGTTCATTTGTACAAAAGGACTATTCGATAGTCTTCTGGCTGACTCAATGCATGAACGATATGCGATAGTGTTACTTGCTGGTAGCCTATTTTCGTGTGGCAAACACTGAGGCAAGGCAACATTCAAGTTAACTTATAAGCAGGCAAGCATGCATTTATAAACATTCATGTTTAGCTCAGGCCCAAAGGTAAGTCGAGTAGTAAAACCGTAAGGGACTTTACTGTCACGCCCCAGTCCCAAAATATTGAGGGACTAGACACGTGGCAATGACCAACAGCACACATCGATGGATAAACCCAATTTAATGGATCCAACGGGGCGTACTTAAGCTGTAATACATCAATAAGGACTACTAATCTCATCCACAGAATAAATACAGCAATATCAACAAAAGGAAATAAAACATTATCAGTCACAAGTCATTAAATTGGGGAACAACCCGATAATAAGTCTGTTATAATTATTTATTTAAACAAGAATTTAAAAGAGTTTAATAGCAACAAGACTGAGCATAGAAGAAACATATACTCAGGAGAAATCTTCTGCAATCACCTCGTCCTCGGTTCCTGGTTCTGCTCTTGCTAATGCTCCTGTTCCGTAGAATCATGATAGATAACCTCTGCTAACCCTGGGGACATAATCCAGATCCAGGTCCTCAGGGGACATAGCAAGGTACAAGATAACTCATGCCAAAATAAATTCAGTACAACAATAAATAAAATAATAAGTAAACTAAATAACCAACTAAGTGATATGCAAGTGAGAGTTTTAGTCATACTCGGGCTGAGACTACTATAGGATCGGTGTCGGAGAAACCCATAGCAGTATTTTCTCGAAGGACCAGTACGGTACCAAAGCTCTGTGTCATATTCTAAAGTACTTCAATTAAAGTATTATATATATACAATCAGCCTTTTGTACGGTAAATCTCTCCACACCCAATGTAATCATACGTCTCATGTCCATGACACGCAGGATCAAAACTAATACAACAAGTCATAATAAGATCTAAGAAAATAATGTCTATGTCATAAATCCTGCAACCTACACAGAATCACCTTAAATATTTCAGGAAGATTCTGTCACATGAATAGTATCAGGTGTCCTGGGTATAACGTACTTGATATTGCAAGTACGAGAATGTAAAGGGTTACGATATCCATCTCTAGGTGACGTTACACAACTTCGCGTACGGTGTTGGCACCCGACTATTAATCGAAAGCTAAGTAATGTCACACGGCCCTAGGTTGAACATAGATCTTACAGTCATAATTCAAGAAAATAGTATAAACAGTTACTGCAAGTAGGGCAAGGTACACTTGCCTGGGGTTCTGATTCCAACTGTAGCTCTGACCTCAGTGGGAATTACAGGTACTGCTCTGGTTGCTGAAATAAAGATCACCATCAGATTCAGAAAATATCAAATAGCTAGAAACGCCTGTCCTTGAGTCCAATTTGGACACAGGGACAAAAATGATAGTTTCTGGTCAAAGCGGGGTCCACATGTGGGCCGCTTCGTACCAAAAAATGTGTCAGGAAAAAAGGTCTCCAAATCCTTTAAACTTAGTGTCAACAAGTCCAGAACGATGATACGAACCCAATAGAACTTCCAAAATTGGATTCCAATGAGCCGATCCCAAAATCGCCCGTCAAGTGGAGCCGTGGGGGCCACGATACGCAATTTTGTCAATGTTTTCAGAATCGAACCAAACTTGGGTCACAGGACCAGCGTATTGCTATGAGTCCGATGGCGGAAGTTTCGTTTCGATCCGACGTGTGTACACAAAGTTACAATGCGATCCAGAACAAGCGGATATGGGACGTTGTCGGCGGATACGCGTTGATTCCGGTGTGCACGCACATCCAAATCAACTTCTGCAAAATCCCGCACGTCCGTATCAACGGCGCGCACCTTTCGATGAAGACCGTACGGGACCAAGTCGTCCCGTTTGGTGGGGCATACTCAGTTCTGGGGGAAAATAGGATATTATTTTCCTATTTTTGGATCGCAGTTCGCGATCACCACAGGACGCGACACACCGAGCGGGTTGCACGGGCATCGAGAGGGTCACGCAGGATTCGTGTCACAACTGACGGAACGGGAAATGGGGCAGCGAGGAGAGAGAAAAGGGTACCTGAACAGGGCTACGCAGACTGGGTTTCTCGTGTCCACGAGGTGACACGACGCGATGCAACACGGTATTGTACAACTAGGGTTAGGGTTTCTGTCAGAGATCTTCGTCGGACCTGGTGGTTGTGCTGGCGGCTGCTCGCCAGGGCTGGGTCCTCATGCGGAGGCGCTGCTGGCCGGGGCTGCTACGTCTCCAGTAGCGGGCTCAAGCAGAGGCTGCTGCTGCTGCTGCTGCTGTCGGCGAGGTCAAGGCTGGCCGGAGGAAGGCGGAGGCGCTGGGGAGAGACGTTGTGGCAGAGGGGGAAGGCGGAGGCTGCGGCTTGTCGAGGTCGGCTCAGGCGTAGGTGGATCTGGAGGAGGAAGGTGGCGGCTGAAGGGCTCGACGGCTCCGGTGGTGGGGTTTATAAAAGGGAGGAGGGAGGCGGATGGTCGACCGGTGAGGGGAGAGGAGAGAAGGAGCTGGGCGGTTAAGGAGTAGGCGGAGCAGCGGGGTCGGGGCAGTTGCGGGGGAGGCGGAGCGGCGGGGACGCGAAGCGGTGGCCGGCGGCGAGCTGAAGGGTCGGGGAAGAAGAGGGGTTGGGGTGCATTGTAGCAGCCGGGTTTGGGTTTCGGGTTTCGGGTCGGGTTCAATTTGGATCCAATCCGACCCGTTAAGAGTTGGGTTCGGTCCGGTTCACCATGGTTCGGTTCAGGTTGGTTTGGTTCAATTGAACCGGGTTTAATTCAGGGTTTATTTTGGTTTATTATAAACTTGATTTTTAGGGCTTTAAAAATGCTTCCAGGGTCCAATAAATTCCCGGAAAATTATCCTATGTCTAATTTTTTATTTTATACCAAAAAATATTATTTTTATAATATTTTAATATTATTTAACATTATTTAAAAGTCATTTAATTATAAAATACCTTGATTTTAATTACAGAAAATTCCAGAAAATTCCAAAAAAATTATAAAATCCATTTTAAAAATTCCTGAAAAATCAGGGGGTTTACAATCTACCCCCCTTAAGAGGATTGCGTCCTCGCAATCAAAGAATAACCGGTCAATAGAGATAACACGGTTGCAAACATTGTTCGAAGCACATCACGATTAAGAAGAGTCAAGATTGAGGGTTTAAAACACATAAGGAAAATCATTTCCCTAAGCAATAGAAGTTATAAAATTTTCAGAAGAAAAAAAATCTAGAAAATTACAGTTTTTAAAAAAATTAGGTTATCATTTATCATACTAGGTTATAAATAGGTTATCAATTATTAGCAAGTTAAAAAACTACCAGGTTAAGGCTAAGGTCACGAACCAATAGGCATGAGATAAAACAAATCTAGAAATAGATAACTACGAAAACTTACGCGCATTAGCTACTCCACGAGTCTGCGCGTTATCCAAGGCAAGAGCTTGTCCGCGTCCTTGCGATGAATTCCTCTGCTACTGCTGGACTTGCTGGAAGAGTAGGGCCTGGGGTATCAAAGGTGGCCTCGGCTGATTCTCTCCTGGAGGTGGTGGTATGACTCCTTCAACTTCCATTTGTGGTGCTCCCAAAGCTGGACAGGCTGGCCTCGGTACTGGTAGAGCTTGTCGATTAACCATTGATGCTTCTCCTCGGTGCATCGTGCAACCTCTGGCTAAATATTTGCTGGATCCACAAATCAAGCACAGTCCCAACTTGCGTCTGCACTCCCTCTCAATATGGCCTACCTTGCCATAATTGTAACAAGTAGGAAGGAATGAGGCTCTGGATGTTGCTCTCGGTAGATTCTTCTGGGGTTATTTTGCAGCTCTTTCCTGCTGTGCTTGGTCTGGTACATGCGGCCGCTTCTGGCTAGACTCTATCCTGGTGATGAACTCCATAGCCTGTGCTGCAGTAACAACGTCCGTTGCTACGGAGCTGATTAACTTTCGTAGATCTGAGCTAAGTCTGCAAATAAACTCCTCCGTTTGGCTTTGCTGAACCTTCTGATAAGCTTGCATCATCGGGTAGTACATTTGGAACATCTGTTGCATAGCTTGCCCTTGTAGGAATACGGGCATTGGTGGAGTGAACTGCGGCAAAGTGTCATCTTGCTGGTTTCCCGAGGAATGCTGATTTGCTTGACTTTGTTGAGCAGATTGACCTTCTCCTACCGGTGTTATTTCCTCTTCGTTGGTTACCACAGCTTCTCGTGGTGATCTTGCGGGAGTCTCGTCGTTTTCTCGAGGATCCATTACTCTGTATCAAAATAAATAATAAGAGGTGCACAGGAATCAAGGCAGGATACAAGTTAAGAATTTAATTTGAATCCGATATAGATATCAAGAATGATTCAAGCAAGTAGATGAGATCCTAAAAACTTATCCTATTCTTATTGCAGGCTTGCTCGGTCCCTAAGTTGAAACCGAACAATTTAGTCGTTGACCTGCATGGGCCACCACAAAAACTATGTCACGCCCCAGCCCCAAAATATTGAGGGACTAGCCACGTGACAATGGCCAGCAGCACACACCGATGGACAAATCCAATTTAATGAATCCAACGGGGCATACTTAAGCTGTAATACATCAATAAGGACTACTAATCTCATCCACAGAATAAATACAACAATATCAGCAAAAGAAAATAAAACATCATCAGTCACAAGTCATTAAATCCCTCGAACAACCCGATAATAAGTCTGTTACAATTGTTTATTTAAACAAGAATTTAAAAGAGTTTAATAACAACAAGACTGAGCATTGAAGAAACATATACTCAGGAGAAATCTTCTGCAATCACCTCGTCCTCGGTTCCTGGTTCTGCTCCTGCTCCTACTAATGCTCCTATTTCGTAGACTCGGGATAGATATCCTCTGCTAACCCTGGGGACATAATCCAGATCCAGGTCCTCAGGGGACATAGCAAGGTACAAGATAACTCATGCCAAAATAAATACAGTACAGTAATAAATAAAATAATAAGTAAGCTAAATAACCAACTAAGTGATATGCAAGTGAGAGTTTTAGTCATACTCGGACTGAGACTACTATAGGATCGGTGTCGGAGAAACCCATAGCAGTATTTTCTCGAAGGGCCAGTACGGTACCAAAGCTCTGTGTCAGAGTCTAAAGTACTTCAATTAAAGTATTATATATATATATATATATATAATCAGCCTTTTGTATGGTAAATCTCTCCCCGCCCAATGTAATCACACGTCTCATGTCCATGACACGCAGGATCAAAACTAATGCAACAAGTCATAATAAGATCTACGAAAATAATATCTATGTCATAAATCCTGCGACCTACACAGAATTACCTTGAATATTTCAAGAAGATTCTGTCATATTAATAGTATCAGGTGTCCTGGGTATAACTGTCATGTCCCAATCCCAAAATATCGAGGACTAGACACGTGTCAATGGCCAGCAGCACACACTGATGGACAAACCCAATTTAATAGATCCATCAGGGTATACTTAAGCTGTAAAATAGGGTCTACTAAAATATGCCACAACTAATCTCATCCACAGAAGATAAATATGATCAACAGCAATAAGAAATGTAAATCAATAACCAGTCTCAATAAAGTACTTCGGGGAAACAACCCGATATAAATATGATATAATGGTTCAACAGACCAAAACATAAATGTCTAAATAAAGTAGATAATGAGTATGGAACGCAGATACTCAAAAAAAGTCTTCAGCCAACACCTCGTCCTCGGAAAGCGGTAGAGCTCCTGTATCAACTCCTGCTCCTGCTGCTATCCCGTATACCTCGGGATAGATCTCGTATGCAAATCCTGGAGACATAATCCGGATCCAGGTCCTCAGGGGACATAGCAAGGTGCAAAATAACTCATGCCAAAATAAATACAGTGCTGCAATAAATGAAACAATAAGGTAAACTATATAACCAACTAAGTGATATGCAAGTGAGAGTTTTAGTCATACTCGGGCTGAGACTACTACAGGATCTGTGTCGGGGAAACCCATAGCAGTATTCTCTCGAAGGGCCAGTACGGTACCCAATCTCTGTGTCAGAGTCTAAGGCACTTCCATTAAAGTATTATATATATAATCAGCCTTTTGTATGGTAAATCTCTCCCCACCCAATGTAATCACACGTCTCATGTCCACAACGTCTCATGTACATGTCACGCAAGATCATAGCTAATGCAACAAGTCATATAATATATATGAATATAATATCTATGTCATAAAACCTGTATCCTATACAGAATCACCATGAATATCTCAGGAAGATTCTGTCTCATAAATAGTATCAAGTGTCCTGGGTTATGATGTACTTGATAAGACAAGTACGAGAATGTATAGGGTCTCGGTATCCATGTCTAGGTGACGTTACACAACTCCGCGTACGGTGTTGGCACCCGACTATTAATCGGACGGTAAATAAGTCACACGGTCCTAGGTTAAGCATGTACAACAATAAATGAGACAAGAAAATATGTAACAAGAACTGCAAGATTTAGCAATGTACACTTGCCTGGGGTTTGAATACCAACAGCTGTCCCTGTATCAGTGGATCCTGCAGGTACTCCTCCAACAGCTGTAATAAATATCACCAACAGGTTTAAAAAATATCAAATAGCTAGAAATGCCTGTCCTTAAGTCCAATTTGGACACAAGGGCAAAAATGACATTTTTTGGTCAAAGCGGGGTCCACATGTGGGCCGCTTTGCACCAAAAAATGTGCCCAAACCAATGGTCTCTAAATTCATCAAACTTACTTTCAACAAGTCCAGAACGATGATACGAACCCAACGGAACTTCCAAAATTAGATTCCGATGAGCCGGTCACAAAATCGCCCGTCAAGTGGAGCCGCGGGGCCCACGATACGCGATTTTGTCAACGTTCTCAAAATCGAACCAAACTTGGATCACAGGACCAGCGTATTGCTACGAGTCTGATGGCGCAAGTTTTATTTCGATCCAACGTGTGTACACAAAGTTACAATGCATTCCAGAATAGGCAGATACGGAGCATTGTCGGCGGATACGCGTTGATTCCGGTGTGCACACACATCCAAATCAACTTCTGTGAAATTCTGCACGTCCGTATCAACGGCGCACATCTTTTGGTAAAGACCGCACGCAACCAAGTTGTCCCGTTTGGCGGGGTGTACTCAGTTCCGGAGGAAAATGAGGTATTATTTTTTCCTGTTTTTGGATCGCGGTTCGCGATCGCCACAGGACGCGACATACCGAGTGAGTTGCACGGGCATCGAGAGGGTCACGCAGTCTACGTGTCACAACAGATGAGACAAAAAATGGGGCAACGAGGAAAGAGAAAATGCTACCTGAACAGGGCTCCGTGAAGACCGAATTCTTGTGTCCGTGAGGCGACTCGACACTGCGACACAGTGTTCGGGTTAGTGTACAGCACTACCTACGATTTCGGTTTATGCCGGAGACTCGCCGGAGGAAGGCGGCTCGAGGCGAAGGTGTTCAGCCGGAGGAGGGCTGGGGGTCGCGGAGCTGGGTGGATGACGGCGAGGGGTTAAGGTTCCGGCGTCGAGGCGGGGGAGGAAGAGGGGATCGACTGCAAGTCTCGTCGAGGTCGGGGACGACGACTGAGGGGATCACGACGGTGGAGCGGCTCAGGGTGGAGGATCGTCGAGGTGAGAGGGCTGTGGGTCAGGGTGGCTAGGGCTCTGTCGGGTTGGGGAGAGGGCGGAGGACGGCGAGGGGAGAGGCGGAGGGGAGGAGACGGTGGAGAGGGGTTATCGGGGACGATGGCGGAGCAGGGTGCTGGAGAAGAGAGGGAGGCGGTGGCGCTGGGGTGTCGTCGAGGGAAAAGGGTGGTGGCGGAGCGGGGCTGGGCTCAGGGTTGACGGAGGAGGGTCAAGGCGAAGGGGGTTAGGGCTCAGGCGGCCGGGCAGAGGCGGGGGAGGAAGAGGGGATTAGGGTTCCGGCGGTACGGGCGGTCGAGGGGGTTAAATAGGGGTCGCCGAAATAGTATTTCGGTTAGAATTAGGTTAGGGTTTCAGCAGGGTTAACGGATCCGGGTCGGGTCAGCGGGTAGCGGGTTAGACCCGGATCCATTAAAGTTTAGGTACGGGTTCGAGTATTCGGGTTTCGGGTCGGGTTTAGATTCGACCCGACCAGCTAAGATTGGGTTCGGTTCAGTTGAACAGGGTCTGGGTTGGTTTGGTTTATTTTAAAATAAACCGGGTTTAATTCAGAGTTTATTTTGGTTTATTATAAAGTTGGTTTTTAGGGTTTTAAAAATGCTTCCGGTGTCCAATAAATTCCCAGAAATTTATCCTATGTCTAGTTTTTTATTTCACACCAAAAAATATTATTTTTATAATATTTTAATATTAATTAACATCATTTAAAAATTATTTAATTTTAAAATACCTTAGTTTTAATACCAGAAAATTATAGAAAATTGTGTAAAAATTATTTTTTAAAAATTTAAAAAAACAGGGGGTTTACAATCTACCCAACTTAAAACAATTTTGTCCTCGAAATTAAACTAGGGTAGGGTCTCTCTATCAAATCTCACTTGATTGCAGTCTAAAAAATTCCTCTCAACTGAACATTGTGGTCTCTACCCAACTTAGAATTCACCCATCTATCATCTAAGGCTATACATCTAAGAAAGTTATGCCCCAAATTATTTAATCATGTTATTGAATCCTCAAAGTTTTTAACACCAAATATATCATCTATGATATGCCCTTAATCATTTATAAAAGATAGTCACCAAACAATACGACTGGCCTGTGGGGTATATCTAGTACTATCTATATATCAAACTTATACCAAGCAAGATGTTTCATCTTTCCAAAATAAGGGGAGACGAAGATCAATAATAAAGAGTTCAAGGGGGAGGTAATAGAATAGAAGTATCGGGATCAAGGCGTTTAAAGAATTCAAATGGGAATTGTCAAGACAGTTGTGGATTGAAATCATAATTTGGTAATTCCTATTCACATGCTCGCATCGGTACAGTTATGTAGCAGATATGATATACTTAGACATATCTAGAGGGCAAGTACATTCGTCTACTAATCACTATATATCTCAATCCACGTACGGTAGTTATGCGAAAGGGTGAACCAAGCGCACTATGGTTGATCAGACCGTAGTACACTGATTCTGAAATATATCAGTGTGTTAACCCACTAATACATATATCATGATCAAGCTCGATAGAAGAGTAAGCTTGCAAAACTAGGCTATATTAGCAGCATAAGTCAAGGTAGTACAATAATATAAGTACGCTAGATGATGATGAAAGGATGTACAAATTAATTAAAGTTCACAAAGACAAAAACAAATAAGCAATAATAATAAAAGACTTTACAATCTCTACAGTTATCATACAACCTCCTTGTCTAAGTTGCTAGTCGACCAAGTAGGACATGGACCTCTAAATTCTATCGTCTGAATAAACACTGTCGTCTTATGCTCGCATACAATTAATGTCATTCAGTTACACTTCAATAATGGGTCAAAAGACTATGTGATACTAGGGTGTGAGGTATACTACCTAACTTATAACAATTGAACTACTATTGTAATTGTCTTAAGGATACCATAGAAGCTCCTGTTAAGGTCTATGAGAAGGGGTCTTAGTACCTATTAGGGTATCCTCCTATATTATATAGGTCATGGTCATCTTAAGTCTTAGTCATAGTGCTTATAGAACAAGTGTCAATAGTAAGAATAGAAGAGTTACTAGCCATTAAGGGGAAAGGGATCTAACTTGTATCAAGGTGGGGGTACAAATTACGTGGTCTACAACTAGGGGTAATCATCATAATCTAATTGAACAACTTAACTATCAGGTTCTAACTACAAGGTACATAATTCAAAATTCAAGATTATAACTATAACTATAGTAAACTATATATCCTATCTTAGAATACAATTACTTGGTCAATATTTAGAGGTGTCAAGTGGCACGAGTTGAAAGATGAAGAAAAGAAGAAGATAATTTATTCATCGCGCAATTAGCGAACGTTAAGGCCGCAGAGGAACAATATATAAAATTTAAAATATGGGCTCTAGATAGCATCATAGTTTTCTAAAAGGGAGTGGGGTGCTAGTTGCTATGTTCGAGGCATGATGAAGAGGGAAAAAATGTTGATTATATTCCTCTAGTCTTCCTGAGGTGCTGTCTATTAATAATAAGACAATGATCTAAGTTTGTAGTTCTCCAATACTATCTAACTATGAAGGTTAGGTTCAGTCCAAATTTTAAATTTTGGTTTTCTATTGGTTCTTCAATACTAGGGTCAACCATTATGGTAAACTTCTAACTAACTCTAGTAGTGTCTATACTACTCTCAAGTCTTCATAATACATCAGGGGGTAATGGTAAACCACCTCTAGAGATAAGGAATTCTAGGGTTCACTAGATATTCTAAACTTACTGGTGTGACTATATTCTCGTTGTATTCTTAATAGGTATGCTACCCTAATTATCATCCTAATAACATGGGTTCCTATATTCGAGTAGAAGGCTATACTCAAAGAACTATTAAGGAAGTACAGGAATCAAGCAAGATACAATTATTCAAATAGAACAGATAGGAGGAAGATGAATCATAGTCAATTGTGGATGAGATCCTATACTCTAGTCCTATTTTTTGGCTTGCTCAGTACAGTAACGTAACCGAGACAATATGCTCTTGACCTGCATGGGCCACCACAAAAACCATGTCACGCTCCAATCCCAAAATATCGAGGGACTAGACACGTGTCAATGGCCAACAGCACACACTGATGGACAAACCCAATTTAATGGATCCATCAGGGTATACTTAAGCTGTAAAATAAGGTCTACTAAAACATGCCACAACTAATCTCATCCACAGACGATAAATATGATCAACAGCAATAAGAAATATAAATCAATAACCAGTCTCAACAAAGTACTTCGGGGAAACAATCCGATATAAATCTGATACAATGGTTCAACAGACCAAAACATAAATGTCTGAATAAAGTAGATACTGAGTATGGAACACAGATACTCAGAAAAAGTCTTCAGCCAACACCTCGTCCTCGAAAAGCAGTACAGCTCCTGTATTAACTCATGTTCCTGCTGTTGTCCTGTATACCTCGGGATAGATCTCGTCTGTAAATCCTGGGGATATAATCCGGATCTAGGTCCTCAGGGGACATAGCAAGGTACAAAATAACTCATGCCAAAATAAATGCAGTGCAGCAATAAATAAAATAATAAGGTAAACTATATAACCAACTAAGTGATATGCAAGTGAGCATTTTAGTCATACTCGGGCTGAGACTGCTACAGGATCTGTGTCGGGAAAACCCATAGCAGTATTCTCTCGAAGGGCCAGTACGGTACCCAATCTCTGTGTCAGAGTCTAAGGCACTTCCATTAAAGTATTATATATATAATCAGCCTTTTGTATGTTAAATCTCTCCCCACCCAATGTAATCACACGTCTCATGTCCACAATGTCTCATGTACATGTCACGCAAGATCATAGCTAATACAATAAGTCATATAATATCTATGAATATAATGTCTATGTCATAAAACCGGTATCCTATACAGAATTACCATGAATATCTCAGGAAGATTCTATCTCATGAATAGTATCAAGTGTCCTGGGTTATGATGTACTTGATAAGACAAGTACGAGAATGTATAGGGTCTCGGTATCCATGTCTAGGTGACGTTACACAACTTCGCGTACGGTGTTGGCACCCGACTATTAATCGAACGCTAAGTAAGTCACACGGTCCTAGGTTAAGCATGTACAACAATAAATAAGGCAAGAAAATTTGTAACAAGAACTGCAAGATTTAGCAAGGTACACTTGCCTGGGGTTTGAATACCAACATCTGTCCCTGTATCAGTGGATCCGGCAGGTACTCCTCCAACAGCTGTAATAAATATCACCAATAGGTTTAGAAAATATCAAATAGCTAGAAACGTCTATCCTTAAGTCCAATTTGGACACAAGGGCAATAAATATTTTCTGGTCAAAGCGGGGTCTACATGTGGGCCACTTTGCATCGAAAAATGTGCCCGAACCAATGGTCTCCAAATTCATCAAACTTAGTGTCAAGAAGTTCAGAACGATGATACGAACCCAACAGAACTTCCAGAATTGGATTCCGATGAGCCGGTCACAAAATCGTCCGTCAAGTGGAGCCGCAGGGCCCACGATACGCGATTTTGTCAATATTCTCAGAATCGAACCAAACTTGGGTCACAGAACCAGCATATTACTACGAGTCCGATGACACAAGTTTTGTTTCGATCCGACGTGTGTACACAAAGTTACAACGTATTTCAGAATAGGCGGATACGGGGCGTTGTCGGCGGATACGCGTTGATTTCGGTGTGCACGCACATCCAAATCAACTTTTATGAAATCCCGCACGTCCGTATCAACGATGCGCACCTTTCTATGAAGATCGTATGTGACCAAGTCGTCCCGTTTTATGGGGCGTACTCAGTTCCGGGGGAAAATGGGGTATTATTTTTTCCTGTTTTTGGATCGCGGTTCACGATCGCCACCGGACGCGACGCACCGAGCGGGTTGCACGGGCATCGAGAGGGTCACACAGTCTACGCGTCACAACAGATGGGACAGAAAATGGGGCAACGAGGAGAGAGAAAATGCTACTTGAACAGGGCTCCGTGAAGACCGAATTCTCGTGTCCGTGAGGCAACTCGACACTGCGACACAGTGTCCGGGTAACTGTACAACACTGCCTAGGGTTTTGGTTTCTGTCGGAGACTCGTCGGAGGAAGGCGGATCGGGGCGGAGGTGTTCAGCCGAAGGAGGGCTGGGGGTCGCGGAGCTGGGCAGATGACGGCGAGGGGTTAGGGTTTCAGCGTCGAGGCGGGGGAGGAAGAGGGGATCGACTGCGGGTCTCGTTGAGGTCGGGGACGACGACTGAAGGGATCACGACGGTGGAGCGGCTCAGGGCGGAGGATCGTCGAGGCGAGAGGGCTGCGGGTTGGGGTGGCTAGGGCTCTGTCGGGTTGGGGAGAGGGCGGAGGATGGCGAGGGGAGAGGCGGAGGGGAGGAGACTGTGAAGAGGGGTTGTCGGGTACGATGGCGGAGCAGGGCACTGGAGAATATTGGAGGCGGTGGCGCTGGGTATCGTCGAGGGAAAAGGGTGGTGGCGGAGCGGGGCTGGGCTCGGGACTGACGGTGGAGGGTCGAGGCGGAGGGGGTTAGGGCTCAGGCGGCCAGGCAGCGGCGGGAGAGGAAGAGGGGATTAGGGTTCCGGCGGTACGGGCGGTAGAGGGGGTTAAATATGGGTCGCCGGAACAGTATTTCGGTTAGGATTAGGTTTAGGGTTTCAGCAGGGTTAACGGGTCTGGGTCGGGTCAGCGGGTAGCGGGTTAGACCCGGATCCATTAAAGTTTAGGTGCGGGTTCGAGTATTCGGGTTTTAGGTCAGGTTTAGATCCGACCCGACTCGCTAAGGTTGGGTTCGGTTCAGTTGAACCGGGCCTGGGTTGGTTTGGTTTATTTTAAAATAAATCGGATTTAATTCAGGATTTATTTTGGTTTATTATAAACTTGGTTTTTAGGGTTCTAAAAATGCTTCCGGTGTCCAATAAATTTCCGAAAAATTATCCTATGTCTAGTTTTTTATTTCACATCGAAAAATATTATTTTTATAATATTTTAATATTATTTAACATCATTTAAAAATCATTTAATTTTAAAATACCTTAGTTTTAATCCCAGAAAATTATAAAAAATTGTGTAAAAATTATTTTTTAAAACTTTTAATAAAAAACAGGGGGTTTACAATAACGTACTTGATATTGCAAGTACGAGAATGTAAAGGGTCACGATATCCATCTCTAGGTGATATTACACAACTCTGCGTGCGGTGTTGGCACCCGACTATTAATCGGAAGCTAAGTAATGTCACACGGCCCTAGGTTGAACAGAGATCTTACAGTCAAAATTCAAGAAAATAGTATAAACAGTTGCTGCAATTAGGACAAGGTACACTTGCCTGGGGTTCTGATTCCAACTGTAGCTCTGACCTCAGTGGGAATTGCTGGTACTGCTTCGGTTGTTGAAATAAACATCACCATCAGATTCAAAAAATATCAAATAGCTAGAAACGCCTGTCCTTGAGTCCAATTTGGACACAGGGGCAAAAATAACAGTTTTTGGTCAAAGCGGGGTCCACATGTAGGCCGCTTCGTACCGAAAAATGTGTCAGGAATAAAGGTCTCCAAATCCGTCAAACTTAGTTTCAACAAGTTCAGAATGATGATACGAACCCAACGGAACTTCCAGAATTGGATTCCGATGAGCCGATCCCAAAATCGCCCGTCAAGTGGAGCCGTGAGGCCCACTATACGCAATTTTGTCAACATTCTCAGAATCGAACCAAACTTGGGTCACAGGACCAGCGTATTGCTACGAGTCCGATGGTGCAAGTTTCGTTTCGATCCGACGTGTGTACACAAAGTTATAACGTGATCTAGAACAGACGAATACGGGGCGTTGTCGGCGGATACACGTTGATTTCGGTATGCACGCACATCCAAATCAACTTCTGTGAAATCCCGCACGTCCGTATCAAAGGCGCATACCTTTCGGTGAAGACCGCACGCGACCAAGTTGTCCCGTTTGGCGGGGCATACTCAGTTTCGGAAGAAAATAGGGTATTTATTTTCCTATTTTTAGATCACAGTTCGCGATCACCACAGGACGCGACACACCGAGTGGGTTGCACGGGCATCGATAGGGTCACACAGGGTTCGTATCACAACTGACGAAAAGGAAAACTGGGTAGCGAGGAGAGAGAAAATGGTACCTGAACAGGGCTACGTAGACTGGGTTTCTCGTGTCCGCGAGGCGACACGATGCGATGCGACACGGTACTGTATAACTAGGGTTAGGGTTTCTGCCGGAGATCTTCGTCGGAGCTGGTGGCTGCGCTAGCGGCTGCTCGCCAATGCTGGGTGGTCAGGCGGAGGCGCTGCTGGCCGGGGCTGCTATTTCTCCAGTGGTGGGCTCAGGCGGAGGCTGCTGCTGCTGCTGCCGGCGAGGTCAAGGCTGGCCGGAGGAAGGCGGAGGCGCTTGGGAGAGACGCTGTGGCAGAGGGGAAAGGCGGAGGCTGTGGGTCGTTGAGGTCGGCTCAGGCGTAGGCGGATCTGGAGGAGGAAGGTGGCGGTTGAAGGGCTCGTCGGCTCCGGTGGCGGGGTTTATAAAGGGGAGGAGGGAGGCGGATGGTCAACCTGTGCGGGGAGAGGAGAGGAGGAGCTGGGCGATTACGGAGTAGGCAGAGCGGTGGGGTCGGGGCAGTTGTGGGGGAGGCGAAGCGGCGGGGACGTGAAGTGGCGGCCGGTTGCGAGCTGAAGAGGGGTTGGGGTGCACTATAGCAGCCGGGTTTGGGTTTTAGGTTTCGGGTCGGGTTCAATTCGGATCCGACCTGACTCGTTAAGAGTTGGGTTCGGTCCAGTTCACCATGGTTCGGTTCAGGTTGGTTTGGTTCAATTGAACCGGGTTTAATTAAGGGTTTATTTTGGTTTATTATAAACTTGGTTTTTAGGGATTTAAAAATGCTTCCGGGGTCCAATAAATTCTCGGAAAATTATCCAATGTCTAATTTTTCATTTTACACCAGAAAATATTATTTTCATAATATTTTAATATTATTTAAAATCATTTAAAAATCATTTAATTACAAAATACCTTAATTTTAATTACAGAAAAATTTTCGAAAATTTCAGAAAAATTATAAAAATCTATTTTAAAAATTCCTGAAAAATAAGGGAGTTTACATTTACCGAGCCACATTGTCTAGGGTAGTGCAGTATAGTAGTAAGGAAGTGCATAACAAAGTGTATAATGTTCATATCGGTCTATTCGGGGTGTAGCATGGTCCAGTTGCACAAGACAAAGGTAGCATGCAAGGGTCTACGTAAAAGTAATGTTTCATTTCCATGTTCTAGCATAAGTAATACAAGTTGAGATATTACCTTAGCTAGGTATGTTGTATTTTTATTAGCATGCAGTGGATGATTCACCTAGCAACTAGCACGTATTATTTTGTATTTTATATGTGCTGGCTAAGCAAAGACAAGTTCACCGTAGCCACCGACCTTAGCGATGATCCGCCTTGGTCGAGTGATACTCCGAGCGAGCCTCTGAAAGCCTAAGATGAAGTCCTGAAGGGAAAAGTCTGGAAATCCCTTGCCTCAAATGAGTCTTCTCGCTGAAGTAAGACGGGTTGGGACGTTGCACTTTTGCCGTTTTGAATCGGCAGTCCGCTTGAGCGGAACGGGGTATTACAGCTGGTGCCACACAGACCTATATATAAATATTATTTTATTTAGTGTATAGGAATGATAAATAAGCTAAAATGAGTTAAAGTATAATTTCTAGGTCAGTAGTAGGTTGTGTTACGTCCCGATGAGAATAATTGTCCTGCGGGAGCACTGTAACGTGGTGATTCACGTTCAGCGGGGACTATTGAGCTTGCGGAAGATTTGGGGCATGACAGGTTGTTCTAGTTAAACTAGGTCAAACTTGGTCAACTTAAGTCAAACTAGCTATCTCTAGGTTCAATATTAGTTAAGTAGACTAAATTGGTCACTAACTAGCTAATATTAGCTAATAACACTAATATATATATATATATATATATATATATATATATATATATATATATATATATATATATGTATTAAAATACTATATGTATCTATATATAGTAACTCGCCTATATACACTACTATATATATGCTAACTAATATTAGTATCCATTATTGATAAATGATTGATACACTAACCTAACTGATAATGACTGAAACTAACATACTTAACTGATAATGACTGAAACTAACATACTAACTGTTATATACTTAACTGACATCAATACTATACTAATTCAATACTAACAATGACTTAGTTATAACTAAATTAACTCATCTATATATATATATTAACTTAACTTTACCCTTACTAATACTTAACAGATATTAATATGTATACACTAACTATTAACTTGATAACCAATTAACTGATACCAAATTTAATACTTAACTGACTGATTCCCTAAAGTTAGTTCACTGAACCAACTGACCACTCTAACTGATACTTATTCTCATTTATCCTATACTGACATTAAACCCTATCATATACTGATACACACTTCCCTTACAATCTCAGTCACCAATGAGCACAAGTAAACACCCTTACACCAACAGTCCACAAATCTCCTATTGTCTCACACTCACATACAAACATACGTCACTTGCTCACTGACTAAACCACTTGATATAAAGTCCTAAACTAATGATGTTGCTACTGAACTCAAGCTCCCTCTTACTATATTGCTACTACTACTACCTTTATATACTGCACTGTCAAGCCCCAGTCCCAAAATATAATGGGATCAACACACGACTAGGCCAGCTGATACAAACTAGATTAGGCACCCAATTTATTGGCCTTATCTAGATGTACTACACTGCATAAATGGACTAAGTCTAAACTAATACTAACATACAACCGATAAATATCTAATCTCATCCATAGAATATAAATAAAAAGTGCTAAAATAAATACTAGAATAAAGTACGGAGTCTGAATGTCATAATACAATACCAAGATAAGTCTTGTGGGAAAAAATCTACTGAATACAATACTGAAATAAAAGTAAGGAAAGACAAATAAGATAAATAGTCTAGAACATCGACTAACTAGATAAAGATACTCCATCCCTAGGCAGAAGGCCTAGCAGTAATCAAGAAAACTCTGAAGGTAACACCTCAAGCTCCTTCTCAGTCGTATACTTTGTCTCCTGTTCGGGCCCGTACACGGTCGGGTAGTATGCCTCGTCCAAATCTGGAAGGGAACCAGATCCTCAGAGGGACGTAACAAGATACAAAAATACATGCAGAATATAATTACTGAATAAGTAAGGGGGTGTATTAACAATCTAAGTGAATACAATCTGAGGACAACCTTGGTACGTATGGGTAAGTGAAGGCATAAATATATAACGTCCATATCATTCCAAATAATATGGAACCTGCATAATATAACTTCCATAACGTTCCAAGGAACATGGAATCTATGTGATATAATGTCCGTATCGCTCCGTAGAACACATAATCTGCATAGTATATATATATATATATATATATATATATATATATATATATATATATATATGTCTGTATCGTTCCAAGGAACGTGAAACCTGAATAAAGAGGTCATAAGTCTCTGTAGCTCCGATGGACACTACGGGTACTAATGTATGTCCCATATGCCTACCAGTTGTCTTTCCTACCCAATGCAAATATACAAGTCGAATACATGACGTGCACACTTCATAACTAATATGTCAAGTCTCAAATAACTAGACTAACCAAAATACGTACTAAACCATGGTGCATGTCACACACACCGATAGCTAGTCGGGTACGCCAATAAGTATCCCAATATGACTTTGTTATCATGATGAGTGTAAGAAGTGTCAGAGTCTTAAAAGATATCAGAATATTACCACAATATTAGGTGAGTCTACTAGAGACTAAGTCACTGCACTACTTATCGACGCAATCGTCGACTGCACCCGAGTCATTCTCAGACGCACAAAGTTATAAATAATATTTGCAATAACAACTCATGCAATATTTAATAACTTAAATTTAACAGTAAATAAGGCAAGGTATACTTGCCTGAATTCTCAAGCTGCGAATGCCAAAGTTCTACTCTTGAAGCCTCGCCTGAATGATCCAATGGGCCTATATATAATATAATAATATATATATATTAGTCATCATGCTAAGATACGCTAAGTACATACAAGAGCACAACTCTACACCTCACCTAAAACTAACTCAAGTAAGGGGGTTCTAACTAGGTTAACAACAAGGTTGACTAGGCAAGAGTCTAAAATGTACAAGTGCCAAGTCTCTCTAATCTCAATATTAATCTTAACATGAGTTTCACAACTTATGTGAATTGACCTCATGTTAGGATAGGGTCTACTATAACCACATAAATGACATATACTACACCCTTAAGTTTACTAGTCAAAACTCTCTAATATCTTCATGTATCAACCCTATTTGAAATAATAAAAGTCATGTGTCCCCAAGTTAATCAAATCTGAACATTAAAAAAATATATGCAAACTACTATATAAATCATGGTATAATATAAATTTAAAGCATAGACATTATCACAATCCATCTAGGTGTATTACCCTCTATTAACATTATGCTAAAATACGTTTTAAATCATGGGAACAATGAATTCCCTTCCCATTTTATGCTAAAATTTATAACCCACCAATCATTAATCGAAACTAATCCGATCTCGTTCATAACACACATTCAAACCCCATAGTATATTATCCTACATTAAAACATAAAATAAAACTGAGAATATATGGGTCCTAAACATGAGTTTAGAATTAGTTCAGTGAGTAATTTTATAAAAGTGGTGCAAGGTGTTAATGGGTTCATAAGTTGAAGAAGAAGAGGATGATGATGATAAAAAATATGGAAAAGGAAAGCATGCATTATAGGAAAGAGAAGGCTAAGAATATTAAGAAGAAGAAGAAGAAGAAGAAGGAGAAAGAGAGTTACTTAGAGTTTATTCAAGCAGGAGGGGATGAGAATGCTCGGATGGGGTGCACAATCAGATGCACAGTGCTGCGGTCGAGATGGGGTGGGTTCTCCTTAGCTGGAGTTGTGGTGGTGCTCGGTGGCAGGTGGCCGAAGGTGAAGGAGAAGAAGAGGGCAACAGTGGCAGAAACTAAAGCCGCAACATCAGCAGCCTTAGATTGAAGCAGCGGCAGTTGTAGCTAATACAACAAGGTGGCAAAGGAAGAGGGGTGCAAGTAGAGGTGGTGGTGGTCATGGTAGTGATGGTGGTGGGGTTGGTGGCTCGGTTGAGTGAAGAAGATGGAAGTGGTGATCATGGTGGCATCGTTGGCTGTTGTGGGAGGAAGGGAAGGTGATGGTGGTAATGATGGTGGTGATATTGGTTTCAGGTTGGAAGAGAAGGAGGTGGTGGTGATATAGGTTGATAGTGGTGGCTGTCATAGAGGTAAGGGGATAGTGGTGGTGGTGACGGGTTGATAAAAATAAGAGGAAGAAGAAAAAGGAGAGGGAGGTGGTCGTGAAGATGATGGTGGTGGTGTTAGTGAAGGTGGGGGTGTTGATGGTGGTGGTGTCGGCTGAAGAGGGAGGAAGAAGGAGATGTATAGGAATAAAAAAGAGAGAGAGATAATGATGTATTTATTGAAGAATAAGAGAGGGGCCTTGGGATAAGGGTCAGCAGTTCCCTAGGCATGGATGTGAGTGTTATCATGAAAGAATGGATGGAGGTGATGTGTTAGGATTTGAATGGAGGGTGGAGATGATAGTAAGTTAGGTTAAATAGTCACATATAAACAAAAGGGGAGAGAGTGTTGCACATGACCGATTAAAAATAATAAAATAGGGTATTCTCCATTTGCTCCAACCAATATGAGGTGGACACATGGCTAGTTATTTGCACAAAGGTCCCCAATAGTTTAGGACTTGCACAAAGAAGGAAAATTGGATTGGATATGGAAAAATTCTATGTTTAGTGAGTTATAGCAGGGGAAATAGTATATGATATTTTGTATTAACCATGAGGGTGTGAGTGTGGGTTTGGGTTGATATTTGGTCTAGTTTTGGGTTAGGTTGAGTCGGTTGTCCAAAAATAAATAAAAATAGTGTCGTAGGTGTTCTTTAAAAAATTGGAAGTGCATGGGGTTTTAATTGGGGGCGACACAAGTATCATAAGTCAATCTTTGTGAATACCTTTGCTCCTGTCAGCTGGTCGAACAAATCATAAATTTGCGGCAGGGGGTACTTGTTCTTGATAGTCAAAGCATTAAAGGCTCTAAAATTAATACACATACGGAATATCCTATTCTTCTTTGGTACAAACAATACTGGTGCTCCCCAGAGTGATGCACTATGACGAAAAAATCCTGCTACTCCTCTAATTGTAGCTTCAGCTCATCCAGTTCCTTATTTACCAACCGGTATACATTTAAAGAAATCAGTGCTGCTCCTGGTACCAACTCAATAGTGAACTCCACCTCTCTATCATATGGTAGACCTTGCAACTCCTCTGGGAAGACATCCTAGAACTCTGTAACTATCAGTGGGGGTGCCATCTCCATAGCCATGTAAAATCTAACTGCCTGGCCTACTCCTTGCTCGATGGTCCACCGCACGTACTCGAACTCTAGACAATCTGGTGGTCTAAAAATGATGCTACCCCTCCGAAAATCTAGTATGGCATGGTACTGGCTCAACCAGTTCATCCCTAGCACAACGTTGAAGTTCAGCATCGAGAATACCAAAAGTCGAGCTCTCATCTTTCGACTGCACACGACTATCGAGCATGTTCTAATAGTACTGGTAACCGGTATAATACCTCCTCTGATAAGAATCTTCAAATTCTTAGGTAAGGGGAAAGTAGCTACCCTATGCATAGCTACTAAACTACTAGATACAAATGATAGTATAGCACCCAAATCAAACAATGAAGTCGTAGGTAATGATACAACTAAAATGGTACATGTGATAGCTTTTCCTTAAGGTTCCTCCTCTGTCATCGCTTGTACGAAGGCCTGACCTCCCCTCTGTCCTTCTGCATGCGGTCTGGCCCAACCAAACTGTGCCTTATATGGGGCCAGGGTGATACCCTCTGAAATCCACCGAGTGCAGGTGGACTCTGACCTCCTGCCTGGGATTGTACCCACTGGACTGGTACAACTGGCCTTTGTCCTGTCTGTGGTGTTACATCCCTGTGTTGTGGGCAGTCACAAGCCTGGTGTGGTTTTTCTCCATAAATTATACATGTCCCCAGCCTCTTTTGACAAACCCTATGAACATGCCCTATCTTGCCAAAGTAGTGGCAAGACGAAAGTTCCCTCTGCTAGTATGGTGTGCTCCTCGATTGTGGCTGCGCTCCGGGATGACGGATCAGTCTTTCTACTCTGGGCTATGCTCTGGCTAGTGTAGCTACACTAAAATGCCTCTGACTCATTGATCCCTTATAAATAGTCTCATGGATTCTGGCCTCAGTCAAAACCTTCTCATAGAAGATCCTCGCTTGGGCAGTAGTGTACCTCTGTAGCTCGCAAGTCAGACCATGATAGAATTTTTTGGCCTTCTCTAGATCATTTGGTATTAGGGTGGTACCAAATCTGCTAAGACGACTGAACTCTGCTTCATACGCATCTATAGTCATATTCTCTTTTTTTAGGTGCAAGAATTGGGAGTAGAGTGCATTCCTGATCGTAGCCGAAAAGTAATTCACATTAAAGTATTCTAGAAACTACTCCCATGTCTACTTCTTATGGACGTTATACTCCATAGAGTTCTACTAGTGATTAGTATTACCTTTCAACTGGGCCCTCATTGCAGTCATCCATAGGTCTGGTGGTAGCTGAGAAGCCTCCAGTAGCATCTCCGTGTTGGTGACCCAATCAGAGATATGCTCTGCGGTCTTGCTGCCCGAAATGGTATCTGGGCCCATCTGATAAAACCCTCGAACTATGCCCGCTGGCTGAACAAGTGCAGGTTGTCACGACCCACACCCGATATAGGGATGCAAGTCAAAAATAACGCCCAGCCTACGCCGCATAATCGACGGTAGAATGTTGTCCAGATAATCAATCTAGCAATATAATAAGCCACCAACAATAACAATATACTCAATCATAGAACTAAGATAGAAATGAGCACGAATCAGATAAAGAATCAAAATAGTCACATACAACCCATGAGTCTAAAATAATACATCAATGCGTCTGAGAATACTAACAAAATAAGCTGGAGACAAATCCAGTAAAAAATACTAAGAAGGTACTAATCCCGGGTCATCTGTCTCAGTCGGGATAAATCCCTCCTAAGCCAGGTTCTCTGACTCTAAGCCTACAATATCCTGAGATCCATAATGTGTAGGTACCAGTCCTCAGTGTCATCTGGAAAAAAATATATCCAGTCAGGAAAGGAGCAGAGTACATCTCTAACAGCAGTTCTAATCAATGATAAAAACTATGTAACAGTAAATATATGTGAATATACAAGATGCACAATAGATACAAGAGATATATAATAAGAAAATACTGGAATGAATACAATAATGAATAATATGTCAATGAACAAGAATACTAATAACTAAGTGTGTGAATACTAGCTTTAACATGTGATCGACTTGGGAACGTGATACAAGATTAATGGCCTAGCTAATCATACGTGCGGTATATGATTAACAGTATTCAATGCAAGACTTGATACAAGAAGGGTATGATAACATATCTATACTAAAATATTCTTCACCCTCGACTGGTATAATAGATTCAACCATAGTACGCTATGGCACCAGATTCCACAAGAAGATAGCTAGTCTTTCCGAGAATCAGTGTCTATACATGTACAAGATAATCAATAAAATAAGACTTGCACAAGATATATGATATACCAAGGAATAATATCTCATGACGAGATCCGGATATACCAATCCGTGTAACCATCATGTCCAGAAAATATGGATATCTATACTATATACAATGAACATAGAGGATATTATAAATAAGAAACTATCAGAGAATGTACTCGTCTGAATCTGGGTGAATAGTCTCACAGATGTCTGATACGGTACCTCAAAGACCTAGATATGGAATACAACATCAATACAAGGTTCCAGAAAGAAAATAAGTTAAACTAGTCAACTTCTAGGTCAACAAGTCAATTCTAAGTCAAAAGTGAAACTATAGTCAACTATAGTCAAACTATGGTCAACTACCTATTTCTAGGTTGCATAAGTCTAACACAAAGATATTGGGTTCAAATACTAAAGTCTATTTCACCAAAACCCATATCTTAAATTTTATGATACCGTATCTCCGGATACGAAAATTAATAGGTAAAATATTACATATGTAAGTCAAACAATTAATAATAATATAAAATCCTAATTATAAATATTAAATAGATACCTTAATTTTGAACCAACTTGGTATTACAACACTAGACCATAATATTGATACCCAAATCCAATATCTTGGGTATCCCCAATTACCTTGGTACTTACCTTGGTATCACAAGGTAATACCCCAAAACTTGTTTATACTAACTACCCGTAATTATATATATACTATACTAATTATTATACATATAGTATACTATAAATATAATTAGCAATTTAGGAATATATTTACATATATATTAAATACCATATATATATATATATATATATATATATATATATATATAATCTGCCAATCCGTTACTAAAAACCCTGATTGTTGTCACTGAAAACTGCTGTTGATGTTGATACTCTGCTGTTTTAGTAACAGATTCATGCTGTGATCGCCAAAGCCGTCGCCAAAGCTCCTAATACGGCTGTTGATACTGCTGCTATTTCAGCGACAGATTTCTGCAACTGTTGCTAACTGCTGTCATTGTTTCTCTTGTTGCTGCTGCTGTGCGTTACTGCTGCTGCGATACTTACTGCTGCAACACTTACTGCTACGACACTTCCCGTCATCGCTATAGCGGCTGCTGCTACTGTTAGTGCTGCTGCTGCTATGTTCAGCAACACATGCTGCTGTCGCTATATCTCGGCTCTCTATAACTCTAATATATATATCCAAAATATAATATATATATATACCCAACATATTATATATATACAAATAATTATAACTAATACATTCACATACCCACACACATATATATATATGTACACATTATCTACATAGCAATATACACCAATATACATAGTAACATATTTGTAACAACAAACATACGTATATGTACATTAAATATATACAAAATATAACATACATTATATAATTATAATATAACCATAATAAATATCTATATATATACATGTTACCATATATAATTATATATACATATATAAGAATAGCTACATACAATATATACACATATAATATATACATAAATACATAGATCTAAGACACAATATTACATTAATATATATGCACTATATATATATATATATATATATATACATATATATATATATATATATATATATATATATATATATATATACAATTATATTCTCCATGAAATAAGAACACAAGAGAATAGATCTATAATTAAATTGTAGACGCATGGAACGTATCACTCCGTATCCCACTAGATCTAGGATACACATGTGACACGAGTCTACCACACATCCAAACATACCATGAAGGACACGAGCAAGTCATATATATTATTTATGAATAATACGAAGAGTCAAATATAAATCTACGTGTCCGTGTTAAAATATGACATGTTCAAAGTCCCGTGTCGGAGAAAAAATTCCTAAATTATCATGTATCACCAAATTATTGGGATACGACCTACACGTACCCAATTGTGGACACGACACTTGTCCCAAAAACACAAATATATGCCAAATTGATCTATAGGAACAATTGACATACAACAAATATCAATCTCGGAATTTTACGAAAATTGACAAAAAAAACAACATAACTTTCTCAATAGGCCTCATATGAATACAAAACCAAATCCTGTAAACCCTCTGATTTTCAATAATTTTTAAATTTGAATTTTTCACAATTTTTTTGGAATTTTTCTTAATTAAAATCAAGATATTTTATAATTAAAGGAGTTTTAAATGTTATTAATTAATATTAAAATATTATAAAAATTATATTTTCTAGTGTAAAATGAAAAAACTAGATATAGGGTAATTTTTCGGGAATTTATTGGACTCCGGAAGTATTTTTAATAGCCCTAGAAACTATTATTTAATTAAACCCAATTAAACCTGAACCCGGTTCATTGAACCAAATTAAACCAAACCAAACCAACTGTGAACCGAACCAACCCAGACCCAACCCAATCTTAGCGGGTCGGATCCGGGTCCGACCCAACCCGCTTAAGACCCGACCCGACCCGACCCGTTTGGAAACCAAACCCTTTCTTCTTCCTCCCCGATTCCTCTTCATCTCCGGCCGTTTTCGCCGCCGACGACGTTCCCGCTTTGGCTCCCTTCAACCTCCGGCCGCCTCCCCTTCCTCTCCCCTTGAACCGCCGATCGATCTCCTCCCTTTCCCCTCTATTTAAACCTCTCCCCAGACCTCCAGCTGCCCGATTCCCCTCTCCTCCGACTCCGGCCATTGCCCTTCGTCCCAGCCGACCACCGGCGCCGCCCTCCAGCACCGACACCCGCCCGCCCTCGACCTTGCCGGCCTCCCCAGAACCCCGACCCTCTCCTTCATCCTCCACCCTGGCATCTCCCTTTCCCGTCCAGAACACCCCTGCGGCCGCCTGACCTCGCCGTTGCCGCCCCGACGAGCCCGACTCCGGCAGCTCCGTCCAGCCACACCGCTCAGCCTGATGCCCCGTCTCCTCTGGCATCCCCTCCATCCTACTCAGTTCCCTCACTCCTCAGCCCCTCGTCCATCCCTACAGCAACTCCGGCCAGAGCCGCCTCGGCCAGCAGCGTCGAGTAGCCGATCTCCGCCCAGATCTCTACCCCGCTTCGCTGACGAGCCCCAAACCCTAATCCCGGTCAGTCCGACAGTCCCCGACGAGTGGCAAAACCCTAACCCTAGCCCGGACACGTCCAGAACACGGAAACGGAGTCGACTCGACACACGGATACGAGAATATCAGTTTCACGAAGCCCGGTTCAGGTAACCCGATCTCTCTCTTTGCTCCCCTATTTTTGATTCCGTCAGTTGTGTCGCGTAGACTGTGTGACCCCCTCGGTGCCCGTGCAACCCGCTCGGTGCATCGCGTCCTGTGGCGATCGCGAACCGCAATCCAAAAACAGGAAAATCAATGCCCTGTTTTACCCCGGAACTGAGTACGCCCCACCAAACGGAAAGACTTGGTCGTGTACGGTCTTTACCAAAATGTGTGCATCGTTGATACGGACGTGCGGGATTTCACGAAAGTTGATTTGGATGTGCGTGCACACCAAAATCAACGCGTATTCACCGACAACATCCCGTATCCGTATATTCTGGAACACGTCGTAACTTTGTGTACATATGCCGGATCGAAACGAAACTTGCACCATCGGACTCGTAGCAATACGCTAGTCCTGTGACCCAAGTTTGGTACGATTCTGAGAACGTTGACAAAATCGCGTATCGTGGGCCCTACAAGCTCCACTTGACGGACGATTTTGAGATCGGTTCATCGGAATCCAATTCTGGAAGTTCCGTTGGGTTCGTATCATCATTTCTGACTTGTTGACACTAAGTTGGACGAATTTGGAGACCTTTGACCCTGACCCAGTTTTCGATGCAGAGCGGCCCACATGTGGACCCTGCTTTGATCTGAAATGTCATTTTTGCCCTCTGTGTCCAAATTGGACTCAAGGACAGGCGTTTCTAGCTATTTTATATTTTTTGAGATTGTTGGTAATGTCTATTTCAGCTTTTGGAGGAGGACCTACAGGACCCACTGATCCAGGGACAGATGTTGGTATTCCAACCCCAGGCAAGTGTACCTTGCCAACTTGCAGTCTTTATTATATATTACTTTGACTTAATTATAATTGATGTACATGCTTAAACCTAGGACCGTGTGACTTACTTAGCGTCCGATAAATAGTCGGGTGCCAACCCCGTACGCGGAGTTGTGTACGTCATCTAGAGATGGACATTCGAGACCCTTTACATTCTCGTACTTGTTTTATCAAGTACATTATAACCCAGGATACTTGACACCATACATATGACAGAATCTTCCTGAAATATTCAAGGTGATTCTGTGTAGGTTGCAGGATTTATGACATAGACATTATATTCTTAGACATTATATTCATAGACAAAGTATGACTTGCTGCATTAGATATGATCTTACGTGACATGAACATGAGGCATCGTGGACATGAGACGTGTGATTACATTGGGTGGGGAGAGACACACAGGCTACAGGCTGATTATATATATATGGTGCCACAACATAGTAAACTATATAGCATAGTATAACTGCTACCCGGCTCCCCGACACAGAGCTTGTAGTAGTCTCAGCCTTAGTTTTAGTGATGCTCTTTCACATATATGGTTATATATTTACCCTGTTTATTTCATTTACTATTGCACTACATTTATTTTGGCTTGAGTTATCTTGTACCTTGTTATGTCCCCTGAGGACCTGGATCTGGATTATGTCCCCAGGATTAGCATAGGATATCTATCCTGAGGGGTACGGAACATGAGCACTTCTCGGAACAGTACCAGTACCTGAGGACGAGGTGATCGCAGAGGACTTTTCCTGAACATCTGCTTCCCTATGTTCAGTTTTTATGGCAATTAAACTCTTTAATTCTTGTTTAAGTGAACAATTATAACAGACTTAATATCGGGTTGTTCCCCGATTTTATTTACTTATGACTGGATGTTGTTTAATACTTTTGGTTGATATTTTTACGTTATTCTGTGGATGAGATCCTGATAGTTGTAATACAGCTTAAGTATGCCCCGTTGGATCCATTAAATTGGGTTTGTCCATCGGTGTGTGCTGCTGGCCATTGCCACGTGTCTAGTCCCTCGATATTTTGGGACTGGGGCGTGACAAATCCTATGGGTAGCCTATGCATATGGGTTGATTTCTCATGGTTAAATCTTAGATTTAGAACCTAAATTATGGGAAAAAACTAAATTGTACCTATTGGGAGATGGATTCTCAATGTAACCTCCAAATATGATAAAATTAACCTCCAACTTGTAGATCCTTGCTCCTCTTTATAGATCATTGCTTTTTCCTTCTAGATCCTTGCTCTACTAGCCTCTAATGATAATTTGGGAAGGAATTAGGATAAATTTTGGTAGGGTAATGAAGTGGAAATGAAAGAATTTGGTTAAGAGAAATTCTAGATCTAGTTTCCAAATAAAAAGAGGATAGAGAATAATTTTCCCCCTCTCTATATAGGCCGCCCCCCCTTTCCCCTTCCTCAAGCTACTATGAATTGTCCAATATACCCCTTGGGGACTCTCATGAAGAAATAATTAAGGAGAGAAGCTTTTAGTCTAATAGTTTAATTAATTTAATCCATCTCCTAATCAATGGGCTTTCTAATGGGCTAAAATCTAATAATTAATATATGTTGGTCCATGAGTCTAAACTAAACTAGTTAGGTCCACTAACACAAGTCCAAAATAAATATATGTTGGTCCATGAGTCTAAACTAAACTAGAATAGGCATCATGTGAACAACATGACCTATGCATGCACAATCAATCACAAGAAGTCCTAGGTCGGCGTACTTTGTAAGTGCCAAATATGCTAGTTAGGTATAGTGGCGCACAGAATGCATAAGCAGGCAACTATACGGCGCACAAATCTAAAACACTAGTTCACAGAAGTCATGGCACAGAAGTCTATAACATGGCACACAAAATCGTGAATTTAAAAATAGGTGCATTCTACACATGCAAGGAAACTGGCACACAAAATCGATAATAGAGCAACAGAAAGATGTGTCACACTATACAAATGCAAAACTATAAAATAAAACATGAGTCCACAATTTTGTGCTCCAGTTTGTCGAAGGCACGACAGTCGAAGGTCTCAGGAATGTGCCAAGAGATAAAAGTGCGTCGGGTTATTAATCTATCAAAAGTGTGCCAAATGCCACATACATAAGGGTGGCGCACTTTTGCTAGTTTAATGCACAACGTAAAAATTATGCGTCGGCTTGTAAAAAGTGTGCCAACTAATAGGAAATTGATAAAAGTGTGTTGAAAGGTAGCCTAGCACACTTTTGCTTGGTTTATTAGTTAGTACATCAATTATGCGCCAGAGGCTGAAGTCTTCCAAAAGTGCGCCAAGAAGGATATTTTCAAGAATTCATCCCCTTGACATACTTATGCAAGAAATTGGCAGTACTCTTAAAGTACGCATGAGTTATGGACTGCGGGCCACACTCAACATACATCCATGGACTGCAGGTCACACTCAACATGCGCCCATGATACAAATCTTTCTGTGTACTTCTTGTCACTGTTCTTCTTCTCCAATAGATCCACCATTGATGCACTCAGAGCTCAAGCTCGAGACTATGACACTGCTCTTTCCTTAAGAAACAAGAACAAAAAATTAAGAAAAATTTTAAGCTCGAAATCAAGAAATATCTTTTGAAAATATCTCATTTTTTTCATTTTGGGGGATCATTCCCTAGGAAAATATACTCATGAAAACCCTCATAATAAAACCAATATAAACAATTAACCACCTCAAATATGAAAACTCCAAGAACTAACTATAATCAGAACACTATTAGAAACTAATTACAACAAACAAATACTAAGAATAAAACTATAGTCGATCATGCTTCTTCATATTTGCAAGATGTACTTGCCTATGAAGAAAACCTGTAGCAAAACGTGAAAAATAAACAAGTGAGAAGAGAAAATAAGAACAAGGATATATATATATATATATATATATATATATATATATATATATATATATATATATATATATATAAGTAATGGGTTGATGATGAACCGTCAGATCTCTCCAACAAATTCAAGCCACACGCCCTACCTACCAACACCACACACTCGATACTTAGCCAAAGTGCGTCGAGCTCCATTCATCCGTGCACTTGAAGTATTCTCAAAGTGCACCAACTTGAGTATATTTCAAGTAAATGGGATATGGGAGTGACACGAGTGTATGCAGGTCTTAATTCCATAGCCAATGCCTTGGGGCTGAGTCTAATGGACTCGACTAGACCAGGTTCTATTAGGTCAAGTCCAATAGATTGGGCTGACTCATAGTTTCTATTGATTAGTAGATCAATTAAATAATTAACTAGTAATTAATTGGTATAATAAAAGCATGATTAGTAGAGGTAGTTAGTGATAAATTGATTAAGGAAATATAAAGTTATTTAAAATATAGAAAGAGAGTTATTAATTGCGATTAGTAATTTATTGATTAAATAAAAAAGGGTTAGTTAATAAAAATAGTTAGAAATAGAATTGGTTAAGTGTTGATATAGAATTAAAGGACTAATGAGGACAAGAGGGTTTTATTGGATTTTAGGCTTGAGAATTTAAATGAATTTCTATTGATTGGACCTAATAAAATATTATTTTATCTAGGTGGACTACAACAACTACAACTTTGGACCAGAGGCAAGTACTCTATACGATTCTCTCTCGTCGTTACATTGTTTCGTTATTTTATTACAATTTCTCTCCGTACAAGGTTCATCCCTTGATTTTCGTAGTTTATATTTTATTGCCAGTTTATTCCTCGATTATATTGTCCTTTTTTATTGCATGTCTCGTGATACAGTAGGACACACGATGTTTCTCTTGACGTGTTATTGTTGTTTGTACTATGTTTACTATATTTTGTGTCGTGTCCATTGTCATTGTATTATTATCATTATTGTGTGTCGGGAGGGGAATACCAGAGTTGTGTGTGGATGACCCCATTCTCAAACTGTGTTGAGTAGCCAGATCACTTCTAGTTGTCCACCAAGACAAAGGTATTTAAATTACATGTTACGTATGATTGTTTTCTTCTGCATATTGATTCACTATACTTGTTCTTTATATTTTTATGTTATTTCACATTATACTTCTAGTATAGTATAGATATACTTTGCTCCGTCCTGACTGGACAGTTGATACAAATATCATGGAGGTGACATTTGAGGCTAACTGAGCTATTTGGAGATTTAGGGTAGAGATTATTGATGTATGATGTACTCATTTGTGATTGTATATTATTTATGATTTACCGAATTTGTCTCTGAACGAAATTGATATGTATTATGTATAAAAGATCTTACTACTAGAGTGTGGTGATTGTGGGTGCGTGAGCCTGAGTTTGTTACTCGTTGTAGTGCTGTGACTTGGTGATTGATTTACGTGACTTAGTGTTCATAAGGTATAGATAGCTGACTACCGCTAACACTATGGTGTATGCTAGATTTGACCATGCACTCATACCCGATATCGCGAGCGCGGGCCGTGACAAGTTTTTATGGTGGCCTATGCAGGTCCGTCTTCGCAAATAATGTGATGTCGTGGTGGTACCTAAGTTTAGTTGTACCACTGCGAGCCTGCAATACTAGGAACTCGTCACAGCATAGGCCGAGTGTATTATTTCTTATATCTTATTTTATCGCATCTCCTTTCGACTTATGTTTACTTTTCTCCATTTCGGAGAATAGCTAAGGGAAGAAAGGAGAGGCGAGGCCATATCTCCAGCGTGGTGACTTTCGAGGGGGCATCTTGTAAAATCCATAATCCTAAAAACTGTATTAAGTAATTAATTAATTATTTAATTTAATTATAGTATTTATTAGCTAATTAGAAGAAATAGAATTTATTGGATTTTTATTTCTATGTATTTATGCATTTAGGGATTTATGGAGCAACCGTAATTTTTTCTTAATTTATTGCATGTTGGAGACCCTGTGGACGACTGATAGATTAGTTGTATGCTTTAAAATAAATTTCTAGAATTTTCTATGTAGATATATATTTATATATATATATATATATATATATATATATATAGTTTATTATAAAAGAAAATAGAAAAGGAATAAGGAAATTAGAAAGAAAAAAAAAGAAAAAAAAGAAAAAGAAAAAGAAAATCTTAATGGATTTAAAACCCACTACTCTAACCTACCCGCTACCCCAAGCCCGCACCCATTAGAGAAAACTCAGCAGCAGCAGCGTTAAAACCCCCCGCGACCGCGTATGTTCCCCCCCCCCCCCCCCCCGCGCGCTATATAACTATACCTATAGAGAACACCTAACCCTAACCCTAAATCTCTTCCCTCCCCTGAGAGCCGCAATCGCTGTCGACACCACCGCCGGAGCTGCCCCGCGACCAACGCGCACAACCCCATCGTGCAGAATCTGCCTACAATGTACCCCTGTTCAAGCCTCGATTCCTGCGCCATCGCTCGACTAAACTCGACCCCGTCTTCACCGGTATGATCCCGACCTATTCCTCTTCCAATCTCGTAGATTAGTTTTCATCATGCAGCACGCAAACCTAGGTAAAAATCAACGCCAAGTCGAGGAAAAATTACGATATTTAATCTCAGAAAATCTGTTGCAACCACCCCTGTTTACGGACTCGTATCTCCCACCACAGAGATCCAAATTTAGTTTTTCCTTTTTCTATGCGAAGACCACCTAACCTAGATTATTTGTTGTTAATTATATTATTTTATTTGATACTGTATGCAAAATTAAATTAGGATAAAAATCCATACAAACATGTTTTTTGAAACACAAAAAATTATGATACGGAGCGCGTTCCGCCAAACGGAACCGCTCTATCGTGTACCAAGTGCACCGAAAGGTGCGCACGGTTTACCCAGACGTGTGGACTTTCGCAAAAACTGATTCGAATACGTGTGCACGTCGGAATCATCCCGTATCCACGAAAAATCCCCATATCGTGACTTTTATAAAACCCCGTGCCATTTAGTGTACGCTCGTCAGAATGCGACAAAACTTGTGCGATTGGATTCGTGGTATCGCGCTGGTCCTATGACCCAAGTTTCACACGATTATGAGATAGTTGACCAAGTCGCCTATTTGTGGGCCCTATGGTTGACTTTTTGGGCAAAATTGTGTTTGGCTCACCGGAATTCACATTTAGACATACCGTTGAGTTTGTACTGACATTTAGAGTTTGTTTGACCTATAATTTGTCCTATTTAGAGACTGTTACCCCTGACACGCTTTTTGGTACGAAGTGGCCCACATGTGGAGCCGTTTTGACCCAAAATTATCGTTTTGCCCCTATGTCCAAATTGGACGAAAGGGTAGTATATTCTTGCTATTTTGCTTATTCTGGGAACGTTGGTGATGTTTATTTCAGCATCCGAAGACGTTCATTCTGAGGCTGTAGTTTCTGACTCTTGATGTTTAACATCTGGACGTTACACTTTGTAGCTCTCTTGTCAGGCAAGTATACCTTGCCTTGTTGTACTATTTAAATTTAGTTATATATTAGTTGTATGTTTATTATTTTAGATTATATAACTGTGTGCGTTCGAGAGAGACTCGGGTACACTCAACGAAGGCGTTGACGTTAGCACTTGTGTCTGACCAAGAGTCTAGTAGACCCACCTAAAGTTATGGAGTTATCGGTATGACTCCCCAGGCCTTGACACGATTGCATGTCACAGAGTGAGTTCATGCAGGGATGCGTGCCTTATACTCAACTGGCCATCGGTATGAGCAACACGTGTCACGGTATTTTGCTTAGTTGTTTATTTCTATAGAGACTTGCATTATAGTACGTGATATCCAGGTCGTGTTCGCGACTTGTACATTTGTATTGGGCAGGGAGGATGACTATAGGCGTATGAGATACCCACCTCCTTTATACAGATACCGCGTTCTTCGGAGCGATACGGACGTATATATTTTGCAGATACCACGTTCCTTAGAGTGTTGGACGTTATATATATATTTTACAGATACCTCATTCTTCGGAATGATGGACGTTACAGATACCACACTCTAGAGGACGTTGGACGTTATGCCTATGCCTACCCATACGTACCAAAGTTGTCATCAAATTGCATTCACTTAGATGGTTAGCGCACCCCTTTTATTTATTCAGTATTTACTTTATTGCATGCTTCTATGTATCTTGTTATGTCCCTCTGAGGACCTGATCCCTTTCCAGGTATAGATGTTCATGAGTATTCGCAGGAGCGTAGATCCGAACTGGTTACTTATATTCCGAGGAGGTCTTCTCTTTGAGTCTCAGTGGTTGATAGTTGTTGTACTTATATTGTATTTATCTTGTTTATTTTATATTCTAGTTCGGCAGTAGATTTATTTTTATCCGACTGTCATCTTGAGATACTTTATATTGAGATCTAGTTCATAGATATTGGTTATTTACTTATATATAATTTTCGTGGATGAGATTAGATTATACCCTATGACTTGGGATAGTTTTTACCACTTGTGAATTATTGTTCATATTACAGCGTACGCATATGCTATAGTTTCCATATATTGGAGTTGCCATATACATGCGGCTGGCATGCTTATGTGTCCTAGTCCTACGTATTTTAGGACTGGGACGTGACACATCCTCTACTCTTCAAGTGGGCCAGGAGGAGACTGGGACTCTTTCTCCTCCCCCATCTCTTTTCCCTGAGGGTGGAATTCCCATAATTTTGGTTATTAGATCATTCCGCTAGATGGAGCGCAACTGCTTGAGTTGTTCAGAGGAATGATAGAGGCTCAATGACTTCCGACCAAGGCACAGAAGGAGCATACCGCTGTTATGAATGAGAGCATGGAGAAGGCTCACTTAGTAGCATTGAGAGCCACAGAGCAGATGACCACTCAATATTCTACCCAAACGAAGGCAGGAAATATTCTGGATTTCAAGAAGCTCAACCCCCGCGACTTCAACAACACCGATAGAATTATCAACGCGGACGAGTGGCTTGAAGACGTTGAGAGGCTTCTTCGCATTGTGAGGCTTTCGGAAGACTTGAAGATCGAAGATGTAGGGCTCCAGCTCCATGATATTGCAAGGACTTGGTTCACGAATGAATCCAAGCTTGCAGTGCCAGAACTCACTTGGGAGATATTCAGAGAGTTGTTCAAGAAGAAGTTCTTCCCTGCTATTGCCAAAGAGGTTTGGGAGAAGCAACTCTAGAGCTTAGATCAAGGGAATCATACTGTGGATGATTATGCCACGAAGTTTATCCAGCTTAGCAGGTTTGCAGACTACATAGCGTGAGACCCCGAAGACCAAGCCAGAAGGTTTTGCTAAGGACTAGCCAAGGAGATTTGCGTTCATGTCATGACGAATGAAGTGAAGACTTACAGAGAGATTGTCTCGATCGCCAGGGAGTCAAGGTGGACTTGGATCTTCATTACAAGCAAGGACGGGATATTCATGGATATGACAACAAGGGATCAGCCAAGAAACAGAAGACTTTTCAGCCAGCACTATATCAGTATCATTAGCAACACATGCGGGAGAACTAGGATTCTTTTTGCTAGTATTGCAGGAAGTCAGGAGACACGTGGGAGACTTGCCGGAAGAGACTTGGAGTTTGTTTATTCTACGAATTAGACGGGCACCAGATTAGAGAGAACCCTACCATGCCTCGACGTCCAGTTCTAAGGATAGCTCCAGCCCCGAAGGCAGCATGAGGACCACCCAGATCACAGTAGAGGGAAGATGTTGCATCACTAGTGGCATGTAGGCTACACTCTTCAGGAAGATCTAGCTGAGAAGATCTACTTAGGAGAGAGAATAAAATTTTGTTGTTTAAAATTTAGTGTATTTCCTTCGAATTTTATTTTCTGTCCATCTGCATGTCTTAAATTTCGAGGACAAATTTTTTGTAAGATGTGTAGATTTGTAATCTTTTCTTTCTAGAATTTGAATAAATATTTTTCAAATAAAATTTCTAGTTCAAAATATATTTCTAAAAATAAATATTAAAATAAATATTAATAATAAGTTTCTATTATTAGCTTCAACTAATTTTCCAAATATTTATAGCTTAAAATTATTTTTCAAATTTTTTTCTTAAAAACAAATTTAGATAGTAATTAATGAAACAATTGGTAACTATGGTAAGGAATGGCATTTTGTAATAAAACAAAAACAACTAGATAACCTAACCACCTCCCTAACCAACTTAGATCTAGAAGCAACCATGGTAACCCAAGACCCAAGTCATTTCTATCTAAATTTTTTTAGGCTTGTGATAAAGGCACTACAAAGTACACTCAGGGCTAGCTCAGTTATGAATTTTTTTTACTCAGGCTAGCCTAAATTTTACTAGGACTGTCCACCCTCTTCACCTCCCTCCTCCTGCTCCCCCTTCCGCTCCTCCACTACTCGCCGCTGTCACGCCTCGGTCCCGTAGGGCCGTTCGTCCTCGCTTTGGTCCCAACGAAACCGACCGTCCTCGTACGGGCGTGATGTCCTGCAAGCCTAAAGTGCACTTGTACAAAGCCAAAGCTTTGAACAAGGGCAAGTAAGCTATTCAATACTGAAGCAGCGACACACATATAATACAGAAAAGTAAAGAATACAATGGCATAAGAAAACAAGCTCTTTTATTGATAATCGAAAGTGTTACAACCAACGCAAGGCCGAGATTACAGATCGCTCAAGCACTCTTTCTCTCGATTACAATGACACTGTTCCATACATTATGTCCCTCTATATAAAAGCAACACAAACTCGATACGGCTCAAGGCATCGACTCCAAATTTCTGGTTCCTAGGGATAAGGCACGGCTATTACTTCCTCGGATGAACAAGCACTTGAGAACAAGCAAACCGTTGGTGGGTCAGTACTTTTATAAGTACTGGTGAGTCTAAAATAACTGAACATAAGCTACACCCCCTGAAACCCACACTAAGTAAGCATGTGGAAAAATATTATATTACTAGTGATCTTGCTAGTTTTACCTAAGTTTATTTCATGCAGTTCAGGACTATAGTCAGATTACATATTTTGAAAACATAGTTGGAAACAATTTTGCATATTCAACAATAAGCATACAAATCGAAACAGTGCTCTATCGTGCAGTACGCAGCATGTATTGTGTATCAAAACTAACTCTTTGGGGTAAAGCTCTATAGTAGACTGATCATCTCAAAGCAAAACAAGCATTTAGTGGACTATCAATGCTTTCAAGCACACAAGAAGGACTAACTATATGATTTTGGTCCCCCAGGAACTCAGGATCGGTAGCGGTAATCCAGCTAACCAATGACTCACATCCTGAAGCTATTAGCAGTTGTGATCGAGGTTCAGCTCTGCACTAATAGTCATTGTCTGACCGATGCGAATGCATGAAGCACTAACAGATAAACTCTATGATGCAGACAAAATGAACGAGCAAGCTATATATATATACACTTGCATTTCTTACCCCATTGCCGAATGATTATCCCTACAGCAGACACACAAGTTAGCCATAATTCGCATATTCATAACTTGTAGACAAATCTAGGCATTAGGTGTTAGGTATGCAAGAAGGTAAATCTAGCATGCAATGTAACTATATGATGGTCCATGGGTAGCCCTATGATTAGCAGGGGTCGCCCAGGGTTCAGTTCTTCACTAGCATGCGCAGGTGTCGGCAGCTGTGACCCAAGGTTCAGCTCTTTACCAACACATCCGAGTGTAAGCAGCTGTAACATCATGGGTTTCGCACAACACTAATAGACATATCGCCCCACTAGACCCTCCAGCAGAGCCATATACCTCAGGGCGATCCAAAAATCTCTTCCGGACCGAGCGATTCCTGGTGCCCCAGGAATAGTTCGAGAGACAAGACCTTGTGCCCAAGTTGTCCGAGACCAATCCAATGACATGAACGTATTATGCAAGCAAAACAATGATCAAGCCAAATATATACGGTCTTAGCAGAGCACATCTTATCAAATAAAGCACATCTTTATAAAATGAAGCACATCTCTCACATTTCTAATAGCACACCCCACTAGACCCTTGCGGGCCGTATCCTCAGGGTGCACTATTAGTCTATGCTTTTACGAATCAAAGACTTTAGCAGTTCGATATAGAAAAATAGACAAGTAGAACATATAATGGCAAGCACGATTGATTTTATATCTAACATGCAATATCTATCTCTTTCTTTGTATATTCAAAAGGGACTTACTCAAGCAATTCATTTACTAATCTTCTTAGCATGGCAAAGGTTCGTTTGATAGCTACGTCGGTATAACTAAGCATGCAACATTCTAATACTCTTCTTATGCATAGCAATGGTTTTATCTCTTTTCAGACAAGCATTTCCAGTTCTCTAGTTAGACAAGCATGCAAACAGATTCTTTTTCAATGACAAGCTATGTGAGTTCTCTTATTAGCATGCTGAGTCAGTTCTATCATTCTTCTTATGAAATAATCTTCTTAAGTAAACAAGCATTCAAAAGCTCAGATTCATTATTAAGTCATACAAGAATCAGAGAATGAAGTTCTGCCTACTCACATTGATCAATCGGTCGAGAAGTCTTCGAGAAGACTTCTGTTCGAGCAAGCAAGGCGATATCACTTGTAAATAGTGTCTACGCGGAGCGTGGCACTACATAATGGTATCAGAGCGGATTTAATTTTCTTGGCCCAATCCGTTACTATGACTCTGAGATTTGTTTGATATGGTATTGCAATAGAGCATTCCATACAATAAGTCCATAGATATTATCAAAGTGCAAATGTTTACTGGACTTGATTTGCTTGATTGTTTCGATTGAGTACGGTGAGGGATGTTACTATCGCTGCTTGGAATATCGAGAAGTTTATCCTTGAAGTTTTGAGGACGAAACTTTTTGTTGGTGGGTAAGTATGTAATGCCCCACTCCGTGTCGGTATTATGTATCAGGTGAGTTGACAAAATTTTGTTCTCTGATTCTTGCACGCCTTAATAATAATTTGAGTTTTTGCTTACAATATTTTCATAAGAGAATGATAGAACCTGCCTTGCACGTTAATAAACGAACTCACCTAGCTTGTTTTGAAATAATTATGTCTGCTTAACGAAACGCTTGTCTAAGAGTGCATGAACATATTCACTATCACCTATGCTCTGAGAGAACCATATCGTGCCTGAATGTGTTCAAATGATAAGTCGGCTTGCCCCACTACAATGATAACTATTCTGATGGTTCATCTCATCTGTATACTAAAGTTTATTTGATAGTATTTTTATGCATTCGCATCGGTCGAACAATGGCTATTGGTGGAGAGCTAAACTGCATGTGTCATAAGCCATCATGGGTCACAGCAGCCATTAGAATCAGATAATGAGTCATTGGTATGCTGGTCCAACAGCTGTCGATCCTGAGATACTCGGGGACCGCCCTGCATATAGCTAGCTCATTATGTTGGCTTGGATAGATGTACTACCCCTAAGATGTGCATGTGTGTTTAGCTATGCATTTGTCCCTAGAGTCTCACAAGACACGCTGCGCACACCCTGAAACAGAATAAATGGCTTGTCTTGCTTATGCATATGAAACTCTATTTTTAAAGTTGTTTCCAAACAATGTAATATGACTCTGCTATCGAACTGCATGAAATGAACATCTATGTCATGCCCCGGTTCCACAGGGTCGTTCGTCCTCGCTTTGGTCCCTACAGAACCGATCGTCCTCGCACTGGCGTGATACCGTACAAGCCTAAAGTGCGCTTGCAAAAGGCCAAAGCTTTGAACAAGGACAAGTAAGCTATTCAATACTGAAGCAGCGGCATACATATAATGCAGAAAAGTAAAGAACACAATGGCATAAGAAAATAAGCTCTTTTATTGATAATCGAAAGTGTTACAAGCAGCGCAAGACCGAGGTTACAGATCGCTCAAGCACTCTTTCTCTCGATTACAATGACACCGTTCCATACATTATGTTCCTCTATATAAAAGCAGCACAAACTCGATACGGCTCAAGGCATCAACTCCAGATTTCTGGTTCCTTGGGATGAGGCACGATTATCGCTTTCTCGAACGAACAAGCACCTGAGAACAAGCAAACTGTTAGTGGTTCAATACTTTTATAAGTATTGGTGAGTCTAAAACAACTGAACAGAAGTTATACCCCCTGAAACCCATACTAAGTAAGCATGTGGCAAAAGATTACATTATTAGTGATCTTGCTAGTTTTACCAAAGTCCATTTCATGCAACTCAGGACTATAGTCAGATTACATCTTTTGAAAACATAGTTTGAAATAGTTTTGCATATTCAACAATAAGCATACAAATCAGAACAGTGATCTATCGTGCAGTGCACATCATGTATTGTGTATCAAAACTAAAGTAGACTGATCATCTCAAAGAAAAATAAGCATTTAGTGGACTATCAATGCTTTCAAGCACACAAGAAGGACTAGCTATATGATTTCGGTCTCCGAGAAACTGAGCATCGGTAGCGGTAATCCAGCTAACCAATGACTCACATCCTAAAGCTATTAGCAGCTGTGACCGAGATTCAGCTCTGCACTAATAGTCATTGTCATACTTATGCGAATGCATGAAGCACTAACAGATAAACTCTATGATGCAGATAAAATGAACGAGCAAGATATATGTATACACTTGTATTTCTTACCCCATTGTCGAACGATTATCCCTGCAGCAGACACACAAGTTAGCCATAATTCGCATATTCATAACTTATAAACCAATCCAGGCATCAGGAGTTAGGTATGCAAGTAGGTAAACCTAGCATGCGCCCTTACTATATGATGGTCCATGGGTAGTCCCATGATTAGCAGTGGTCGTCTAAGGTTCAGCTCCTTACTGGCACGCGCAGGTATCGACAGCTGTGACCCAAGGTTCATCTCTTCACCAACCTACCCGAGTGTAAGCAGCTGTGGCATCATAGGTTTTGTACAACACTAATAGACATATCTTCCCACTAGACCCTCCAGCAGAGCCTTATACCTCAGGGCGATCCAAAAATCTCTTCCGGGCCGAGTGATTCCCGGTGCCAGTAGGGCCGTTCGTCCTCGCTTTAGTCCCTACGGAACCGATCATCCTCGTACGGGCGTGATGCCGTGCAAGCCTAAAGTACGCTCGTACAAGGCCAAAACTTTGAACAAGGGCAAGTAAACTATTCAATACTGAAGCAGCGGCATACATATAATGCAAAAAAGTAAAGAACACAATGGCATAAGAAAATAAGCTCTTTTATTGATAATCAAAAGTATTACAAGCGGCACAAGGCTGAGGTTACAGATCGCTCAAGCACTCTTTCTCTCGATTAAAATAACACCATTCCATACATTATGTTCCTCTATATAAAAGCAGCACAAACTCGATACGGCTTAAGGCATCGACTTCAGATTTCTGGTTCCTTGGGATGAGGCACGGCTATCGCTTCCTCGGACGAACAAGCACCTGAGAACAAGTAAATTATTGGTGGGTTAGCACTTTTATAAGTACTGGTGAGTCTAAAACAACTGAACATAAACTACACCCCCTGAAACCCACACTAAGTAAGCATGTGGCAAAATATTACATTACTAGTGATCTTGCTAGTTTTACCTAAGTTCATTTCATGCAGCTCAGGACTATAGTCAGATTACATCTTTTGAAAACATAGTTGGAAACAATTTTGCATATTCTATAATAAGTATACAAATCGGAACAGTGCTCTATCGTGCAGTGCGCAACATGTATTGTGTATCAAAACTAACTCTTTAGGGCAAAGCTCTATAGTGGACTGTCATCTCAAAGCAAAACAAGCATTTAGTGGACTATCAATGCTTTCAAGCACAGAAGAAGGACTAGCAATATGATTTCGGTCCCCGAGAAACTCAGGATCGGTAGCAGTAATCCAGCTAACCAATGACTCACATCCTGAAGCTATTAGTAGCTGTGACCGATGTTCAGCTCTGCACTAATAGTCATTATCTGACCGATGCGAATGCATGAAGCACTAACAGATAAACTCTACGATGCAGACAAAATGAATGAGCAAGCTATATGTATACACTTGTATTTCTTACCCTATTGTCGAACGGTTATCCCTGCAGCAGACACACAAGTTAGCCATAATTTGCATATTCATAACTTATAAACTAATCTAGGCATCAGGTGTTAGGTATGCAAGAAGGTAAACCTAGTATGCGCCCTAACTATATGATGGTCCATGGATAGCCCCATGATTAGCAGCAGTCGCCCAAGGTTCAGCTCTTCACTGGCACGCGCAGGTGTCGGCAGCTGTGACCCAAGGTTCAGCTCTTCACCAACACACCCGAGTGCAAGCAGCTGTGACATCATGGGTTCCGTATAATACTTATAGACATATCGCCCCACTAGACCTTCCAGCAGAGCCGTATACCTCAGGACGATCCAAAAATCTCTTCCGGACCGAGCAATTTCCGGTGCCCCAATAATCATTCGAGAGACAAGATATTGTGCACAAGTTGTCCGAGACCAATGCAATGACACGAACACATTATGCAAGCAAAACAATAATCAATCCAAATATATACGGTCTTAGCAGAACACATCTTATCAAATGAAGCACATCTTTATCAAACGAAGCACATCTCTCATATTTCTAATAGCACACCCCACTAGACCCTTGTAAGCCGTATCCTCAGGACGCACTATTAGTCTATACTTTTATGAATCAAAGACTTTAGTAGTTCGATATAGCAAAACAGATAAGTAGAACATATATTGGCAAGCACGATTGATTTTATATCTAACATGCAATATCTATCTCTTTCTTTGCATGTACAAAATGGACTTACTCAAGCAATTTATTTACTTATCTTCTTAGCATGGCAAATGTTCGTTTGATAGCTGCGTCGGTGTAACTAAGCATGCAATATTCTAACACTCTTTCTATGCATAGCAATTATTCTATCTCTTTTCAGACAAGCATTCCCAGTTTTTTAGTTAGGCAAGCAAGCAGACAGATTCTTTTTTAATGACAAGCTATGTGAGTTCTCTTATTAGCATGCTGAGTCGGTTCTATCATTCTTCTTATAAAATAATTTTCTTAAGCAAACAAGCATTCAAAAACTCAGATTCATTATTAAGTCGTGCAAGAATCAGAGAATACAGTTCTGCCCACTCATATTGATCAATCGGTCGGGAACCCTCTGAGAAGACTTTCGTTCGAGCAAGCAAGGTGATATTACTTATAAATAGTGCCTACGCGGAGTGGGGCACTACATACTTATCCACCAATAAAGAGTTTTGTCCTCGAAACTCAAGGAGAAACTCACAAAAATAAAGAGTAGCGATAGTCCTCATCCCTCACCATCCTTAATCAAAATACAAGCAAAACACAAGCACTAAAGCATAAATCTCAAGCAACAAAATAAAATCCAGAAAACTTTTGCGCGCATCTTTGAGAATATTTATGGACTTATTGTATGAAATGTTCACTGCAACACAATCACAACTCAGAGTCGGAGGCAATGGAATGGGCAAAGAATCAACCTGGCTCTGATACCACTATGTCACACCCCGGTCCTGCAGGGCCGTTCGCCCTCGCTTTGGTCCCTACGGAACCGATCGTCCTCGTACGGGCGTAATATCGTACAAGCCTAAAGTGCGCTTGCACAAAGCCAAAGCTTTGAACAAGGACAAGTAAGCTATTCAATACTGAAGCAGCGATACATATATAATGTCACGTCCCAGTCCCAAAATATGTAGGACTAGGACATGTAAGCATGCCAGCCGCATGTATATGGCAACTCCAATATATGAAATCCATAACACATGCGTACGCTGTATAATGAATATCAAATCCACAAGTGGTATAAATCTATCACAAGTTACAGGGTACAATCTAAATCTTATCCACAGAAAATCAAATATAAATAAATAACCAATATCTATGAAACTAGATCTCAATACAAAGAATCTAAAGATGATAGTTGGATGAAAATAAATCCACTACCAACTCGAATATATAAGTACAACACAACAAACACAATATAAGAATATCAACTAATAATTACGGGGCTCGAAGAGAAGACCTCCTTGCAAATATAAGTACCAGTCCGGATCTGCTCTCCTACGAATACTCATGAACATCTACCCTTGGAAAGGGACCAGGTCCTCAGAGGGACATAACAAGATACATAGAAGCATACCAATAAAGTACTGAAATAAATATCCAATAGGTCGCCTAACCGTCTATGTGAATGCACGTTGAGAACAACTTTCTTACAAGTGGGCTATCTGGCCATAAAATAGGATTGGCATGATTCTCTCGGAGAATCAGGGGACTACAAAGCATGTCGTCTTTTGAACGACAGAGGCCTCCAAGTAATATAGGGGTCATCAAGACCGCGTATCTCCGACGGAGCATACGGGTTACATAAAAAGGAAAGTACAAAGGAGCCCAAATGCCGTACTTGTTGTTCTCCCTATCCCATGCTCTAAGCATGTCACATCCATGACATAATTTGGTTCATAGTCTATCTTTAGTACAATAGTCCAACCCTGCAACCAAACAACGACAAGGATTGGACCACCGTACTATAATAGGCTATGTCCATGGGCTACTAATAACTGCTAGGTCTCCTAGCATACAAAGTTTCTATCAGCAGTTATCCCTAACGCACGGCTCATACGTACAGGAGGCCAGATCTGTCACGCACTCCGTGATCTATATAAGACTCACACTCGTGTAATAGCTGTTTCACGGCCAATAAAACCTAATAATTCTTCATGATAATGGGACGGTCTCATAAACAAGGTCAATGCATATATATAATAAAAATAAATCATGACGACACCGTCGTTGCATCCAAATTTTCTTGGACGCATATTTTATTAGCAGTTAAAATATATAAACTAATGGCAAAAAATAAAGATGCATGCAACATATGGAATATGAATAATAGTACAATGGCAAGGTATACTTTCCTGGCAAGAAGCTGCAAAATGTAACGTCAAGATGTCAAACACACAGGATCAGAAGCTACGGTTTCAGAATGAACGTCTCCGGATGCTGAAATAAATATCACCAACGTTCCCAGAATAAGCAAAATAGCTAGAAAATACTACCCTTTCGTCCAATTTGGACAAGGGGCAAAACGGTAATTTTGGATCAAAACGGAATCCACGTGTGGCCTACTTTGCACCGAAAAGTATGCCAGAGGTAAAGGTCTCTAAATAGGACAAATTATAGGTCAAACAAACTCTAAAAGTCATTACGAACTCAACGGTATATCCAAATATGGATTTCGGTGAGCCGAACACAATTTTGCCTAAAAAGTAAACCGTAGGGCCCGCCAATAGGCGACTTGGTCAACTATCTCAGAATTGCATAAAAATTGGGTCACAAGGCCAACGTGATACCATGAGTCCAGTGGCATAAGTTTCGTCGTATTCTGACGAGCGTGTACTAAATGGCGCAGAATTTTGCAAAAGCCATGATACGAGAAATTTTTGCGGATACGGACTGATTTTGACACGCACACACATCCAAATCAGTTTCCGCAAAAGTCCACACATCTGGGTATACTGTACGCGCCTTTCGGTGTACTTGGTATGCGACGGGATGGTCCCGTTTGATGGAGCACGCTCCGTATCGCAAATTTTGGAAGTTAGAAAAAATATAATTTTGGGATTTTCTATCTAATTTAATTCAGCACACAGCAACTATTAAATTATTGTATTTGATAGAAAATAATCTAAGTTAGGTGGTCTTCGCATATCAAAAAGAAAAACTGAATTTGGATCTCTGTGGTGGGAGATACGAGTCCGTGAACATGGGTAGTTACCGTAGTTTTCTGCGATTCAAAAGTTGTCATTTTTTACCAACTTGGTCGTTATTTTCGCCTAGGATTACGCGCTATTCGAAGTAAACTAAAGCACAGAAATGGAATAAGGATAGGTCGTGAACATACCGGTGAAGACGGAGTCGAGTTTGGTCGAGCGAGGGCACGGGAATCAGGGCTTGAATAGGCCTTCGCTGCTTTTCAAAAATCTGTCGCGAGGTTGTGCGCGCGAACGACGGCGGTCTGCGATCACGGTGGCGGTCTCCGGTGGCGGCGGTCGTCGTCAGGGCTGGTGGCGCGGTCGAGGTTTTGTGGAGATGAAAGAGTTTAGGGTTAGGGTTTGTATGCGATGGGTTTATATATATATATGGATATATAGCGGGGGTTGGGTCGGACTACGCTGCGCGGGGGGGGGGGAGGGGTAGAAAGTTACTGCTGCTGCTGTTGAATAGTTTGTGCGGGCCGGGTTTGCGGGTCTAGGCTAGCAGGTAGGTTAGAGTTTAAGGTGGGTTTGAGATCCATTACCCTTTTCTTTCTTTTCTTTTTCTTTCTTTTTTTTCTTTCTTTTTCTTATTCTATTTTCTATTTCTATTTCATTCTTCTATTATTCTTTTCTTTTCTATTTTCTTTTTAATAACTTATATATATATATATATATATATATATATATATATATATATATATATATATATATATAAAACTCTAGAAATTTTGTTAGTGCATACCATTAATCTATCAACTGTCCATAGGGTCTCCTACATGTAAATAATTTGGGAAAAATTACGGTTGCTTCATAAATCTCCTAAATGCACAAACACCTAAAAAATTTAAAAAAAACCATAAATACTATTTCTTTTAATTAGCTAATAATTACTATAATTTAATTAAATAATTAATTAAAAAGATTAATATTGTTTTCAGAATTAGGGATTTTACATTCTACCCAACTTATAAAAATTTCGTCCTCGAAATTAAAACTAAGCCACAGTAGAAAGTCAAGGATGGTATAAGATAGAGATCTGCAACTTATTCTGTACCTTCCTCCATCATAACCTCTATGATTTTCCAATTGTCATGAGAATATTTGGAGGGCTATAATTTATATTGTTTAAAATGTTATGCTAGGTTTAAATGGGTAGACGATGTTGCGCGTTGCACATTCCAAGATCATGGAGAAAATTTATATGAACAAAAAAATGGGTTTCTTTATGTGTCATGTCCAATGGTGTGGACACCCCAATGCACCTTTGCATAAAAACACTTAACAATAGAAAAATTGCACAAAGATAGAAATTAGGTTAAGTTAATCAAAATTAATGCGCAAGGTGTCCATGAATTAATTAGAAGTACATGGGACTAAAATTAGGTGGAACACAAGTATCATGGACATAGAGGACTCAGAGTAGAATATTATCATAGATTGGGTTGTACGAAGCGGGTCAAGATTGTGTTCGTAATTTTGATTGGAACACACAAGGATACAAACTTAAAATTATTTAGAATTAGAAAATAACGTTCGCGACAAATGTTGTGCGACTAAAATGTATCGCAAGAGAGCATAATTATAAGTTACACCGAGATCAGAATAGAAGGCGGTCATATCTAGGGCAAGGGTGTAAAGTTTGTAGGATGGCAATGGCTAGTGTAGTTCTCCAATTATAGAAGCAACAGTAAGGTGCGCTACATGATATAAATATCGCAAAATTAAATAAAATACCGTGTCCTATTTCCAATTGGATACAAACTAGCCCTAGTTTCTCTATCTATGCCAAGTAGGCCTAATTTTGGGTGAGGGGGTTTACAATCTACCCAACTTAAAATAATTTCATCCTTGAAATTAAAATAAGGCATAATTTGTTAATTCTTTCACATTCGCATATAAGGCAAGTCAATCACAATCTCTTCCAAAATTTAAAATATATTCTAATCCATCGCAATCACTTTTAAATTTAAGGTAACCTCTGTTTAATCAAAATAGTGTAATCTCTTCTCGATTTTTAAATAATCACATCCAAATTTAAGCTAAATCTATATGACATCTTCAAGTTTTAAATGGCCCACATCAATTTTTACATCACGATATCCAACTATCATAATCTCCTTTAAAAAAAAAATTCTAATCCAATATTATTCCTATTTTTACTTATGAATTTTGTATTCTTCAAATTTTTAAATTCAATTCACATCCTCAATATTTCAAATAGGGTTCATATATATATGGATATATAGCTGGGGTCGGGTTGGACTACGCTGCGCTTGGGGGGGTAGAAAGTTACTATTGTTGTTGCTGAATACTTTGTGCGGGCCGGGTTTGCGGGTCTAGGCTGGTGGGTTTGAGATCCATTACCCTTTTCTTTCTTTTCTTTTTCTTTCTTTTTCTTATTCCATTTTCTATTTTTATTTCATTCTTCTCTTATTATTTTCTTTTCTATTTTCTTTTTAATAACCCTATATATATATATATATATATATATATATATATATATATAACTCTAAAAATTTTGTTAGTGCATACCATGAATCTATCAACTGTCCACACGGTCTCCTACATGTAAATAATTTAAAAAAAATTACGGTTGCTTCATAAATCCCCTAAATGCACAAACACCTAAAAAAATTAAAAAAAAAACCATAAATACTATTTCTTTTAATTAGCTAATAATTACTATAATTCAATTAAATAATTAATTAAAAAGATTAATACGGTTTTCAGAATTAGGGGTTTTATATATAATGCAGAAAAGTAAAGAATACAATGGCATAAGAAGATAAGCACTTTTATTGATAATCGAAAGTGTTACAATCGGCACAAGGCCGAGGTTACAGATCGCTCAAACACTCTTTCTCTCTATTACAATAACATCGTTCCATACATTATGTCCCTCTATATAAAAGCAGCACAAACTCAATACGGCTCAAGGCATCGACTCCAGATTTTTGGTTCCTTGGGATGAGGCAAGACTATCGCTTCCTCGGACGAACAAGCACCTGAGAACAAGCAAATTGTTGGTGGGTCAGCACTTTTATAAGTACTAGTGAGTCTAAAACAACTGAACAGAAGCTACACCCCATGAAATCCATACTAAGTAAGCATGTGTCAAAATATTACATTACTAGTGATCTTGCTAGTTTTACCTAAGTTTATTTCATTTAACTCAGGACTATAGTCAGATTACATCTTTTGAAACATAGTTGGAAACAGTTTTGCATATTCAACAATAAGCATATAAATCGGAACAGTGCTCTATCGTGCAGTGTGCAGCATGTATTGTGTATCAAAACTAACTCTTTGGGGCAAAGCTCTATAGTGGACTGATCATCTCAAAGAAAAACAAGCATTTAGTGGACTATTAATGATTTCAAGCACACTAGAAGGACTAGCTATATGATTTCGGTCCTCGAGAAACTCATGATCGGTAGCGGTAATCCAGCTAACCAATGACTCACATCTTGAAGCTATTAGCAGCTGTGACAGAGAGTCAGCTCTGCACTAATAGTCATTGTCTGACCGATGCGAATGCATGAAGCACTAACAGATAAACTCTACAATGCAGACAAAATGAACGAGCAAGCTATATGAATACACTTATATTTCTTACCCCATTGCCGAACGGTTATCCCGGCAGCAGACACACAAGTTAGCCATAATTCGCATATTCATAACTTATAAACCAATCTAGGCATCAGTTATTAGGTAAGCAAGAAGGTAAACCTAGCATGCGCCCTAACTATATGATTGTCCGTGGGTAGCCCCATGATTAGCAGCGGTCACCCAAGGTTCAGCTCTTCACTGGCACGCGCAGGTGTCGACAGCTGTGACCCAAGGTTCAGCTCTTCACCAACACACCAGAATGCAAGCAGCTGTGACATCATGGGTTCCGCACAAAACTAATAGACATATCGCCCCACTAGACCCTCCAGCAGAGCCGTATACCTCAGGGAGATCCAAAAATCTCTTTCGGACCGAGCGATTTTTGGTGCCCCAGGAATCGTTCGAGAGACAAGACCTTGTGCACAAGTTGTCCGAGATAAATGCAATGACATAAACACATTATGTAAGAAAAATAATGATTATGCCAAACATATACGGTCATAGCATAACACATCTTATCAAATGAAGCACATCTTTATCAAACGAAGCTAATCTCTCACATTTCTAATAGCACACCCCACTAGACCCTTGTGGGTCGTATCCTCATGGCGCACTTTTTGTCACGCCCCGGTCCCGCAGGGCCGTTCGTCCTCGCTTTGGTCCCTATGGAACCGATCGTCCTCGCACGGGCGTGATGCCGTGCAAGCCTAAAGTGCGCTTGCACAAGGCCAAAGCTTGAAACAAGGGCTAGTAAGCTATTCAATATCTGAAGCAGCGGCACATAACATTGCAGAAAAGTGAAGAACACAATGGCATATGAAAATAGGCTCTTTTATTGATATTCACAAATGTTACAAGCGGCACATGGCCGAGGTTACAATTCGCTCAAGCACTCTTCTCTCGATTACAATGATACCGTTCCATACATTATGTCCCTTTATACAAAGCAACTCAAAGCAGGCACAACTCGATGCGGCTCCAGGCATCAACTCCAGATTTCCGGTTCCTTGGGATGAGGCACGGCTATCGCTTCCTCGGACGAACGGGCACCTGAGAACAAGCAGACTGTTGGTGGGTCAGCACTTTATGCAAGTACTGGTGAGATAAAACAACTGAACAGAAGCTACACCCCCTGAAACCCATACTAAGTAATCATGTGGCAAAACATTGCATTACTAGTGATCTTGCTACTTTTACCTAAGTTTATTTCATGCAGTTCAGAACTATTAGTCAGATTACATCTTTTTGAAAATATAACTTTGAAACAGTTTTGCACATTCAAACTATAAGCATACGAATTGGGACAGTGCGGTATCGTGTAGTGCGCAGCATATATTGTGCAACACAAAACTAACTCTTGGGGCAAAGCTTATCTAGCAGACTGAACATATCGAATCGAGGCAAACATATCATGTATTTATTAGCACATAAGCAGACACATCTATATAATTTCGGTCCCCGAGAAACTCAGGATTGGCAGCGGTAATCCAGCTATCCAATGACTCACATTCTGATTCTATTAGCAGCTGTGACCGAGGTTCAGCTCTGCACTAATAGTCATTGTCTGACCGATGCAATGCATGAAGCACTAACATATAGTCTCTATGATGCAGACAAAATGAACGAGCAGACTTAAGCACAAACTTATATTTCTTACCCCATAGCCGAACGGTTATCCCTGCAGCAGATACACAAGTTAGCCACATTTGCATATTCATAACTTATGTATCAAAACACTTGGCGTCACAAATGATAGGTATGCAAGAAGGTAAACCTAGCATGCGCTCTATCTATATGACGGTCCATGGGTCGCCCCATGATTAGTAGCAGTTGCCCAAGGTTCAGCTCTTCACTAGCACGCGCGGGTGTCGGCAGCTGTGACTCAAGGTTCAGCTCTTCACCAACACACCCGAGTGCAAGCAGCTGTGACATCATGGGTTCTGCACAACACTAATAGACATATCGCCCCACTAGACCCCCTTACGAGCCGTATACCTCAGGGCGATCCAAAAATCTCTTCCGGACCGAGCGGTTCCCAGTGCCCCAGGAACCGTTCAAGAGACAAGACCTTGTGCACAAGTTGTCCGAGACCAATGCAATGACAAAAACACATAGTTCAAGCAAAACAATGATCAAGCTAAACATATGCGGTCTTAGCGAAACACATCTTATCGAAACGAAGCACATCTTATCAAAACGAAGCACATCTTATCACATTACTAATAGCATACCCCACTAGACCCTTGCGAGCCGTATCCTCAGGGCGTACTATTAGTCACAGCACTCACACATTTTCACTTAGCAGATCGATATAGCAGACAGACAAACGAAACATATAAAGGCAAGCACGATTGATTCATATCTTAGTATGCAAAAACTATCTCATTCTTAGCATATTCAAAGGGACATATTCGAATTATTCATTTACTTATCTTTCTTAACATAGCAAAGGTTCGTTCAATAGCTGTGTCGGTGTTTCTAAGCATGCAATATTTCTTATTCTTTTTAGCATAGTAATGGTTCTATCTTATTCTGACAAGCATTCATATTCTCTTAGTTAGGCAGCAGATTCATTTCGATGACAAGCTATGTGAGTTCTCTTATTAGCATACTGAGTCGGTTCTAAACATTCTTCTTAAGCAAACAAGCATTCAAAAACTCAGATTCATTATTAAGTCGTACAAGAATCAGAGAATGCAGTTCTGCCCACTCACCTTTATCAATCGGTCGGGAATTCTCCGAGAAGACTTCCGTTCGAGCAAGCAAGGTGAATCACTTGTACATAGCGTCGTCGCAGAGCGGCGCGCTACATACTTACCCACCAATAAAGAGTTTCGTCCTCGAAACTCAAGGAGAAACTCACGAAAACACAGAGCAGCGATAGTCCTCATCCCTCACCTTCCTTAATCAAAACTCAGCAAATCCAGAAATCACAAATCACATCTTAAGCAATGAAAACAAATCCAGAAAACTTTTGTGCACATCTTTGAGAATATCTATGGACTTATTGTATGGAACGTTCATTGCAGCACAACCCAACTCAGAGTCGGAGGCAACGGAATGGGCAAAGAATCGAGTCGCTCTGATACCATTATGTCACGTCCCGGTCCCGCAGGGCCGTTCGTCCTCGCTTTGGTCCCTACGGAACCGATCGTCCTCGCACGGGCGTGATGCCGTGCAAGCCTAAAGTGCGCTTGAACAATGCCAAAGCTTGAAACAAGGGCAAGTAAGCTATTCAATATCTGAAGCAGCGGCACATAACATTGCAGAAAAGTGAAGAACACAATGGCATATGAAAATAGGCTCTTTTATTGATATTCACAAATGTTACAAGCGGCACATGGCCGAGGTTATAATTCGCTCAAGCACTCTTCTCTCGATTACAATGATACAATTCCATACATTATGTCCCTTTATACAAAGCAACTCAAAGCAGGCACAACTCGATGCGGCTCCAGGCATCGACTCCAGATTTCCGGTTCCTTGGGATGAGGCACGGCTATCGCTTCCTCGGACGAACGGGCACCTGAGAACAAGCAGACTGTTGGTGGGTCAGCACTTTATGCAAGTACTGGTGAGATAAAACAACTGAACAGAAGCTACACCCCCTGAAACCCATACTAAGTAATCATGTGGCAAAACATTGCATTACTAGTGATCTTGCTACTTTTACCTAAGTTCATTTCATGCAGTTCAGAACTATTAGTCAGATTACATCTTTTTGAAAATATAACTTTGAAACAGTTTTGCACATTCAAACTATAAGCATACGAATTGGGACAGTGCGGTATCGTGTAGTGCGCAGCATATATTGTGCAACACAAAACTAACTCTTGGGGCAAAGCTTATCTAGCAGACTGAACATATCGAATCGAGGCAAACATATCATGTATTTATTAGCACATAAGCAGACACATCTATATGATTTCGGTCCCCGAGAAACTTAGGATTGGCAGCGGTAATCCAGCTATCCAATGACTCACATTCTGATTCTATTAGCAGCTGTGACCGAGGTTCAGCTCTGCACTAATAGTCATTGTCTGACCGATGCAATGCATGAAGCACTAACATATAGTCTCTATGATGCAGACAAAATGAACGAGCAGACTTAAGCACAAACTTATATTTCTTACCCCATAGCCGAACGGTTATCCCTGCAGCAGACACACAAGTTAGCCACATTTGCATATTCATAACTTATGTATCAAAACACTTGGTGTCACAAATGATAGGTATGCAAGAAGGTAAACCTAGCATGCGCCCTATCTATATGACGGTCCATGGGTCGCCCCATGATTAGCAGCAGTTGCCCAAGGTTCAGCTCTTCACTAGCACGCGCGGGTTTCGACAGCTGTGACTCAAGGTTCAGCTCTTCACCAACACACCCGAGTGCAAGCAGCTGTGACATCATGGGTTCTGCACAACACTAATAGACATATCGCCCCACTAGACCCCCTTACGAGCCGTATACCTCAGGGCGATCCAAAAATCTCTTCCGGACTGAGCGGTTCCCAGTGCCCCAAGAACCGTTCGAGAGACAAGACCTTGTGCACAAGTTGTCCGAGACCAATGCAATGACAAAAACACATAGTTCAAGCAAAACAATGATCAAGCTAAACATATGCGGTCTTAGCGAAACACATCTTATCGAAACGAAGCACATCGAAACGAAGCACATCTTATCACATTACTAATAGCACACCCCACTAGACCCTTGCGAGCCGTATCCTCAGGGCGTACTATTAGTCACAGCACTCACACATTTTCACTTAGCAGATCGATATAGCAGACAGACAAACGAAACATATAAAGGCAAGCACGATTGATTCATATCTTAGTATGCAAGGCAAGCACGATTGATTCATATCTTAGTATGCAAAAACTATCTCATTCTTAGCATATTCAAAGGGACATATTCGAATTATTCATTTACTTATCTTTCTTAACATAGCAAAGGTTCGTTCAATAGCTGTGTCGGTGTTTCTAAGCATGCAATATTTCTTATTCTCTTTAGCATAGCAATGGTTCTATCTTATTCTGACAAGCATTCATATTCTCTTAGTTAGGCAGCAGATTCGTTTCGATGACAAGCTATGTGAGTTCTCTTATTAGCATACTGAGTCGGTTCTATCAATCTCTTATAAAAATATTCTTCTTAAGCAAACAAGCATTCAAAAACTCAGATTCATTATTAAGTCGTACAAGAATCAGAGAATGCAGTTCTGCCCACTCACCTTTATCAATCGGTCGGGAATTCTCCGAGAAGACTTCCGTTCGAGCAAGCAAGGCGAATCACTTGTACATAGCGTCGTCGCAGAGCGGGGCGCTACACTTTTAGTCTATGATTTTACGAATCAAAGACTTTAGCAGTTCGATATAGCAAAACAGACAAATAGAACATATAATGGCAAGCACGATTGATTTTATATTTAACATGCAATATCTATCTCTTTCTTTGCATATACAAAAGGGACTTACTCAAGCAATTCATTTACTTATCTTCTTAGCATGGTAAATGTTCGTTTGGTAGCTGCGTCGGTATAATTAAGCATGCAACATTCTAATACTCTTCTTATGCATAACAATGGTTCTATCGCTTTTCAAACAAGCATTCTCAGTTCTCTAGTTAGGCAAGCAAGCAGACAGATTCTTTTTCAATGACAAGCTATGTGAGTTCTCTTATTAGTATGCTGAGTCGGTTCTATCATTCTTCTTATGAAACAATCTTCTTAAGCAAACAAGCATTCAAAAACTCAGATTCATTATTAAGTCGTGCAAGAATCAGATAATGCAGTTCTGCCCACTCACATTGATCAATCGGTCGGGAACTCTCCGAGAAGACTTTCGTTCGAGCAAGCAAGGCGATATCACTTGTACATAGTGCCTACGCGGAACGGGACACTACAGCCGATGTCCCCACCACTCGTCGCCGCCCCCACCGCCTCCGCACGCAGCAGCGGCCCCTTCATCCACTACTCGCCGCTGTTCCCATAGCCCACCACCGCCTCCGCACGCAGCAACGGCCCCGTCCTCCACCGCGCGCGCGCCTCCGCCTCCTCCCCAGTCCTCCACCGTTGCCTCCCGCCGCCGCCTCCTCCCCCGCCTCCCGCCTCCTCCTTCCCCTCCATCTCATCCGTATCGTCTCTCCTTCCGGCCTCCACGCAGCCCAGCCCTCGTGGTCACCTCGCGTAGCCCTCCCTTTCGAACTGTCAAAATTTTGACAGTCCTACCAATTGGAAAGACTGTCAAAATTTTGACAGTCCAAAAAAATTAACATATATTTTTAGGACTGTAAAAATTTTGACAGTCCTAAAAAATTAACATATATTTTTAGAGCTGTAAAAATTTTGACAGTCCTTCCAATTGGTAGGACTGTCAAAATTTTGACGGTCCTGATTATAAAAAAAAATTAATTGGAAGTGGTCACCTCACGTAGCCCTCCCTTCCGAACTGTCAAAATTTTGACAGTTCTACCAATTGGATGGACTGTAAAAATTTTGACAGTACTAAAAAATCAACATATATTTTTAGGACTGTAAAAATTTTGACATCCTAAAAAATTAACATATAATTTTAACACTGTAAAAATTTAGGACTGTCAAATTTTTTACAGTCCTTCCAATTGGTAGAACTGTCAAAATTTTGACAGTCCTGATTATAAAAAAAATTAATTGGAAATTGACAGTCTGATGAATAATTTTTGAAAATAACAAATTTGTAATTATAAATGGTAAAAATTTGGACTGTCCGATAGAATTTTGTAGTGCTTTTTTTTTTTTTTTTTTATTTATTGTGCAGCGCACTATTTCAAACCCACGATTTCCAAAACATACCCGTCCCATTCCCATCTCCCATTCTCAATAGAGAGAGTCTTCTCTGTTCTCTGTTCCCGAGCAGAGGGAGCCGAGCTCAAGAGCTCGAGAAGCCATGACCATGCTGATGGCGGTGGCGATCTCTTCTCTTCCTCGCTAGGCGAAGCACCGCCGCGCTTCGATTCTCCTCTATCCGATAGCTCCGTCCTCCGATCGTCGAGCTCCTCATCTAGCAGTGGCAACCGGCGGTGGCCCAATCGATCACGGCTTCAACCGGTGGCGACGATCATCTCCAAGGCGACGATGACTTCTTTTTCCGGCAGATCCATAGCAAGTGATGGCGGTCCCAGGCGTCTCGACGAAGCTTCTCCGGCCAAAGTCTCTTCTCTGGCGTAGCTTGGTGAGTCTTCAACATTGTTCCTTGTTTTTGTTCTCTATTTGTTCTTCCTCTGTTTCAAGAATTGACCAAGTGCTCTGTCCGAACTACGAACTCGACTGAGTTCGATCAGTCTTTGCGGAGTTCAGGACTTCTTGATTGCCATTCTTTGTAGATCAGTTTTGTTTGTTTCGATTACTTTTGATCAATCCATGGTTATTGATTCAGTTTTTCAAATTCTTTTCACTTTCGGTTTGATTAATCAATTTCGGTTAGGGAGAGTTCTGGTTTAAACTCTTAAATCCCTTTTTCTGTTCTTGAACACCAGGTGCTCGGTGTTTTGTTTCAGAGGAGCGCTTGTGACTCATCGGACGTGAGGACACTCGTGTCTGATGCAGAGACACAACTTTGCATTGTTACTTTATCTCTTCATTTGATTAGTAGTCCCTGAGTCGAAAACGACAACAGAGGATTCGCATCATCTGTCACAAACTTGTGTGTCTGTGTTCTGGACATACGGAGTTCGGTGTGTAGTTTGACATAATACCGATTGACGCAAGATTTGTTTACGTGTATTCAGATAGAGAAACATAACTCTAACTACATATTTAGGCGATATTGTTTCTGGTTCAAATTATGAGCTGTGAACAGACCGTTGGAAATTAGGATTGGGTTCTTGATTTAGTTAATGGGTTGGGCTGTTCGGGTTTGGATGTATTGGATTTGGATCCAAAATGTTGGCTGGGCTCAGATTAGTATCAACCGATGGGCCTGAGCCCAGTGTGTTTAGGTCTTAAGTCCATGGGCCCAGGCCTTGGGGCTGAGTCCAATAGACTCGACTGGACCAGGTTCTAATAGGTCAAGCCCAACAGATTGGGTTGACTCATGGTTTCCATTGATTAGTAGATCAATTAAATGATTAACTAGTAGTTAGTAATTAATTGGTATAATAAGAGCATGATTAGTAGAGGTAGTTAGTGATAAATTGATTAAGAAATTATAAAGTTAGTTAAAATATGAAAAGTTAGTTATTAAATGTGGTTAGTGATTAATTGAGTAAATAAAAAGGATTAATTTATGATAATAGTTAGAAATAGAATTGGTTAATTGTTGATATAGAATTGGACTAATTAGGATAAGATGGTTTTATTGGATTTTAGGCTTGAGAATTAAAATGAATTTCTAGTGTTTGAACCTAATAAAATAATATTTTATTTAGGTAGGCAAGAGCAACTACAACTTTGGATCAGAGGCAAGTACTTTATACGATGCTCTCTTTTCATTACAATGTTTTGTTATTTTATTGCAAGTTCTTTCCATACAAGGTTTATTCGTTAATTTTCGTAGTTTATATTTTATTGCCAGTTTATTCCTCGATTCTATTGCCATATTTTATTGCATGTCTCGTATCACAGTAGGACACATGATGTTTCTCTTGACATGTTATTGTATCTTGTACCATGTTTACTACATTTTGTGTCGTGTCCATTGTTATTGTATTATGAGCATTATTGTGTGTCGGGAGGGAAATTTCAGATTTGTTTGTGGATGATCCTATTCTCAAACCGTGTTGAATAGCGGTCGCACGTCACGTGCAGGGCGCCATATCACTTCTAGTAGTCCACCACGACAAATGTATTCAAATCACGTATTAGGTATGATAGTTTTCTTGTGCATATTGATTCACTGTACTTGTTATTTATTGTTTTTCTGTTCATGTCATTTTACATTATACTTCTAGTATTGTGTCGATGTGCTTTACTCCATCCTGACTGGATAGTTGATACAGATATCAGGGAGGTGACACTTTAGGCCAGCTGAGCTACTTGGAGATTTAGGGTAGAGATTATTAATGTACCATTCATTGATGTACTCGTTTATGATTGTATATTATGTGGTGCCCCGTTTTTCCCTATTCGGGGAGCGTGACTAAGAAATACAAAGACGATATCGTGCGATCGGGATAGATTGAAACAAGAACCCATCCTCGTTATGGATTTGCTTCTACGGAATCGATTCCCATATTCAGTGGACCATGCCCCCAGGATCGACTTAGCGGCAGAGTCAGGAGGGACCTCTCCGCTCCATCTTTTGTTGCCTCAGTTTTCGCTGTCGCTTGTTGCTTTCGTGCCTTGAGTTGGTTTTTGGATTTGCTTGCGTTTTCTTGAACGATTTCGATAGATTTTATTGTTTTCGTTCGTTGAACTACACTTCAATTACGATATTGGAAAGAGTGGAAGAGGTATTGATCAGCTGTTCGTAGCAATGCAGATGAACGAACAGTAGGCGACGCTCGAGCGGAGTCCTGAAGCACCTCTTTCCTTCTTCCTTGCAACCAATTTGTGAGTGGCTTATATTCGATTCAGTTGGCCCTTCGTCCAAGTCTTCACACCTAAAAAATCTTGCATTCTTGTTTGCCCCGATCAAACGATAACAAGTAATAATTAAAAGATGTCAAGATAAAAAGGAATAGACTTAGATTATTATGCTTGTCAATCAACTTGTGAACGATTACCTCATTTTATGCTAGTTCGTTTAGAATGTTCATTGCATGATTCAATTTGAGTTAGAATGTATACATCTTCACTAAATTATGCTATGCATATAGAACACCCTTTGCTATACGATATATTGATCAAAAAGACTGCAAAATCGTTTATGCTATGGAACTTGTATCGTGCTAGTATTTTCTTAAATTCAATTGAATGTTGTTTGATCACGGATAACTTGTGCACAAGGTCTTATGGTTTCCGCGGACGGTCGCCGGGGCACTGGGACCGATCCGATCCGGACGGAACATTATGTATAGTCGTATGTTATGGGACAAGGTGTTATGTAGCGGGGTTCGCCACCTGCGTTGCATATCATTTTTGTCTTGAAACTATAACCCGTCCCTTCGTGGCATTAAGCCAGTGATCATTTCGTATATTTAAACATGTTGTAAGCTAACTTGTGTCTTCGTGGCAGGGAAGGACATGGTAAGTATTGTGCAGGTGGTTCAGACGAGCAGGTAAAAGTCACCGAACGGTGGCAAGTTCATTTCAGTAAATTATATATACTGCTTGCTTGTAAAATGAACTAAGGCAAGATAGAAAGACCACAATAATATGCATGCTTCATATAAACAACGTGTTGATTGGTATAGTTGGGTTAGCTTGCCTTCACCAGTACGTTTCGATGTACTGACCCTCGTTGAAACAGGTTTCCCGCACTAAGGAGAGCCGAGCGAGGAGCATAAGTCAATCCCCGATCCAGTCCAGCTGTAGGCGCGTCTTGATCGTGCCAACTTTTGAAGCATTTGAAGACAGGAGCTGGCAACTTAAATACAATGCAACTCAGAGGAAAGGTCGTCGTTCCACCAGGAGGTCTTATATTTTGAAATTTAGTAAAGGGATGTAATGTAGAGGACAACTATCTCATTTTGTGTCAACACTTTTGTAAGCCCATGCGGCAACCCTTATGACTCGTTCAAGAGTTTATAATAGATGTTTATTATCAATAAAGAGAACTTTTCCATGTTTTAACTTTATGTTTTAATTTTTCTGCGTACTCTGAATATGTGCTCAATATGCAAAATATCGTTAGCCTTGTGCGGTGCGCAACCTAGGCCCGCACGGCGTCACGCCGGGGGGACGACTATCGATTCCACGGAATCGGGACGTGACATGTTGGTATCAGAGCACAGCTTCAAGTTTCTTTGACTATCGTGCTAGAAAAGTTCCTTTAAAGATCAAATCCCTGTGCGAACTCTTGAACTCGTTAGGCCAAAATGAGATACGTTCATGCAATAAGTCCATAATATATTATGATCCTGATATAATTTACCTTCTTTTAAAGGAATGGCACGAGCGCAATCCTCAACGCTAGCACCGGACGAGACACAAGCCCAAGAAAGTAGTTCGGGCACTTCAGGAAGTTCAAGGAGCCAGCGGGCCATGTCTCGCGTCGAACACATCCTGCAAATGATGCAGATGTTGGAGGCAAACCAACAAAGGGACGAGGCTTGCTATGAACGGGCCGAGAAGCGAGCGGAGGAGAGGCAACTCAAGTTTCAAGACAATATAGAAGCCCGATTCTCAGTCCAACAAAAGCAGGTAGATACCCTGCAGCAGATTGTGCAGACTTTGGTCTCCAACCAGTCCGCGGCAACAACAGCGGCACCAGTGGAGCAACCCGTATTTGAAGTCGAGACGTCTCAAACTCCAAGGAAGAGGGAAGTGACTGCCTTCGACTTTGGCGACTTCAAGAAAGTCTGCAACACACCATTTCAAGGGACTGAGGACCCAATCGTGGCTCTAGATTGGTTGGCCGAACTTGAAGACCATTTCTCCCTACTAGAGGTCCCCGAAGAGAAGTGCGTCGCATGCGCTCAACTGCAGCTCCGTCTTAACGCGCACGATTGGTGGAACGTGTATCGACGATCTCTTCAAGTTGACCATGGAGACGAGGCGATCACGTGGGCTACTTTTCGTGCCGCGTTCGAAGATGAGTTCATACCCCCACCCGTGCGTCGTCAGAAAGAGAACGAGTTCGTGCAATTGCGGTAAGGCAGCATGACAGTGAAACAGTATTCCGCCGAATTCAACCGACTCTCCAAATTCGCAAGTTCCTATTTACCTGATGCAGCGAGTCGAGCTAGAAGGTTTGAAGGCGGTCTACGTCCTGCTATCTACATGCACGTAGTCGTTCCACAGTACCAGACAATGTGGGAAGTCACGAATCATGCCCTATCTCTTGAACCACAGTATCCTCATGTTGCTGCCGGCGCTGTGCATACCTTCAATCACAAACGCCATAGCAACAAGAAAGAAAACAACGCTGCGAAGTGTCAAAACAACGATGGTCATCAGAAACGGAACCAGAGACCATTTTGTGATTTCTACAAAGATAAGGGCACACCATCGACAAATGTTACAGCAAGAAAGGGATGTGCTTCAACTGTGGCTGACAAGGCCACATAGCTCGGGATTGTCCGCTCCCCTCTAAGCTTCCACCTCAACGTAATGTTTCCTAGCGGTTGGTTCTATTCCTAAGTTTCATGGATAAAACTTCCAATTAGTTCGGTAGGATGTAGTGTCCCGTTTCTCCCTATTCAGGGAGCGCGTATAAGAAATACAAAGACGGTATCGTGCGATCGGGATAGATTGAAACAAGAACCCATCCTCGTTATGGATTTGCTTCTTCGGAATTTAGTGGACCGTGCCCCCAGGATCGACTTAGCGGCAGAGTCAGGAGGGACCTCTCCGCTCCATCTTTTGTTGCCTCAGTTTTCGCTGTCGCTTGTTGCTTTCGTGCCTTGTGTTGATTTTCAGATTTGCTTGCGTTTTCTTGAACGTTTTGATGGATTTAATTATTTTCGTTCGTTGAACTACACTTCAATTCCGATATTGGAAATAGTGGAAGAGGTATTGATTAGCTGTTCGTGGCAATGCAGGTGAACGAACAATAGGCGACGCTCGAGCGGAGTCCTGAAGCACCTCTTTCCTTCTTCCTTGCAACCAATTTGTGAGTGGCTTATATTCGATTCAGTTGGCCCTTCTTCCAAGTCTTCACACATAAAAATCTTGCATTCTTGTTTGCCCCGATCAAATGATACCAAGTAATAATTAAAAGATGTCAAGATAAGAAGGAATAGACTTGGATTATTATGCTTGTCAATAAACTTGTGAACGGTTACCTCATTTCATGCTAGTTCATTTAGAATGTTCATTGCATGCTTCAATTTGAGTTAGAATGTATACATCTTCACTAAATTGTGCTATGCATATAGAACATCCTTTGTTATACGATATATTGATCAAAAAGACTATGCAAAATCGTTTATGCTATGAAACTTGTATCGTACTAGTATTTCCTTGAATTCAAATGAATGTTGTTTGATTACGGAGAACTTGTGCACAAGGTCTTATGGTTTCCGCGGACGGTCGCTGGGGCACTGGGACCGATCCGATCCGGACGGAATATTATGTATAGTTGTATGTTAGGGGACAAGGTGTTATGTAGCGGGGTTCGTCACCTGCGTTGCATATCATTTTTGCCTTGAGACTATAACCCGTCCCTTCGTGGCATTAAGCCAGTGATCTTTTCGTATATTTAAACCTGTTGCAAGCTAACTTGTGTCTTCGTGGCAGGGAAGGACATGGTAAGTATTGTGCAGGTGGTTCAGACGAGCAGGTAAAAGTCACCGAACGGTGGCAAGTTTATTTCAGTAAATTCTATATACTGCTTGCCTGTAAAATTAACTAAGACAAGATTGAAAGACCACAATAATATGCATGTTTCATATAAACAACGTGTTGATTGGTATAGTTGGGTTAGCTTGCCTTCACCAGTACGTTTCGATGTACTGACCCTCGTTGAAACAGGTTCCTCGCACTAAGGAGAGCCGAGCGAGGAGCAGAAGTCAATCCCCGATCCAGTCCAGCTGTAGGCGCATCTTGATCGTGCCAACTTTTGAAGCATTTGAAGACATGAGTTGGCAACTTAAATACAATGCAACTCAGAGGAAAGGCCGTCGCTCCACCAGGAGGTCTTATATTTTGAAGTTTAGTAAATAGATGTAATGTAGAGGACAACTATCTCATTTTGTGTCAACACTTTTGTAAGCCCGTATGGCAACCCTTATGACTCGTTCAAGAGTTTGTAATAGATGTTCATTATCAATAAAGAGATTTTTTTCATGTTTCAACTTTGTGTTTCAATTTTTCTGCGTACTCTGAATATGTGCTCGTTATGCAAAATATCGTTATCCTTGTACGGTGTGCAACTTAGGCCCGCACGGCGTCACGTCCGGGGGACGACTATCGATTCCACGAAATCGGGACGTGACATATTATTTATGATTTATCGTATTTGTGTAAACCCCCTCGACCAAAATTTAGGATCACTTAGCTTAGATAGAGAGATTAGGGTTAATTTAGAGCTAATTAGAATTTGATTACAGTATTTTATATTTGTTGTGCAATATTTATATTACTTACTGCACCTTACCCTTGCTCCGAGATTTAGAGCACTACACTAGTTATTACCTGCAGACAAATTCCATACACTTTTTTTAGTCATGCCAGCCTTCCATTCTGACCCTTGTGTAACTCACAAATACTCTATCTTGTGCTTTATTTTAGTCGCACAAAAATTGTTACAAACGTCCGTGTTTAAATCCAATTAAATCCAACTTTGCATTCCTTGTGCGTTCCAATCGAAATTGGAGACACAATCTTGACCCATTTTGTACCACCCAATTTATGATAATATTCTACTCTGAGTCTTCTATGTCCATGACGCTTGTGCCCTACCAAATTTCAGCCTCAGGTACTTCCAATTAATTCAAGAACACCATGCGCATTTATTCTTAATTAATTTAAACCCAATTCATGTCTTAGTGCAAATTTTCAATTGTTGGGCACTTTTATACAAAAGTGCATTGAGGTGTCCATACCATTGGACAATACATGAAGAAACCCATTTTTCTCCTTCATACGAATTTTTCCATAAATTTTGGAATGTGTAACGCGCAACATCGCCCCCACTTAATTTTAGCCTTGCATTTAAATAATGCAAATTATAGCCCTTCAAACATCCCCTTGTCAAGCTTGGCCCATCCCAAGGAGATGTTGACCAAGCCCACTTACCTTGGTCAACCCAAACCCAAGTTCCACATATATATAAATAACCTTTCCTTCCTTTTTTTCCTTTATTTTTTTCTCCTAAATAAACCTAAACCCAAACCCTAGATCTAGCTGCCACCCCCTTTTTCCTGTTCCCCACCTCCCTCCACCGCCGGAGCCACCACCACCATCATCACCGCTGCTCTCCCTCTTCTCCCTCCGGTGATTACAATCGATCCACCGCCGACTTCCTCCGCCGACTGCAACCACCGCAGCCATCCCGAGCACCCTCTTCTCCTCCGGATCCGCCACCGTCGTCACCAACAGCACCTTCACCATCATCGACCCGTCGCCCTCTACACCGCCAACCACCATCATCATCGCTACTCTCCCCTCTCCTCTTCTTCTTCCACGACTTCTTCCCTGATTCTCCTCCACTCTCCCCCCGACATCACGACCACTGCCACCTCGCCTCCTCGACCTCGATCGCCTCCTCCAACCACCGCCAACCACCATCACCACCCCAGCTCCTCCCTCCCTACTCGACATCACCACCGCCATCAACACAGCCCACTCCACTACCCAGAATCACCATCACCACCTCCCTCAACCCGCAACCACCGCCTTAACCCCCCCGTCCTTCCACGACCACCCTGCCACCACCGCAAGCTGCTGCGAGCCACCGCCGCTGACCACTGCTGCTGTTGCTGCTCCAACTGCTTCTGTAGCCGCTGCCGCCCTGGCCGCTGCCACGGCGCCACCGGCGGACCACAAAGCACCGCCCCGACCCCGGCGAGCCACCCTTACCCCCGGGCGGGCCACCGCCATCAACAGTCCACCACCGTCGCGGCGACTAAGAACCCCCTGCTGCTACTATTGTTCATCTTCTTCTTCAAATTGTGGAACCGAGCCTCGACCAACCCACTTCACGGCGCGACCACGCCTCCGTCCCTCCATCGTTTTACGAGCCCCCTCCGCAGGTGTGTTCATTACATGACCCTCATGCTACATGCTTAATTAGAATAATTTTGTTTGATTTATATCGTAAATTATTTGAGATCCAAAATCGAATAAAAATAGTTTTCAAAATATTAAAATTCTCCGGAACGGAGTGGGTCCCGTCAATTCGGGCATCCACGTTGCGTACCGATTTTACCAAAAGGTGCACACTGTCAATACGGACGTATGGAATTTCGCAAAAATTGATTTGGATGTGCGTGCACACCGGAATCAACGTGTATCCGTCACCGACACCCTATATCGGCCATATGCTGGAACTCGTTGTAACTTCGTGTGTGCTCGTCGTTTCGAAACAAAACTTGCACCATCGAACTCGTAGCGATATGCTGGTCCTGTGACCCAAGTTTGGTTCGATTCTGAGAACGTTGACAAAATTCTGTATCGTGGGCCCCGCGGCTCCACTTGACGGGCGATTTTGTGATCGACTCATCGGAATCCAGTTTTCGACATTCCGTTGGGTTCGTATCATCATTCTGGATTTGTTGACACTATGTTTGACGAATTTAGAGAACCTTGTGTACCTCGTGTTGACCAGAAACTGTATTTTTGCCCCTGTGTCCAAATTGGACGAAAGGGTAGTGTTTTCTAGTTATTTCGCTTATTCTGGGAACGTTGGTGATGTTTATTTCAGCATCCGAAGACGTTCATTCTGAGGCCATAGTTTCTGACTCTTGGTATTTGACATCCGGACGTTACATTTTTGCAGCTCTCTTGCCAGGCAAGTATACCTTGCCTTTGTTGTACTGTTTAAATTCAGTTATCGAATATTTTTATAATTTATAATAGAAAGTCACTGTATCTAACCAATTACTTCTAACGGTTCTGTGGCATGTTTATTTAATTTAATATTATATAACTGTGCGCGTTCGAGAAGACTCGGGTGTAGTCAACGAAAACGTTGACGTTAGGACTTGTGTCTGACTTAGTGTCTAGTGGACCCACCTAAAGTTGTGGAGTTATCGGTATGACTCCCCGGGCCTTGACATATTTCTTACACGTGTTGTGAGTCTTATGTAGGGCACGGATTTGCGTATGTGGTTGGCCACCTGTATGTGTAGGCGTGCGACGGATAGGGAATAACTGCTATTAGCGATGCATGATAGAAGACTTAACACTTATTAGTAGTCGGAGCATAGAATATTGTGGTACGAAGGTCCAATCCTTGTCCTTGTTTGGTTGTAAGGTTGGACTATTGTTCTAACGATAGACTATGAGCCAGAGTTACGACGCCTCGGCGTAGTAGCTAAGGCGTGTTGTGGATACGGCATGCATAGATCATTGGGCGGGGAGGAGGACTAGTAGGCGTATGTGACACCCACCTCCATTATACAAATACCGCACTCGACGGAGTGATACGAACTTATATATATATTGCAGATACCACGTTCTTTAGAGAGTTGGGCGTCACTTGTTATTTTTGCAGATACCACACTCTATAGAACGTTGGATGTTATTATACAGATACCATGCTCCTCGGAGATGGACGTTATTATTACAGAGTGCCCATGTTCTGGGGGCATATGTGGTATATACTAGTCAGTCACTACGATTGGTGAATTACGTCAGCATATGTCTAGCCTACACTTTTCCATATATACTAAGTTGTTCTCAAATTGCATTCACTTAGATGGTTAGCACACCCCCTTTATTTATTCAGTATTTACTATGTGGCATGTATTTTTGTATCTTGTTACGTCCCTTTGAGGACCTGGATCCCTTCCAGGTTGTTTGTGCATGTTGCAGGATATTTGATCTAGTAGAGTGTGGACGTCATTGCAGGTATATTTACATTTCCAGCAATTTCAGTCATGTATTACTTTCCATTTTATTCTGCTTTTATAGCCTAGTGTTTATAGACCTATGTTGTTCTTCTGGTCTATTCGAACGAATGTATTATTGGGCTGTAGACTGTTGATGCGTATTGTTCTTTCTTGAGATTACTTACCCTGGATTGAGATTTAGATTTAGTTGTTGCATGTTAGAAATAGATTATTACTTGGATCACTTGACCATGGACAGCGTAAGTGCACTTCGTCGGGTCCATTAAATTGGAAAGCCCTACGGAGTCGTACCAGATGGCCATTGTCACGTGTTTGGCCCCATAGATTTTGGGGCTGGGGCATGACATGGTTTTAGTGGTGGCCCATGCAGGTCTCGAAGCAAATCGTTTCGGTTACGTTACTATACCGAACGAGCCTGCAACTTAGGATTAATGTGAATAAGATCTCAATTCATAACCGATTATAAAACTCTTATTGTTTCGATTGTCGCCATTGGACTTCATTACTGTATTTGTTCATTTACCGCCGACATCATTATTATTGTTTCTCATCTTCCTTATTTCGGGAAGATGAATGCTCACGTACGGTGACTTCTTCTAGGAGCAGATCCTCGTCAAGACGAAGAAGGCGTAATTGATAGAATAATTGAGTAGATGGTTAACCATGGTAGAGAAGAATCGATAAGTTCTTTCTTGTTACTAGAGCTAGTATAGACTGTTGGCATAAGAATTAGACACATAAGTAGAGACTTATAAACTAGACCCTTACTTAAGGTAGCCGTGACCTGTCAGTATTAGAAGCTAGAAGGGTTGTTTAATTCTAAGACGCTAGAATAAATTAGGAGAGACATAACTAGATATTAAGGTTAGTCGTAGCCCCATGACAATGATACAAGGAAGTAGGTGTAGTCTGATGGTAGTGATATAAGGAATGACCTGATGAACTTGGCAAGACAGAATCTTAGACTCACCTCTAGAAGAAAATTATTGGATACTAATCAAAATAGGGTGTGAAATAGTACTTAGGGTAGCAAACCATAGTGGTTAACCCCTAGTTACCCGATAACTTACAGTATCCGACATAAATTATTTTCCCACCCTCTAGATAATGATCAGGACTAGGCTAAAACAGATAGGCAGATTGCTTGACACAGATTGGTAGACCCAACATTTGATAAAGAGATAGCTGAGTACTACAGGTAGCTTTCAAATTAGATTAGAGGTACTTGACTTATTTGGATTGTCAGTGACTATTAGTACATTGCAGGTATATTTACATTTCCAGCTATTTCAGTCATTTATTACTTTCCATTTTATTCTACTTTTATAGCCTAGTGTTTATAGACCTATGTTGTTCTTCTGGTCTATTCCAACGGATGTATTATTGGGCTACAGACTGATGATGCGTATCATTCTTTCTTGAGATTACTTACCCTGGATTGGGATTTAGATTTAGTTGTTGCATGTTAGAAATAGAATATTACTTGGATCACTTGACCATGGACAGTGTAAGTGCACTTCGTCGGGTCCATTAAATTGGAAAGCCCTACGGAGTCGTACCAGCTGGCTATTGCCACGTGTCTGGCCCCATATATTTTGGGACTGGGGCGTGACAATTTGTCTTCGGACGAGATTGACATGTATTATGTATAAAAGATCATACTAGTAAACTGTGGTGATTTTGGGTGTATGAGTTTGAGTTTGTTACTAGTTGTAGTGCTATGACTTGGTGATTGATTTACGTGACTTGAAGATTCATAGGCTATAGATAGCTGACTACCGCCGACACTGTGACGTAGGCTGGACTTGACCACATGCTAATATCCGATATCGCGGGCGCTGGTCATGACAGATTATTGGGGACGACCTTCTCCACTAACGAAAAGGTAGTGACACAATCGGATATGACGAAGCAGGGTTCAACCCACAGGATGTTGGTCGTCCGCTTCGACCAACAGGCTTTCGAAGACATGCTCCCAAGGGACTTAAGCCCCTTATCGAGGTTAGTAAAGCCTAAGAAGACCCGTAGGATCTGGGTTGCTAAGAACAACACATTGCACCCAAGGATCGCGGAGGATACGCTTTCCGTTTTCGTGGTCGAAGACGCGCATCATGTCCCTGTTCCAGTCTCTACTCCCGTAGCTTCTCGTAGGGAGAAGAGTTCTCGGCATTTAGCTTCTGAAAAAGGAAAATACTATGATGTCAGGATTCTAGGTGCCAAGTCCTTTTCTGAACCTATGCACCTCCACCAGGATACTTCTGAGAACAACAATATTGATTCTCAGACCATGTGCTCATAGTATAGAATATAGAAAAAGGAGTGTGCCACATCAAATTTTAGGCGCGTATGAGTCCTTACATGTGCAGAAGACAAAAAAAAGGAAACTGTCTTCGACAGGATTTTCTGAGACACCAACCCCATGTACCAACTCCTTGGAGATGGGGACAACTTGGACTCTTTGTACTATGCGCTAGTGTGTGCTAGTTCAAAGAGGTCTAGGGCCATGCGGACTCAAGCAAAGGTGCATGTGCCATTAATTATAATGCCCCGCTCCTAGTAGGTTACTTATGGAATACTGGTTACTTTGACTCGATTGATAATCGAGTCTCGAAAAAACCTTACCGCCAAATCAACACGGACGAAGTGCAATGAACCCTTCAAACTTATGGAACGGTTTATATTGAGATAGAGTTTTCGTTGGTTGTTTTGCTGCTTGGTTTTGTGTTGCTTTGTGTTTTGCCTTGCTTTCGATGACTTGCTTTTCATGATTAGTTTTTTTCGCTTGCGCATTCTTTTCGAATCATAAGAGAAAGAGATCGAATGATGCTAACCAAGTGTTGTTGCAATTTTAGGACGCATAACCAATGAGTGATCGTTGCATAAGGCTTTCCCATCCTCTCGTTAATTCGTTCGGTGAGTGGCTTCGGCCTTTCGATGAATCCTTAGCCTGCACGCCTAATAAAATAATCTCTAGTTCACTTGAATTGCTCATTTCAAATGATACCTCACTAACAAGATAAGTTAAAAGAAATGAACTGCATTCTTGAAGTATTAGAATTTTGCTTTACTATCAATTATGTTGCATGTCCCTCGTTCCTATGTTGCGCAACCCGATCTATAGCAAGTCCTTATGTTTTGAACATGATCCATGGGATAAGAAAGAGAAAGATGAACTCGTGTGTTTGTTGTTCATCTGTGCATTTTAGTGTCTTGTCTGCTAGATGTTTCATGTCATGCATTGGTCTTGGACAACTTGTGCACAAGGTTCATCTCTCGAACGGTTCCTGGGCATTGTGAATCGGTCGGTCCGGAAGAGGTTTTGTTGCATCCTGAGGTATACGGTCCTTGTGATCTAGTATGGTATTTTGTCTATTAGTGAAGAGCGGAACCATGATGTCACAGCTGCTAGTATTCGTGTGTGTTAATGAAGAGCTGAACCTAGAGTCACAGTAGCTGACATACACACATGCTAGTGTAGAGCTGAACCTTGAGTTACTGTTGCTAATTATGGGACAACCCATGGACCATCATGTAGTTGGGTCGCATGCTAGGTTTAACTTCTTGCATACCTAATATTTGATACCAAGATTGATTAATAAGTTAGATACATATATGCAAATTGTTGCTAACTTGTGTGTCTGTTGCAGGAATAATCGTTCGGTCGGGGTAAGAAATTATCATATGCATGGTTCAATCTATCGTTTATGTTTTTTGCATGAATTGTTAAAAATAAACTAGACAACTAGAAAGATCACATAATATAAATGCTAGGTTCACTTGTATACTTAGTGTGGATTTCAAGTTGAGTTTGGCCACGGTCGCTTACTAGTACATGTTGTAGTACTGACCCACGTTTGTGGGCAAATCTTCATGTTCTGGTAGCGAGAGCTTGGCGAGCATTTTGAACTAGTACTAGTGCATCCATCCAGCGGAACCGTGCTCGTGCTGCTTCCTTAGCTTTTCTCTCATGTGTGCAAGCTCTTCTTCTGCTAGTTATTTTGATTTTTGGTCATACTAAAAGGATATAATGTATGGGCGTTGTGGCTAGTTTTGGATTTGTAAAAAGGGATGTAGCCATCTATGGCATATTTTGTAATCAGCCAAGTAAGTGCTTTGTAATCCAATCTTCAACTATTCAATAAAGAGTATTTTGTGTTCCTATTAAATGTGTTCAACTTTGGTTCTCTGCATTTTGAATTATGTGCCTCTATATATGTATATTTTTGTCTAACTTGTGTCTTGTGCAAGTACTATGCCCGGTGCAAGTGCAACTTAGGCTTGTACGACATCACGCCCAAGCAAGGACGATCGATTTCGTAGGGACCAAGCGAGGACAATCGGCCCTTACGGGACCAAGGCGTGACAGGTGGTATCAAAGCACAACTTTACGTCATTGGCCTCTTCAAATATCGTTTTCAAAAATGATATAAGTTTTCAAGCGGTTTCAAAAGTTTCGAATTTCGAAAATGGTTGTGAATATATATATGTAAATCGAATGTGTTAATGTCCCGCTTTTGAAAAGTATGAAAATCCAACGTCCCATGCAATAAGTCCATAATACATTATGAGACTAATGTAAGCTACTCTCTTTTCCAGCAAGATGACTATAACAGAAAATCAAGGGACATCGCGCGCAGCGAGCATGAGCGATGACCAAGTCGATAGGCTGATTGCTATGTTCGAAAATCAGAATGATCGACATGAGGCCCAACAAGAACGGTTCGAAGCTCAGCAACAACGAGCTGATGCTAAAGCCTTGGCACAACAACAACAACTTGACTCTATGATTCAAATAGTAACAACACTGGTAGCCAACAGTGGTGCATCGGGAACCGCCGCGACACCTGTGACAGTGCGACTGCGCCTCAGGTTTGACCACACGCATTAAGTGGGTGTAAAGATAAAATTCCTCGTCAGATTTGTGTGACATGATAAGTCAAAAATGCAAGACGAGAGAAACGACTACTACACATGAATTATCCCCTCCAGGGCATCAATATGCCAATATTATCATCAATTATTGCTGTGCCAAAGTGGCAGCTACTCTAGCTAGGTTGTCCATATTCCAGCGACTCTGACCAGTTGTACCGATTCGACAGCATCTCGGAGAACATGTGCAAATTAAAAAACCCGAAGAGGAAGAAGAGTTGTCCTTTGCCTCGTACTGCTCGACCTGGAAGTCTCCTTCTATAAAAAAGAACCCAAAAGCAAGTTCATCCAACCCTCCGGTCCTGACCAGCGTATCGAGGAATCTACCACGAGGTGACCGACCAACTATACCTACAGAAGGGGTGTTCCTAGGCACCCGCCTAAGGTCAAGGTCTTCATCGGGAGAGACCACACTAGGTTGGGGGTAGCACTCCCCTAAGGCCCAAAGCAGCTTTGCAAACCGGAGTAGCAATCTTCTGATGCTCCATACCAACCCGTTATTCCGTAAAGATAGTGATTCTCAAGGAACCGACAAAAATGTACCTGGGGGTAGTCATCCTCGTTAGGTTAACGCAACCTCCAAAGGTGGGGGTAGCAATCCCGTGGATTCTGAAGACGATGCAATGATGTCCGCCTTCCATGAGGACAATGCGACTCAGGAATCTGATACAGAAAGCGAAGGGTCTACGACCCCATCTAACTCTCCACATGTGATGCAACAACCACGAAGGGAGATCCAATGATCGCCAATGCTTCGAGGCTCTAGAAGAAATGATGCAGACTATGAGTTCTTCAACGCAAACCCTAACTCAGGAGATACTGGATATCCGGACAAATATGGTCCCACCACCAAGGGCTTCGGGACAAACAAGCCAGGACCCATGGACCAAGGAGGAGTCTAACTCACCGCTCCTGCTCCTCCAACAGGTGGCACTCCTCTCTTGCGATGCTCCTCTGCTCCTTCTCCCCCATACGATACTTAGGAGGCTATCCGGGAATTTTGAGCCCGCCTGGACTCTATAAACAACAGACAAGCTACAAAATCTCGGGATAAGACAACCCTATCCCCCTGAATGGAATAGTGTTGTATTTCCACCAAAGTACAAGCCCCAATCTCTGATCTCGTTCGATGGGAAGAAGTTACCCCATTAGTTCATGAATTACTTCGAATCCATGATGGATCACTTACTGCGAGATGATGCTTTATTCACTAAGCTGTTCATCAGGACCTTAACCAATGTGGCTTATGAGTGGTTCTACAGTATTCCAGACAACTGCATTGCATTATTCGACGACCTCCGGCGACTATTCCTTTCTCGATTCTTTGACAGCAGAATGGATATAACCATGTCCACCCTCATCGACACAGGTCAGAGGAAGAAAGAGCACGCACGTGCCTTCATAGAATGCTTCAGGCAAACAGTCCTGAAGATGTCTCCTAGTATCCCTAACTCTGTGCTTATGGACACTTGTAGACAAAATCTACTACCGACATTGAAACTATGTGTTGGTACTGCACAATACGACAACTGGTCATCATTCATTGCGAGCACGGACATAGCTGAAAAGAACGCAAAAGATGTCCATTTGCTCGGAATCCAGATTCTTGGCTCGGACGATCGAGGAAAACGTCCTCAGAATCACAATATCAGTCATGATGGTAAAGGAAAGCAAGCCCTTACCGTCAATATATCCAAAGGCTCGGCATCATCCAAGCAAATGACAGTAGAAAAACCAATGGCAAAGGTAACCTTCTCCTACGATGATGATGACGTAGTCAAAATTTTCAACGTAGTGATGAAAGGCAACAAACTCCGGTTGCCTGACAAGACGTCCAGAGGAGGCGGACAATGTCAACAACCTGAAGTATTGCCTCTTCTATTGGTACGTCCATCATTCCACAAAAGACTGCTATGTATTGAAGAGACGTATCAAACAGCTGAACGATACTAATGCCATCAATCTCGACTTCAAGGGCAAGTGGGTCACCGCCAATATGGTGTCACTCCAATTTGGAAATCTTTTCGACATCGAGGTTCAGGATGGCGTCGTCCCAGTTCCCAAGGCGATAATAGAGGTCGTCAACATCCTGCCAGCTCACAACCAAGCAGCAGGATTGGTACCTCTCATAACTCTACGAGACAAAGTTATGTGGTTTCACCCTGTCGCGCCCCGATCTCGCAGGGGCCGATCCCGTAGGGCCTATTGTCCTCGCTTGGTCCCTACGGAACCATTCGTCCTCGCTTGGTCCCTACGGAACCGTTCGTCCTCGCTTGGGCGCGATGTCGTGCAAGCCTAAGTTACGCTTGCACCAGGCAACGTACCTGCACAAGACAAGTTAGACAAAATATACATATATAGGCACAGAGTAAAACGCAGAGAACTAAAGTTGAACACATTTGATAAGCACACAAAATACTTCCATTTTATTGAATACTGAAGATTTGGATTACAAGTATTTGCTTGGCTGAGTTACAAAATATGCCTTAAGAGGCTTACAACTCTTTTTACATTCCCAAAACTAGCCACAACGCCCATTACATTATGCCCTTGTAGTAGGACCAAAATAACCAAAACATCTAGCAGAAGGAGAGTAGCCCACTAGAGAGGTAAGCAGCAGAGGAAGCAGCACGAACACAATCCTAAGGAAGGGTGCGCACACGCTGATTCAGGTTCAGGATGCTTGCCAGACTCTCGCTCCCAGCACCTGGATATTTGCCCACAAACGTGGGTCAGTACTACCACATGTACTGGTGAGCGACCGTGGCCAAACTCACCTTGAAATTCACACTAAGTAAGCATATGGAGCTAGCATTATTAAGTGGTCTTTCTGGTTGTCTAGTTTCTTTTTAACAATTCATGCTAGGAAACATAGACAATATAAAGCTAGTGCATATGATATTTCTTACCCACGGCCGAGCGGTTATCCCTGCAGCAGACACACAAGTTAGCCACAATTTGCATATGAATAACTTATGAATCGAAAATAGGCATCAATGTGTTAGGTATGCAAGAAGGTAAACCTAGCATGCGCCCTAACTATATGATGGTCCCCTCCACGGGATTAGCAGTTGGGACGTACAAGCCCATCTCACTAATAGACAAGTCTACCCTCCCGTAAGTAAGGACGTTCTCGCCTCAGGGAATCTAGATCTCTTTCCGGCCGAACGATCCCCAGTGCCCCAGGGACCGCCCGAGAGATAATCCTTGTGCACAAGTTGTCCTGACCATATGCATGAATGCAAGCCCTATCAGAAAATATGCTATCATGCAACTGATGAACAATGCACACATAAGTCTATCTCTTCTTTTCTCTATTCTCTTTTCTAGATCAAGTCCAGAGTTTTCCAGCTATAATACTCGAGGCACAGCATACAAGGGACAATAAGCATTCCATAAGCAACTAGTAAGTTAGCAGTTCTATACTTGAAGCATGCAATACTTTCTTTCTCTTTTTAGCTTATCTTTTTAGTGAGGCAGCATATTTATGTGAACTAGAGATTCTTTATTAGGCATGCAAACTTAAAGGATTCATCGAAGGGCCTAAGCCACTCACCAAATGAATCGAACGAGGGGATGGGGAAGCCTAAGCGACGTTCACTCTTTGGTTATGCGTCCTGTAAATGCAACAATACTTGATTAGCATACTTCGATCTCTTTTCCTTACGATTCTAAAAGAAAGCGCAAGCGAGAAGGCGAAATCATGAAAACCAAGTCATCGAAAGCAACTCAAAACACAAAGCAACACAAAACCAAAAAGCAAAGCAACCAACGAAAACTCTTGGACTCATTTCAATAGAAGCCGTTCGATTAATTCGAAGGGTTCATTGCACTTCGTCCGTGTTGATTCGGTAAGGTTTCCCCGAGACTCGATTCTCAACCGAGTCGAAGCAGCGTAGTGTTCCATAAGTAACCGTTTGGAGCGGGGCGTTACATACTACCCCACTGAGAAGAAGTTTCGTCCACGAAACTTAAGAGATCAAGGAGGCAAAGATCAAGCATCAAGAGTTCAAAGGAATAAGACTCACCAACATCGTGTCCACTCTCATCTCGCTCAATATTCAACTGATACACTCTAGGCCTTCTTATCTGATCAGTTGGTTCCAGAGCAGGACCCGGAGGGGTCTGAGTCTCAACCCGAGCAGTCTTGTTGTTTCCATCCGGGTATGGCGGTGGAACCCTCTTGTTTTGGCAGTTCACTGCCTGATGCCCTAATTCCCCGCAGTTATAACACTGATTATTTGCACCACGACAAATATCTACGGTATGGCCTGGTTTGTGGCAGTAAATGCAATTAGGACCTGGGCGCCGCTCGCCCGTTGTTTTCTTTTCTCCATTATGGTATCTTTTAGCAGGAGGGTTTCGAGGAGCCGGTGCCCTTTCTGGAGCATTTTGCGGAGTGAACTGCTCATTCTGCACGGCTGCCTCAAAGGCTTGTATATAGGTTTTGCACTCCCGGTTCATAACATCTTTCCTTAGATTATCGTTTAAGCCTTTTATGAACCGATGTGTGCGGGCTGCCTCATCGGGAATCATCGAGCTAGCGAACTTAGCAAGTTTGGAGAATTCCGACTCGTAGTCTTCGACGGACATGCTCCCTTGCTTAAGCTCAGTAAACTCGTCTTCTTTTCTCTGCCTGACAGCCGGTGGAAGATAGTGAGCAAGGAATGCTTCCTTGAACATTCCCCAAGTGATCCTGCCATCCTGATGCTTGGTGGCAAGGTCTGTTTTCTTGACTTCCCACCAGTCGTGTGCTCGCAACCGCAACTGCATATCTGCGCACGCCACCCTCTTGTTCGCAGGTATTGAGGCAAAGCTAAACAAGCTCTCCATCTTTGCGACCCAGTCCATCACCTTATCCGGCGTGGTCCTGCCTTCAAACTCCGGAGGGTTCAACTTCAGGAACTCAGCGCCTTTAAAGGTAGACTTTCCGGCCGCGCGAGGAGGCTCGTTTGTTTCTGCTAATCCTGTGCCTTGAGGCATGGTCGGGGCAGTCACAGGTATTGCGGCGGTGCCAGATGCACCACTGTTCGCTGCTAGCGTTGTCACTATCTGTGTCAGGGAGTCAAGCTGCTTTTGTTGTGCCAAGGCTCTAGCATCAGCTCGTTGCTGTTGAGCCTCGAATCGTTCTTGTTGCGCAGCATGACGATCGTTTTGATTCTGTAACATTGCAATCAATCTATCCATTTGATCATCGCTCACGCTAGCTGCGCGCGATGACTCAGGGTTACCAGCACCTGTTCTTGTCATCTTTGCTGCAAAAGAGAGTAGCTTGCATTAGTCTCATAACGTATTATAGACTTATTGCATGGGACGTTAGGTTTTCATACTCTTAGGGACCTTTCTCACTCGATTTACTTCGTATAGATTCGAAATCAATTTTTCGAAATCAATTTTTCGAAATTCGGGACTTTTAAAATCGCTTGAAAACTTATATCCTTTTCGAAGACGATGTTTGAAGAGGCCAAGGACGTAAAGCCATGCTCTGATACCACCTGTCGCGCCCCGATCTCGCAGGGGCCGATCCCGTAGGGCCTATCGTCCTCGCTTGGTCCCTACGGAACCATTCGTCCTCGCTTGGTCCCTACGGAACCGTTCGTCCTCGCTTGGGCGCGATGCCGTGCAAGCCTAAGTTGCGCTTGCACCAGGCAACGTACCTGCACAAGACAAGTTAGACAAAATATACATATATAGGCACAGAGTAAAACGCAGAGAACCAAAGTTGAACAAATTTGATAAGCACACAAAATACTTCCATTTTATTGAATACTGAAGATTTGGATTACAAGTGTTTGCTTGGCTGAGTTACAAAATATGCCTTAAGAGGCTTACAACTCTTTTTACATTCCCAAAACTAGCCACAACGCCCATTACATTATGCCCTTGTAGTAGGACCAAAATAACCAAAATATCTAGCAGAAGGAGAGTAGCCCACTGGAGAGGTAAGCAGCAGAGGAAGCAGCACGAACACAATCCTAAGGAAGGGTGCGCACACGCTGATTCAGGTTCAGGATGCTTGCCAGACTCTCGCTCCCAGCACCTGGATATTTGCCCACAAACGTGGGTCAGTACTACCACATGTACTGGTGAGCGACCGTGGCCAAACTCACCTTGAAATTCACACTAAGTAAGCATATGGAGCTAGCATTATTAAGTGGTCTTTCTGGTTGTCTAGTTTCTTTTTAACAATTCATGCTAGGAAACATAGACAATATAAAGCTAGTGCATATGATATTTCTTACCCACGGCCGAGCGGTTATCCCTGCAGCAGACACACAAGTTAGCCACAATTTGCATATGAATAACTTATGAATCGAAAATAGGCATCAATGTGTTAGGTATGCAAGAAGGTAAACCTAGCATGCGCCCTAACTATATGATGGTCCCCTCCACGGGATTAGCAGTTGGGACGTACAAGCCCATCTCACTAATAGACAAGTCTACCCTCCCGTAAGTAAGGACGTTCTCGCCTCAGGGTATCTAGATCTCTTTCCGGCCGAACGATCCCCAGTGCCCCAGGGACCGCCCGAGAGATAATCCTCGTGCACAAGTAGTCCTGACCATATGCATGAATGCAAGTCCTATAAGAAAATATGCTATCATGCAACTGATGAACAATGCACACATAAGTCTATCTCTTCTTTTCTCTATTCTCTTTTCTAGATCAAGTCCAGAGTTTTCCAGCTATAATACTCGAGGCACAGCATACAAGGGACAATAAGCATTCCATAAGCAACTAGTAAGTTAGCAGTTCTATACTTGAAGCATGCAATACTTTCTTTCTCTTTTTAGCTTATCTTTTTAGTGAGGCAGCATATTTATGTGAACTAGAGATTCTTTATTAGGCATGCAAACTTAAAGGATTCATCGAAGGGCCTAAGCCACTCACCAAATGAATCGAACGAGGGGATGGGGAAGCCTAAGCGACGTTCACTCTTTGGTTATGCGTCCTGTAAATGCAACAATACTTGATTAGCATACTTCGATCTCTTTTCCTTACGATTCTAAAAGAAAGCGCAAGCGAGAAGGCGAAATCATGAAAACCAAGTCATCGAAAGCAACTCAAAACACAAAGCAACACAAAACCAAAAAGCAAAGCAACCAACGAAAACTCTTGGACTCATTTCAATAGAAGCCGTTCGATTAATTCGAAGGGTTCATTGCACTTCGTCCGTGTTGATTCGGTAAGGTTTCCCCGAGACTCGATTCTCAACCGAGTCGAAGCAGCGTAGTGTTCCATAAGTAACCGTTTGGAGCGGGGCGTTACACACCCTGACATTGTCGAAGACCTGACGCAGTAAACAACATAACCAACCGCCAAGTCTAAGGGAAATAAGTCCAGGTCATGTCACATGGTCTCTCCTGTAGTTCCTCAAATCCTGATCCGAACAGGATACGGACTATATAATTGGGCTTGTGGCTAGTCCGTCTGAGTCGTAGTTTAGATCTTCGGCATCCTCCTACTACGGACGAAATGTGATGATCCTTTCCAAACCAATGGATAGGCCTTTATTAAAACAAGTCCAATAGTTTTCCTGCTTTGTTGCTTGGTTTTCTTGATGTCGCTTTGGGATTTTGATTTGGTGTTGCTTTCGATTTCCTTGGTTTTCGCTATTGGCTTTCTCGTTTGGAGCTTTAATTTTTTGGGAGTTCGACATGAAGCTTAGGCAAGGATTCTAACTCGGTGCTCGTGCTGTTGCAGGTCCGCGTAACTGACGTTTGATCGTCGCTAGGCGGGACTCCTTCTTTCAGCATTTTCCCTTAACTAGTGAGTGGTTCGGACCCTTCTTTCCTACTTTTTTACGTCCACATCTCTAATGTTTCAAACGTTCAATCGATGATGCCCGGTCGAACGCCTAAAATATCCTTAGCCACAATGCATGCCAGCCACTAAGAAAGAAACATGAGATTGTAGACTAACTTATTATATGCTTGCACATCTTATGAACACGAGCTTATTTATAAAGAAATTTGGTTGTTGGTTGTGGCCTGGTGCCTCAGATAGAGTTTGGACCTAGGGGATACCAAAATCGGAGCACGGCTTGAGAAAATATGAACTGTTGCATAAGTATATATTTTGCTGCTTTGCTTCTTCTGTTTCATTTCATGCATTGTATGATATATGAATTGTTCATGCATTTGCATGGTCTGGGACAACTTGTGCACAAGGTTTGGCATTTTCTTGAAATGGTATTCCGGGGCACTAGAACCGTATCGACCTGGGGGGTATATTTGATCGTGCTAGTTGCGATGCATTGCGGGACCTTCAGCAGGGCTTACTACCCGGGCTGATAGGGCGCACCGTAATGCTTTGTCTAAGTCCCTATGGTGTCGATCACACCAATGACCGCATAGAGTAGAACACATGATAATTTATTGTTTTGTGCAAATTGTAAGTATACTTGTGTTTCATTGTAGGGAACACGTGCATCGGTTGAGTAAGCAACCGATGTACTTGTTGGGATTCAATGTTATTTTCATTCCTATCAAAACATGCAACTGATATGAATTGAATTCACTTACTTCTCTATAGAAAGATCATCTTAATGAATGCTCGCCCCTAATAAGCTAGTGTCGATTTAGTTGAGTGGGTTCGTCCCGCTTACCAGTATAACTGAGTACTGACCCACGTTGTGGGCAACTATTTCAGGCACTCAGGCGGTGCAACGCTAGTGGATAGACGAGAAGGCGTTAGAAGCCCTTCTATTTTGAAGTATAGTTGAAGTAAGTTTATTTTGGAGGCGTGGACTTTCAATCTATACAAGGGCGTAATGTATGAACGACGAGTACTATCTGGTGGAGCTCGCCCTGCCTTTTGAGTTTCCTTTTGTAATACAAACCAATGTAGCCGAGAGGCGCATCAAATGTAAACTTTATGTAAATTACTCTGAATTATCAATGAGAAGCATATTTCTTCCTATACTTGTGTTCAACTATCTGTAAATGTGTTTTCTAACTTGTGTTTGCAAAATGGGTCCCTATCACTGCACGTTCTTGCCTTGTGCGAGCGCAACTCCAGGCTCGTATGTCATCACGCCCCAACGAGGGCTATCGGTTCCGTAAAGGATCCAGCGAGGACGATTGACCCTTTCGGGATCGTGGCGTAACATATTGGTATCAGAGCACGACTTCACTTCCTTGGGATTTCAAAAGGTAAAATAGGAGTTTGATGCGCCTCTCAATTGAGTTGCATTCGGCGTCCGCTACATGAGAGAGTCGCCTATACAATGAGCCTATATATATAAAATCTATCATTTTTGGAGTGTTGACAAGCTACTCTCTTTTGTAGCAATGGCTAAGAAAAACACTGCCGCTACAAGTAGTGTTCAGCCCATTCAGAGTGATCCGGCAAGTTCTGGAGAATTTGGTGGAGCGGGTTCTATCGATATGACTGAGCGGCTTATGCATCTCATGGAGGTGCAGCAACAGCAAGCCGTCACTCAGCAGGCGCAAATTCAGGCGCAATTCACTACTCAACAAAAGGAGATGGATACCATGATGCAATTGATCGCATCCTTGGTACCCATCAACGGAGGAGCCACAGTGACGCCTGTCACACCGCCGGCTGTGGCAGTAGAAGACGAGTCAGAAGAAACACAGCCCCCCGCTAGGAATACCTGCCGAGTGGCGAAGTTCACCAAAATGCATCCACCGACGTTCAACTGGCGAGCAGAACCGGACGTGGTGATGGGATGGATTGCAAAACTGGAGGGACTCTTCAACTTGGTTGGCATTAAGGGGTCAAAACGAGTGGCTTGTGCCTCGGTGCAACTAGAACTACGAGCGCATGATTTGTGGGAAGCCACCAAGCAAGGAATTTATGATGCCAATCCCAACTGCAAGATCACCTAGGAGATGTTCAAAACTGCCTTTATTGAACCATATATCCTACGGGCCGTGTGGCAACAAAAGGAAGACGACTTCAACAATCTGGTGCAAGCAAGTATGTCTGTTGATGATTACGATTCAGTGTTCGCTAGACTGGCTAAGTTTGCCAGATACTTCTTGCCTAACCAGCAGGCGTGGTGCTACTGTTTTCAGAAAGTTTTGAATGACGATTTGCATAGGGACGTTATAAATCAGAAGTGTCAAACCTACAAGAAATGTTATGAAGCTGCCCTAACTAGCGAACGGATCTTTGTGCGCAATCCACAAAAGGTCAATGTGCAGACTCTCCGTACCAATTTTAACAAGAGGCCTCATTAAACGGGAGGGTCTGGAGAACCAAAGCGTCCGTACACATCCGAAGAAAGGGGTCCGCCCCAGGCACCGTACTGCCATAGATGCGATAAAATAGGGCATCGGGTGAATGAGTGCCGAGTTGTTGGATGCTTCAAATATGGTCGTTTGGACCATAAAACTTTTGACTGTCAAGACCCCAAGCCAATCATCAGGCCGCAGCCGAATCAGAACAACGGAAATCAGATCAAGGGACCTCCAGCAAACGGCGCCAATGCTGTACCAGTGAACCCACAATGCCTGGGTGCTCAAGGCCAAGTCTATGCACTGACTCGGGATGAGGCATCCGTCTCCGACACTATTGTGACAAGTACCTTACTTTTCCGAGAATTGCCCGCTAGAGTCTTATTCGATTCAAGTGCTACGCATAGTTTCATATCTGCTGATTTATTGTTGAGAATAAATTAGCTTCTACTCCATTAAATATGAACCTTTGCGTGAGTACCCCTTTGGGAGTCGACATGCCCACCCATGCGATCTGTAAGGACGGTTATATTTGCATCGGAGGAAGGAAGCTTTCCTTAGATGTCATTGTGCTAGACATTAAGGATTGTGATATTATTCTCTGGATGGATTGGTTGGGTTCTTGACATGCAACAATCAAATGCGCGAAGAATCGAGTCGTATTTCGTCTACCCGGTGAGGCAGACTTCTACCATTCGTGCAGCGCTGCACCGAAGATGGCGATGGTGATATCAACAATTTTGGCTAGGCGTATGTTGTATTCGGGCTGTGTGTCACGCCCCAGTCCCAAAATACGTAGGACTAGGAATACGTAACATGCCAGCCGTATGTATACGAACTCCAATATATGGAAACCATACACACACGTATGCTGTACATGAATATCCAATCCACTAGTGGTAATATACTGTCAACAAGTCACACGCAATCTATATCTCATCCACAACACAAATAAATAAATAAATGGGAATAAATAACTGGATATCAAATAGGAAGTCTCAAAGTATGATAGTCAGATGGAAACAAATCCACTACAAATCGACAATACTAAAAACTACTAAATGACAGAAGATATCAACTCTAATATAAGATAAATGTCCAAAAAGAAATAGCAACTAGAATATCTCTAACAGCTGCAATGAATCAAAGCTAAACCAAAGGTAAGACTTCCTCAGTCTGATAAGAAGCGTCAGGTCCAGGTCCGTACTCCTGTGGATACTCCTGCCCGTCTATATCTGGAAAGGTACCAGGTCCTCAGAGGGACATAACAAGATACATTTAAACATGCCAATAAAGTACTAAAAATAAACATCCAATGGGGTCGCCTAACCATCTATGTGAATGCAGTTTGAGAACAACTTTCCAAAAGTGACTATCGGGCTAAAATAGGATTGGCATGATTCTCTTGGAGATTCAGGGGCCTACAAAGCATGTCGTCTTTTGAACGGCAGAGGCCGCCTGATAATATATAATATATAGTGGTCATCATGACCGCGCATCTCCGGCGGAGCGTACGTGTTACACAAGGAAAGTGCAAATGAGCCCAAATGCCTTACTTGTTGTTCTTTCCACCCCATGCTCTAAGCATGTCACATCCATGACACGATAATACCTCTAAATAACTGCCAGGTCTACTAGCATGTAAAGTTTCTATCAGCAATTATCCCTATCCGTCGCATGACCTATACGTACCAGTGGTCAGCCGAGTATGCAAGTTCATGTCCTACATGTGACTCACACTCGTGTAATAACTGTCATGGCTAATGAAAAATAATAATGCCTGATGATAATGGGGTGGTCTCATAAAGTAGGTCAACATGCATATATATATAATAAAAATAAAATACGACGACACTGTCGTTGCACCCAAGTTTCCTTGGAAGTGCAGTTTATATAACAGTTAAAATATATGAATTTAAATGGCAGAAATAAAATATGCATGCATCATATAGAATGTAATTACAGTACAATGGCAAGGTATACTTGCCTGACAAGCAATCTGTATAGTGTAAGTGTCCAGATGTCAAGGACATGGGATCAGAAACTAAGGCCTCCGAATAAATGTCTCTGGCTGCTAAAATAAACATCACCAACGTTTCCGAAATCAGCGAGATAGCTAGAAAATACTACCCTTTCTTCCAATTTGGACAAAAGGACAAAACGGTAATTTCGGGTCAAAGTAGGGTCCACATGTGGGCCACTTTGTACCGAAAGCATGTCATGGGTAAAGGTCTCTAAATGGGACAAATTATAGGTCAAACAAACTCTAAATGTCAGTACGAACTCAACGGCATGTCCAATTTTGGATTCTGGTGAGCCGAACACAATTTCGCCCAAAAAGTCAATCGTAGGGCCCGTAAATAAGCGGCTTGGTCAACTATCTCAGAATTGCATAAAAATTGGGTCACAGGACCAGCGCGATACCACAAGTCCAGTGGCGTAAGTTTCGTCACATTCTGACGAGTGTACACTAAATTGTGCGATATTTTACAAAAATCGCGATATAGGGACTTTTCGAGGATACGGGCTGATTCCGACGCGCACATGCGTCCGAATCAGTTTACGCGAAAGCACACACGTCTGTACATACCATACGCACCTTTCGGCCTCTATCCTTTCTTTCAATCTCCTGAATCTGGCGTCTGTAGGCAAAGCTGCCTTGATACTAGTGATGACTGTACTTATATGTTGGCTAATGTCCTATCTGCTCCGGGTAATATCACTTCTATGCCAAGCTCTTGCAAGTCCTCCAATAATTTCCTCTGTGTCGTCAAGAAATAAGCTGCTGGTTTCCGGCTTAACGCGTCTGCTACAACGTTAGCCTTGCCTGGGTAATAATGTAGCTCTATCTCAAAATCTTTCATCAACTCAAGTCATCGACGTTGTCTCATATTCAACTCCTTCTGCATGAAGACATACTTAAGGCTTTTGTGGTCTGTATAGATCTCCACTCGTTCCCTATATAAGTAATATCTCCATAGCTTCAGAGCAAATACAACGGCTGCAAGTTCCAAGTCACGAGTTGGATAATTCTTCTCATGCACTCATAACTGTCTAGATGCATATGCAATCACCTTGCCATGTTGCATCAATACGCTTCCAAGCCTTTTCCTAATGCGTCACTGTAAATCACATAACCTCATGATCCTGATAGAATAGTCAATACTTGTCACGCCCCAATCTCCCGCAGGCAAAATCGACCGTTCCCGCTAGGTGAGAATCACCGCGCCAGCGCTCCCGCGGAACGATCGCTTCGACCCATCCGGGCGTGATGTCGCACGAGCGTGAGCCACGCCCGTGCAAGGCCGAGGTCCATTGGCTGGCGGTAAGAGTTCTAAGCCACAGAGTCGCACAAATTGTCCGAGTTCAGCGGAGTCATGAACGCATAGGCGATCGGTAACAAGTTCACTAAGTTGACAATATAGCGGAAGCATTGAATAACACAAGTTGAAGTAAAGCAACTCTTTATTGATATAAACAAGTGTTACAGGCGGCGTATAGCCGAGATTACAAGTCGCTCAAGCCTCTCTCTCTGAAACAGTTAAAGCGTGCCAAGTGACTACAACAGTGGAATGATTATACAGGCAATGTTCACAATATTATGTCTTATATATGTGCTTCTGTTCCGGACACAGCGCCCCAAGGCTTCAGAGGGAACTCCTAGCCTTAGTACGCAAGGAGGCATCTGCACAGAACGAGGTTCTCCCGCACCCTGTATACAAACTGGTGGATTATCAGTACATTGAATGCACTGGTGGGGAGGCTACTCGCCCGCTCGACAAATTCAAACACGTAATACAGGTTTCGTGCACTAACTATTAAGTTGTCTTTCTAGTTGCCTTAGGATCAGTTTTATGCAAACATTGAATGGCCTAACTCGTATGGCAGTGCGTCATACGACATGAGAGAAAACACGGCGAGACTTACCAACTTACCATTTGGCCTTCCCTGTCTAAGACAAACATTATTAATTCAAGCACGGGCATGTATAAACATTCAGGAGACATAGCATATGCATTCACGAGAATCGTTATAACATAATCGTTCAGGTGTTCAGTTGTTCTTTCGATGCGATACAATAACTCGCACGCGGATAGCCGCTAAGCGAGGGTGACATGTTTATCTCTTTATTTTACAAGCAAGCATGCAAAGGCTAACATAGAAGGCGATCACTGGCGTATGCCATAATGGACGATATAGTCTTTGACGAGAATGGCATGCAATGAAAGTACAAGAGGCTCTACAAGCCATTCCGTCAAGAATAAGTGACTAAATAATAGGTCTAGCCCGAACTGGATCGATGCCAGTGCCCCAGCATCGTCCGCGAGATCGTGACCCTATGCACAAGTTGTCCGTGATCGAACGACGTCTTGGTTAAGTTATCAATTTACATGGTTGGGGCGACAAGAGTACAAGACAAGAGGCATGCTGCTGAGGCAACAATAGTATAAGACAAGAGGCATGCTGTTTGAGGCAACAATAGTACAAGACAAGAGGCATTGCCTGATTCGTTCGCATAGTCCTTCTTAACAATATTTGTATAACAGGGCATAGGCTAGCTTATGCCACAAGCATTGAGTCGAGGCAACGTATGAACAAGCAAGCATGCGTTTATATAATCATAAGCAATCACGTTGGCTCGGGCCCGAAGGTAAGCCGAGGGGTGAAACCGTTAGGGACTTCCCGAGCAACACGTTCTAGGGTAGCATGCGAGGGTCTGAACATATATAAAAGCAATGTTTTATTTCCATGTTCTAGCATAAGCAATACAAGTTGGGATTACTCCCTTAGCTAGGTGAGTTGGATTCTTATTAGCATGAAGGAGGTGATTCACCTAGCGACTAGCATGAAATATCCATGTTTTATGTGTGCTGGGTAAGCAAAGACAAGTTCATCGTAGCCACCCACCTGAGCGATGATTCGCCTCGGCAGAGCGATACGTCAAGCGAGCCTCTGAAAGCCTAAGCCGGATTTCTGTAGGGACAAGTCTGGATATCCTTTGCTTCTCGTTTGAGGCAAAGCGGGTCGGGACAGTTGCACTTTTGCCGTTTGAATCGGCAGTCCGCTTGAGCGGAACGAGGTGTTACAATACTGGTGTTGTGGTTAGTTGCTTCTTCAACTCCTCGAAAGCGGTTTGACACTCGTCGGTCCATATAAACTCGTGATCCTTACATGTCAACCGAGTCATAGGTGCTGCTATCCTTGAGAAGTTCTCCACGAACCGTCGGTAATATCCCGCAAGTCCATGAAAACTTCTCACCTCCAATGCTGATTTAAGAACGGGCCATGTCTCGACTGCCGAGATTTTTTCTGGATCAACAGAAATACCATCTCCCGTAATGACATGCCCAAGAAACGAAACTCTGTCTAAGGGAAACTCCCATTTACTGAGCTTCGCATATAACTGCTCTCTCATCAATGTCTCTAGAATAATCTGTAGGTTCTTCTCGTGCTCCTCATGGCTCTTCGAATAGACAAGTATGTCATCTATGAAAACGACCACGAACTGGTCCAAATACTGATAGAAGACTCGATTCATCAAATCCATAAAGATATCTAAAGCATTGGTCAACCTAAATGGCATGACCAGAAACTCGTAGTGTCTATATCTTGTCCTGAATGCGGTCTTCGGGATGTCCTGCTTCCGTACCTTCACCTGGTGATATCACGATCTTAAGTCTATCTTCAAGAACACCTTGGCTCCACTATGCTGATTAAATAAGTCATTAATGCGTGGCAACGGGTATTTATTCTTCACGGTTATTGCATTTAAAGCTCTGTAGTCAATGCACATACGCACTGACCCATCATTCTTTGGTACAAACAATACTGGTGCTCCCCAGGGTGATGCACTCGGTCGGATGAAACCTTTCTCTTCTAGTTCTTTCAACTGTGCCTTCAGCTCATCCATCTCCTTCTTCGCCAATATATATACATGTGATGCTATGGGTGCTGCTCCCGGTGGCAATTCATTCGAGAATTCTACGTCTCTGTCCGGAGGTAGTCCTGGCAACTCCTCTGGAAAGACGTCTTGGAACTCTGAAATAATGGGGTGATAAATAACGTCGTCCATTGTAAGCTGAACACCATCAAGGACTTCTGTGGATCCTCGTACAAACTCAAGTTCGGACTAGCCTGGTACCTTAAAAAGAATGCTTCCTCCAAAACAGTCGAAGAAAGCGTAGTACTTGCTTAACCAGTCCATTCCAAGCACAATATCAAAAGTTGGCATAGGAAGGACTAAGAGTCGAGCACTCATCTCTCTGCCACGAATCACTACAGGACACGATCTACAAATTCGACTAACAGGTACAACTCCTCCTCCGGTAAGAATTCTAACACAACTAGGTAAAGGTGTAGTGGCAATATTGTGTTTGGCAATAAAACTAGAAGATATGAACGAGTGGGTGGCTCCCGTATCAAATAATGTCACAGCAGGAAAAGTAAAAGCAAGAGTAATACCTGCTATAACATCAACCTCTTGTTCCATGTCATCCACTTCTAGTGCAAAAGCTTGTCCATTCCTCTGTGGAAGTCCATGACTAGCCCTTGTGTACTGATCCTTCTGAGTAGGTAGGGGTGGTCCTCGCTGAAATCCTCCTGTTGTTGGAGGTCGAGGTGCACCTGGTCTAGTCATCTCCTAAGCTGGCTTCGGTATTGGAAGTGCTAGCCTCTATACTGGCGGTGGAAGTGTCAATGTCTGCTACATTGGACAGTCTCTCGCCATATGCTGTCCGGAACCACACCTCATACATTGTACTAAGCGAGTCCGACAGTCTCTCAAAAAGTGCCCGTGTTTCCCACAATATTGTAGTGGGGCTTCTCCAAAATCTGGAACGGTCCTGCTCTGTGCTGGTACTGCTGTTGCTGTGCCAAAGGACGTCTGATAGGCCCTCCTTATTGTGTCCTTGTTGGTCCTTGCTGTGTCCTTGTTGGTCCTTATTGTGTCCTTAGTTTACCTTATTTTCCCCTGCTGATGGTCTCTTATAATCTAGCTTCTGTCAATAATTCGGCATAAGAGATCCGGGACTACGAGCTAGTGTAGTGTTGGAGATCCTGCGTCAGTCCGCGGTGAAACCTTTTAGCCTTTTCCAAGTCATTCGGTATCAAGGCAGCGCCATATTTACTGAGGCGACTAAACTCTGCATCATACTCGTCAACTATCTTGTTCCCCTGCTCCAGATGAAGAAACTGATCGTATAACGCGTCCCTGACAGTGTCCGAAAAGTACTTCCTCTCAAAGCACTCCAAGAATTGCTCCCAAGTCTGATACGTGCCCAACTGACGCTCCATTGATTCCCACCAGTGATGAGCGTTACCATCTAGCAGTGTCCTTACACCTGTCATCCATAGATCTGTAGGTAGCTGCGATGCTTCTAATAACTTCTGAGTATAGGTAATCTAGTTTGTAGTCTCCTCTGGGCTCTCAGTGCCTTTGTACGGCTTGGGGCCCATCTGTATAAAGTCCTTGACTGAACCCACTCTAGCTCGAGGTACTGGAACTAGTGCTTGAGCTGGTACAGTTGCCTGTGCAGCCATTCTCTCAATTGCTGCTAGAAATTCTTCCCTCTGCTCTGCTGCTTGCTGCGTCTGCTCTTCAGCTAGTGTGGCTTGCAGCTAGTGTGGCTGCCTGTTGTCTCTGTTCCTGCATCATCATTTGGAAGAATTGGAACAATTGTGTCTGGCTATCCTGCGGTATCGATGAAGCTGGAAAAGTCCCATTAGGTGAAGCGGAAGGATTAGACGGAACTGGATTGTGAGTCTGTCCATCCGGCCCCGGAAGTCTAGGAGTCGTCGAGGTCTCTCCTTGAGTTTGACCATTGACTCCTGAAGGTGTGTCACCATCGGCGGCAGTACATCCACTACGCATATCCATCTCTTTGCAGGTGTGGACGAAACGATTAGAATACGTACAGGAATCAAACAGGAAGCAAGCATTTATATAGAATAGTTGAAAGGAAGGATGAGTTTTAGTCAAGCGTGGATGAGATACTATATTCTAATCCTATACGCAGGCTTGTTCGGTACAGTAACGTAACCGAGACAATATATTCATGACCTACATGGGCCACCACTAAAAACATGTCACGTCCTAGTCCCAAAATACGTAGGACTAGGAATACGTAACACGTCAGCCGTATGTATACGAACTCCAATATATGGAAACCATACACACACACACGCTGTACATGAATATCCAATCCACCAGTAGTAATATACTGTCAACAAGTCACACGCAATCTATATCTCATCCACAACACAAATAAAAAAAATAAATGGGAATAAATAACTGAATATCAAATAAGAAGTCTCAAAGTATGATAGTCGGATGGAAACAAATTCACTGCAAATCGACTATACTAAAAACTATTAAATGACAGAAGAGATCAACTCTAATATAAGATAAATGTCCAAAAAGAAATAGCAACTAGAATATCTCTAACAGCTGCAATGAATCAAAGATACTCCGAAGGTAAGACCTTCTCAGTCTGATAAGAAGCGTCAGGTCCAGGTCCGTACTCCTGTGGATACTCCTGTCCGTCTATATCTGGAAAGGTACCAGGTCCTCAGAGGGACATAACAAGATACATATAAACATGCCAATAAAGTACTGAAAATAAACATCAAATGGGGTCGCCTAACCATCTATGTGAATGTAGTTTGAGAACAACTTTCCAACAAGTGGGCTATCTGGCTAAAATGGGATTGGCATGATTCTCTTAGAGATTCAGGGGCCTACAAAGCATGTCGACTTTTGAACGGCAGAGGCCGCTTGATAATATATAATATATAGTGGTCATCATGACCGCGCATCTCCGGCGGAGCGTACGAGTTACACAAGAAAAGTGCAAAGGAGCCCAAATGCCTTGTTGTTCTCCCCACCCCATGCTCTAAGCATGTCACATCCATGACACGATAATACCTATAAATAACTGCCAGGTCTACTAGCATGCAAAGTTTCTATCAGCAGTTATTCCTATCCGTCGCACGACCTATACGTACCAGTGGCCAGCCGAGTACGCAAGTCCATGTCCTACATGTGACTCACACTCGTGTAATAACTGTGTCATGGCCAATGAAACATAAGAATGCCTTATGATAATGGAGTGGTCTCATAAAGTAGGTTAACATGCATATATATATAATAAAAATAGAATACGACAACACCGTCGTTGCACCCAAGTTTCCTTGGACGCGCAGTTTATATAACAGTTAAAATATATGAATTTAAATGACATAAATAAAATATGCATGCATCATATGGAATGTAATCACAGTACAATGGCAAGGTATACTTGCCTGGCAAGCAATCTGTATAGTGTAAGCATCTAGATGTCAAGGACACGGGATCAGAAACTAAGGCCTCTGAATAAACGTCTCCGGATGCTGAAATAAACATCACCAACATTTTCGGAATCAGTGAGATAGCTAGAAAACACTACCCTTTTGTCCAATTTGGACACATGGACAAAACGGTAATTTCGGGTCAAAGCGGGGTCCACATGTGGGCTACTTTGCACCAAAAAGCGTGTCAGGGGTAAAGGTCTCTAAATGGGATAAATTATATGTCAAACAAACTTTAAATGTCAGTAAGAACTCAACTGTATGTCCAATTTTGGATTCCGGTGAGCCGAACATAATTTTGCCCAAAAAGTCAACCGTAGGGCCCACAAATATGCGGCTTGGTCAACTGTCTCAGAATTGCGTGAAAATTGGGTTACAGGACCAGCGCGATACCCCGAGTCCAGTGGCACAAGTTTTGTCGCATTCTAACGAGCGTATACTAAATAGTGTGGTATTTTGCAAAAGTCGCGATAGAGAGACTTTTCGCGGATACGGGCTGATTCCGATGCACACATGCGTCCGAATCAGTTTTTGCGAAAGCACACACGTCTGGACATACCATACGCGTATTTTGGTGCAATTGGTACGCGACGGGGTGGTCCTGTTTGGCGGGGCGCGCTCCGTATCACAAATTCTAGAGTTTCAAAAACAGGTTTTTAGTGATTTTTAACCCAATATAATTCTGTATACAACATCAAATAAAATAATATAATTGACAGAAAATAATCTAGGTTAGGTGGTCTTCACATAGCAAAAGGAATTTCTAATAGCAAAAGGAATTTCTAAGTTTGGATCTCTGTGGTGGGAGATACGAGTCTTTAAACAAGCGTGGTTGCAACCATTTTTCTGAAATTAAAAGTTATCGTTTTTCTCCAACTTGGTCTCAATTTTTGCCTAGGGTTACCCGCTATTTGAAGTAAACTAATACACAGTATTGGAAGAGGGATATGTCGTGAACATACCGGTGAAGACGGGGTCGAATTTGGTCGATAGATGGCATGAAAATTAGTGCGTGAACAGGGCTAAGTTGCTGTGAATTTCTTGTGCGGCGCGCACGGGATCTCGCGCGGGCGAGCGACGGTAGGCTCCGGCGGTGCTGCGGCTGGTCGGCGGCGGCGGCGCTGGGTCGAGTGGATGGTAAGGGTTTAGGGTTAGGGTTTATATATATATATATATATATATATATATATATATATATATATATATATATATATATATATATAGGGGATGAGAGAGAACCGAAGGGGGGGTTACTCGTGCGCGCGGGGGGAGGGGGGAGTTGGGAATTAGCTGCTACTGTTGGGAAATAGTTTATGTTATTAAGTTTTTTTTTCTTTCCTTTTTTTTCCATTCTCTTCTTTTCTTTTTCTCTTCTTTTCTTTTTCCATTCTATTAATAAATTACTTATATATATATATATATATATATATATATATATATATATATAAATTTCAGAAAATTATATTTGTACATAAAAATAATCTTTTATCCTTCCACAAGGTCTCCTACATAAATAAAATAAAATAAAATAATAGTTTGCTCCATAAATTTCTAAATGCATATTTACCTAAAAATAAAAATAAAAATTCAATAAATTATATTTTCTAATATACTACGAAATAATGCAATTCAATTAAATGATTTAATTAAATAATTAATACGGTTTTTAAAATTAGGGATTTTACACTGTGAAGGGTACTTAGCCTCTGTTCGAGACACCCGGCAGGAAAGTGCAGATGCAGCCCAGGCTGATGTCATAACAGATTTTCTCGACGTGTTCCCGAACGAGCTGCTTGGAATGCCTCCTGATCGAGAGATCGAATTCTCCATTAACACCTTTTCGGATTCGCGACCAATATCGAAGGCACCCTATCGAATGGCCCCAGCTGAGCTGAAGGAACTGAAGGTACAATTGCAAGATCTATTCGACCGATGATACATTCACCCAAGCGATTCTCCATGGGGAGCTCCGATGCTGTTCGTGAAGAAAAATGACGGATCCATGCGGCTGTGCATTGACTATCGAGAACTGAATAAGGCTACCGTGCGAAACCAGTACCCATTGTCAAGGATATATGACCTGTTTGATCAAATGCAAGGTGCAAGAGTTTTTTCTAAAATTGATCTCATATTAGGCTATCACCAGTTGAAAATCAAATCCTTTGATGTCCCTAAATCAGCATTCAAAACCCGATACGGACACTATAAATTTTTTGTAATATCGTTCGGCTTGACGAGCGCCCCTGCAGCTTTTATGGATCTGATGAACCGCGTGTTTCGGTCGTTTGTAGACAAGTTTGTGGTCGTGTTTATTGACAACATACTAATCTATTCCAAGAATGAGGCAGAGCACAGGGAACACCTGAAGATCGTGCTGCAAATATTACGAGAGCATCAGTTGTTCGCAAATCTCAGCAAGTGTGAGTTCTGGTTGAATAACGTAGAATTCCTTGGGCATGTCATCTCGGCAGAAGGCGTTGCCGTAGACCCAAAGAAGATAGAGGCGGTGGTGGACTGGAAGCAACCTACATCAGCCAGTAAAGTTCGAAGCTTTCTGGGCCTAGCGGGATACTATCGTAGGTTCGTGAAGGATTTTTCTAAATTGGCCTCGCTTTTGACTCGCCTTACTCAGAAAGGGTTTGTATACAAGTGGGGTGATGACTGCGAAGCTAGCTTTCGGAAACTTAAGCAACGACTTGTTTCAGCTCCAATTCTTACACTTCCGGATGGGGTAGAAGAGTTTCAGATATACAGCGATGCTTCAGGACTCGGCTTGGGGTGTGTTCTCCTGCAAAGGGATAAGGTATTATCGTACGCCTCTAGACAACTGAAGCCGCACAAGAAAAACTACCCGACACATGACTTAGAATTGGCGGTAATTGTGTTTGCACTGAAGTTATGGCAGCATTATCTTTATGGTGTTGCTTGCAAAATCTATACAGACCACAAGAGCCTCAAGTATCTATTCACCCAATGGGAACTGAACCTCCAGCAGCGGTGCTAGCTAGAACTGATAAAGGACTATGACCTGACGATCGCATATACGCCGGGCAAGGGAAATATCATTACTGATACTCTGAGTCGAAAGCACGTGGGCTCGCTATCCATAAAAAATCATTTACTTCAGGAGCTTGAGGCGATGGGCATCGAGTTTTGAGTTCGGCATCAAGGAGTGCAGCTGGCACCACTCCATCTTGAACCGAGTTTGCGTGATAGAATCAAATATGCTCAGACGGACGATCAGTTCCTAATGAAGGTACGTAGACATCTCGGCAGGGAAGACGTCCGACTTTGTGGCAGGTGAAGATGGGGCCTTGCAGATGAAAGGAAGAGTATGCGTTTATAACGACCTAGTACTCCGAAGGGAAATTATGACAGAGGCACACTATGCAAAGTATTTCTTGCATCCGGAGAGCACCAAGATGTATATGGACTTACGCAGGACCTTCTGGTGGCACGGTATGAAATGGGATGTGGCGACCTTTATGTCACAGTGTATGGCCTATTAACAGGTAAAAGCTGAACATTAGAGGCCCGACGAGGACCTGCAGAACCTTGCTATTCCCGAGTAAAAATGGGACAACATCGCTATGAATTTCATTATGGGATTTCCGAAGACACCGCAGGGGCATGATGCGATTTGGGTCATAGTTGATCGTTTGACCAAATCTGCCCACTTCCTCCCTATGAAAGTTACTTGGAGCGTCGATCGATTAGCACAGATTTACATTGACGAGATTGTTCGATTACACGGAGTACCTGCCTCAATCGTCTCTGACCGTGAGAGATGTTTCTTATCTCATGTTTGGACTAGTCTACAGTCTGCTATAGGAACCAAGATAAAGTTCAGTACCGCATACCACCCCCAGACTGACGGACAGACAGAAAGGACAAATCAGGTACTTGAAGATATGTTGCGACTATGTGTAATCTATTTAAAGACTAGTTGGGAGACGTACCTTCCGTTGGCGGAGTTCGCGTACAACAACAGTTACCAATCGAGCATCCAAATGGCACCGTACGAAGCACTCTATGGGCGCAAGTGTCGATCTCCAATCTGTTGGGACGAAGTCGACGAACGACAGGTACTTAGGCCAGAGCTGGTGGAGTAGGCAGTTGAGAAAGTTCACTTGATTCGAGAAAGACTCCGCACTGAACAAAGGCGACAGAAGAGCTATGCCGATGCTCATCATAGGCCTTTGGAGTTTATAGTCAGGGATCATATCTTCTTGAAAGTGACACCGATGCGTAGGGTGATGCGCTTCGGTGTTAAGGGCAAATTGTGTCCCAGGTTTGTTGGCCCCATTAAAATAGAAGAACAAGTGGCAGTTGTGGCATACTAGATTGCACTACCTCCCGCCTTGGCTGAAGTGCACGATATTTTTCATGTCTCTCAACTTCGGAAGTATGTGCATGATCCGAGTCATGTGGTTAGCTTTGTACAATTGGAACTGCGCACGGACTTATCGTACTCAGAAAAGCCCGTGCAGATTCTGGATCGTAAGGAGATAGTGCTTCGGAATCGTACGATGTCCTTGGTTCGCGTGCTGTGGCGGAACAATTCATTGGGGAATCAACTTGGGAGATGGAGTCGTAGATGAAGGAGAAGTATCCTTCATTGTTCATTCAGTCGGAGGTAAGGCCTTGTTCTTAAGTTTCAGGACAAATTTTTTCTTAGTGGTATATTATGTAGTGCCTCAAATCACGATCCGACCGGGATGCGCACTACATAATTGGGCTTGTGGCTAGTCCATCTGAGTCATAGTTTGAAGTTTAGATCTTCGGCATCCTCCTGCCACAGACGAAATACGATGATCCTTTCCAAACCAATGGATAGGCCTCTATTGAAACAAGTCCAATAGTTTTTGTGCTTTGTTGCTTGGTTTTCTTGATATTATTTTGGAATTTTGATTTCCTGTTGCTTTCGATTTGCTTGGTTTTTGCTATTGGCTTTCTCGTTTGGAGCTTTAATTATTGGGGAGTTCGGCAGGATGGTTAGGCAAGGATTTCAACTCGGTGCTCGTGCTGTTGCAGGTCCGCGTAACTGACGTTTGATCGTCGCTAGGCGGGACTCCTTCTTTCAGTATTTTTCCTTAACCAGCGAGTGGTTCGGACCCTTCTTTCCTACTTCTTCACGTCCACATCTCTAATGTTTCAAACGTTCAATCGATGATGCCCGGCTGAACTGTCACGCCCCGGACCCGCCCGGGCCGCCGCTCCGCCCTGCCCCGCCCCGTACGGCCGGGAATTAACGAACCGGACACGAATCACCGTGCCTAGGCTCGCCGGACGCGAATCACCGCGCCCGTCCCGCGGGTGCGAGGGAGGAAAGGAGCTAAGCGAATGGCCCGTTCGAGCTTTCGGGGGACGTGATGCTGCACGGGCCTGGGGTTGCGCCCGTGCAAGGCCAATCGTTTAAGTTGATAGTTGGCTATCATCGCATCAATCGAGTAAGCAGCGGAAAGGGACTTGTTGCAATGCAATGCATTAGCCAACTGAGTGTTCGGGATAATCGAGGCAACTTGGGTTTCCTTTAGCAAAGGCACACGTTCGTTCCATACATTATGCTCCCTTATACGATAGCATTCTCGGGGCAATAATCGAAACCAGGATTCTGGGTCTTCGGGACTGTGGCACGCCTATCGCTCCCTCGGACGATCCAGTACCTGCAAGCAAGTAAACTGTTGGTGGGTCAGCACTTTATACAAGTACTGGTGAGATAAATCAACTGAACAGAAACAAGCATTCACTCAAACAGGCACTAAGTAATCATGTTATAAAACATTATATTACTAGTGATCTTTCTAGTTTTACCTAGGTTCGTTTCATGCAGTTCTAGCAGAGTCGATTTACTTGTTTGGAAACAGAGTTTCATATTGAATATGCAAGCAAGCAAACCGTTCATATTTCAGGGTGTGCGCAGCGTTTCTCGTGCGACTCCAGGGTCAGATGCAAAGCTAGACACACGATGCACATTCTTAGGGGCAGTCACTATCCAAGCCAACACAATAACTTAGCTATATGCAGGGCGGTCCCCGAGTATCTCAGGATCGGCAGCTGGTGGAACAGCATACCAATGACTCTTTATCTGATGCTAGAGGCAGTTGTGACTCATGGTTGCTTTGCACTATCATGGTAGTAGCCGTGACACATGCAGTTCAGCTCTCCACCAATAGCCATTGTCCGACCGCGTGCGAATGCATGGAACACTATCAAATAAACTCTAGTATGCAGACGAGACGAACCATCAGAATACACTCGTTGTTGCGGGACAATCCGACTTATTACTTGAACACGTTCAGACACAGTATGGTTCTCTCGAAGCATAGACGATAGTGAACATGTTCATGCACTCTAAGCAGGCGATTCAGGATTATCGTTAAGCAGGCATTGATTCAAAGACAAGCTAGGTGAGTTCGTTCATTAACATGCATCGTTCATTAACATGCAAGGCAGGTTCTATCATTCTCTTAAGAAAATATTGCAAGCAAAAACTCAGGTTATTATTAAGGCGTGCAAGAATCAGAGAATGAAGTTCTCCCACTCACCTTGATATATAACGCCGACGCGGAGCGGGGCGTTACATACTTACCAACCAACAAAAAGTTTCGTCCTCGAAACTTCAAGGATAAACTTCTCGATATTCCGAGCAGCGATAGTGCCGTCCCTCGCCGTACTCAATCGAAACAGTCAAGCAATTTAAGTTCAGGAAATATTTTGCACTTTGAGAATATCTATGGACTTATTGTATGGAATGCTCTTTGCAATACCATATCGACTCAGAGTCATAGCAACGGATTTGGGCCAGAGAATCGATTCCGCTCTGATACTATTCTGTCACGCCCCGGACCCGCCCGGGCCGCCGCTCCGCCCTGTCCCGCCCCGTACGGCCGAGAATTAACGAACCGGACACGAATCACCGTGCCTCGGCTCGCCGGACGCGAATCACCGTGCCCGTCCCGCGGGTGCGAGGGAGGAAAGGAGCTAAGCGAATGGCCCGTTCGAGCTTTCGGGGGACGTGATGCCGCACGGGCCTGGGGTTGCGCCCGTGCAAGGCCAATCGTTTAAGTTGATAGTTGGCTATCATCGCATCAATCGAGTAAGCAGCGGAAAGGGACTTGTTGCAATGCAATGCATTAGCCAACTGAGTGTTCGGGACAATCGAGGCAACTTGGGTTTCCTTTAGCAAAGGCACACGTTCATTCCATATATTATGCCCCCTTATACGATAGCATTCTCGGGGCAACAATCGAAACCAGGATTCCGGGTCTTCGGGACTGTGGCACGCCTATCGCTCCCTCGGACGATCCAGTACCTGCAAGCAAGTAAACTGTTGGTGGGTCAGCACTTTATACAAGTACTGGTGAGATAAATCAACTGAACAGAAATAAGCATTCACTCAAACAGGCACTAAGTAATCATGTTATAAAACATTACATTACTAGTGATCTTTCTAGTTTTACCTAGGTTCGTTTCATGCAGTTCTAGCAAAGTCGATTTACTTGTTTGGAAACATGTTTGGAAACAGAGTTTCATATTGAATATGCAAGCAAGCAAACCGTTCATGTTTTAGGGTGTGCGCAGCGTGTCTCGTGCGACTCCAGGGTCAGATGCAAAGCTAGACACACGATGCACATTCTTAGGGGCAGTCACTATCCAAGCCAACACAATGACTTAGCTATATGCAGGGCGGTCCCCGAGTATCTCAGGATCGGCAGCTGGTGGAACAGCATACCAAGGACTCTTTATCTGATGCTAGAGGCAGCTGTGACTCATGGTTGCTTTGCACTATCATGGTAGCAGCCGTGACACATGCAGTTCAGCTCTCCACCAATAGCCATTGTCCGACCGCGTGCGAATGCATGGAACACTATCAAATAAACTCTAGTATGCAGACGAGACGAACCATCAGAATACACTCGTTGTTGCGGGACAATCCGACTTATCACTTGAACAAGTTCAGGCACAGTATGGTTCTCTCGAAGCATAGACGATAGTGAACATGTTCATGCACTCTAAGCAGGCGATTCAGGATTATCGTTAAGCAGGCATTGATTCAAAGACAAGCTAGGTGAGTTCGTTCATTAACATGCAAGGCAGGTTCTATCATTCTCTTAAGAAAATATTGCTAGCAAAAACTCAGGTTATTATTAAGGCGTGCAAGAATCAGAGAACGAAGTTCTGCCCACTCACCTTGATATATAACGCCGGCGCGGAGCGGGGCGTTACATGAACGCCTAGAAAATCCTTAGCCACAATGCATGACAGCCACTAAGAAAGGAACATGGGATTGTATACTAACTTATTATATGCTTGTACAACTTATGAACATGAACTTCTTTATAAAGGAATTTGGTTGTTGGTTGTGGCCTGGTGCCTCGGATAGAGTTTGGACCTACGGGATACCAAAATCGGAACACGGCTTGAGAAAATATGAACTGTTGCATAAGTGTATATTTTGCTGCTTTACTTCTTCTTCTGTTTCATTTTATGCATTGTATAATATATGAATTGTTCATGCATTTGTATGGTCTGGGACAACTTGTGCACAAGGTTTGGCATTTTCTCGAAACGGTATTCCGGGGCACTGAAAACGTAGCGACTCGGAAGAAATATTTGATTGTGCTAGTCGCGATGCATTACTGGACCTTCAGCAGGGCTTGCTACCCGGGCTGATAGGGCATACCATAATGCTTTGGATAAGTACCTATGGGTTCAATCACACCAATGACCGCATAGAGTAGAACACATGCTAATTTATTGTCTTGTGCAGATGTTAAGTATACTTGTGTTTCGTTGTAGGGAACGTGTGCATCGGTTGAGTAAGCAACCGATGACTTGTTGGGATTCAATGTTATTTTCATTCCTATCAAAATATGTAACTGATATGAATTGAATTCACTTACTTCTTTGTAGAAAGATTATCTTAATGCATGCTGCCCCTAAAAGCTAGTGTCGATTTAGTCGAGCGGGTTTGTCCCGCTCACCAGTACAGCTGAGTACTTACCCACGTTGTGGGCAACTATTTCAGGCACTCAGGCGATGCAACGCTAGTGGATAGACGAGAAGGCGTTAGAAGCCCTTCTATTTTGACGTATAGTTGGAGTCAGTTCATTTTGGAGGCGTAGAATTTTAATCTATACAAGGGCGTAATGTATGAATGACGGGGACTATCTGATGGAGCGTGCCCTGCCTTTTGAGTTTCCTTTTGTAATACAAACCAATGTAGCCGAGAGGTGCAGTAAATGTAAACTCTATGTAAATTACTCTGAATTATCAATGAAAAGCATGTTTCTTCCTATGCTTGTGTTCAACTATCTGTGAATGTGTTTTCTAACTTGTGTTTTCAAATGGGTTCCTATCACTGCACGTTCTTGTCTTGTGCGAGCGCAACTCCAGGCTCGTACAAAATCACGCTCCAGCGAGAACGATCAGTTCCATAAATGATCCTAAAAGGAGAAACTAGATTAGGTAAGGCCAACCTACACAGCTACGATCCGGCTCAGGAAGACGCTACTCTTCCAACCCCCACCCCCATTGCCTCAGCAGTACCAGAAGCAAGTCCGTCCAAACCTTCCATGGAGGACAAATACAAGCAAAAGGAGACTCGCTTCGATAAGTCTCTGAAGAAGGACTTTGTACCAGAATTGGACCAGCCCTACAACTTCGATATATTGGTATAACCTGCCAATATGCCAGCGAGGTTGTCGCTCTTCGAGCTCCTACATCTCTCTAAAGAGACTCGAGATGCTCTAAGATATGTACTACAACATGCCGACTCCTACTTAGCCCAAATCAAGAAGGCAGCTGATTACCCCACTGCATGTCCCCATTGCCATAACGTGATGGAAAGAATTTCTAATATCACATTCTCTCAACAAGACATATTAAAAATAATAGACACGATCAACCTCTGTACTATACAGGGTACATCGGTTCCACCACGGTGGACCAGATGCATATCAGCCTAGTCTCGTTTCTCAGCATCATCCCACGAAATTTGCTCCAAATATTGAAAATTCCGATGCACCAGTTGTCTGCCACAAACACAACCATTAGCGGCTTCAACGCAGGAAGAAGCTACCCTCTGGGCAAGATTTGTCTGAAGTGTCAAGTAGGCGATCTACGATATGAGGTCACTTGTTACGTTATCGACATAGAAGTATCCTACAATGTCTTACTAGGACGTCCTTGGATACATAAACACATGACATGTCGACCCTTCATCAATGCCTGAAGTACGTCGATAGTGAAGGGCTCGTCCGAACCGAATTTGCTGAGGTCGACCCTTCAAATGTGTCGAAGCCTACTACTTCGACTCCTTATTATATATGCGAACGCGCAAGGAGGAAGGGGATATTGATGTTGATGATGAAGCTGAAGCAGACTCCGATTTCGATGAACCGTTGAGGATCCGCGAGAAAGGGTGTGCCCCCAACACTCCAACTCCCTTGGTCGTCAAGATTCGTAAGAAAGCCGCAGAGACTCTTGTAGTCAATCTTCCCAAGACATCACGCGGAGAAAGGCCGGATCGTCCCCCAGAGAAGGACCTCCCTTCTATAAATGTCTCTCAACCTCTGGTAATAAACCTTCATCGCCCTAATAAGAAGGTCCCGAACCCACCTCTGGCATAAGTAACGAAGAACGAAGACGACGAGCTCAAAGAATACATTACGGCTAAGGCTGATGTTCCTTCTTTTGGTGATGTAATCCGTAATGAGAAAATACCATATTTTTTGAATAAAGGGTTATCTTTGATTTACTCTGATGTCAAATACATAAGCAGTATGTACTCCTTAGATCGTGGCCGAGGTCCACAACTGCACATGCCAGTGACAACAACATGTGTAGTCAACAAGAAACTCCCACATGGGGGTGACTTCATCATAATTCTAGCATGGAAGCGATAGAAAAACCTATCATCTTCGGTAAAGTGGAAGGTTGCTGAGACTTTCTCCTAAACGAATTAGAGCCTGATAATGGTAAAATACATCTTTACCATTACAGCTCGTAATCGAAGAACATCATCCAAAGGATGGGTTACAGCATAAAGAGCAATCAAGGCCATCACTACGGTAAATGACGACGTCTTCCATTACGTCACTTTACTCCCAAAGGCAAGTCAGAAACATATTATCAATAAACTGGCCATGGTCTGGGATACGTTATGTCTCCAACAACTCCCGTATATTCAGAAGTGAAAGCTGAGATGCGCTCTCATTCTTTAGAGTCTTCTATTTGGGACTCTGATACAAGCATCTTGGAAATATTCAAACAAGCCTTATTTGTCCACATGACATCAGTGGAACAGGTCGAGGATGAAGATCGATCTCTCAAGTTCTTTAAGATCGAACCTTAGGCTCACGATTAGAATCTCAGTGGGAGTTGCGTTTCGAGCAGCGATAACCTCCTACTGAAGACGAAGTGGTGCAAGTCGACTTGGGCGACGAATCCTCTCCCAAGCTTATCTTCATCAACATAAGTTGTAAACCCCCTAATTTTTATAGGATTTTTGGTAATTGTTACTTACTTTTATTATTTACTTAATTTAAATATTTATTAGACAATTTATTTGAACTTTAGAAACTCATCACTGTTGTGTTGATATCTTGAGCAATGCGTTGGCCTTTATCTTTCAACCAACTTTGCATGCTAGACTTAGACTAGCCAAATTAGGTCTATGACATGACTGTCACTCATAAATTCATATTTTCATGCTTCGTTTTGGTCGCACAACTTCTGTAACGCAAATACGAGAAATTGACAAATTAATCACCTTGGCCGTTGCGTACGATTTTAATGCACAATACCAACCTATTTCACACAACCAAATTTATAACCATAAGCCCAACTGGACCTACTACATCCTTGACAATGACGTCCAATTTATTTAAGTCCCCACATGCTCCATAAATTTTGCATGGTTCAAATCCTAGATTTAATTTCATAATTTCCATATTTTGAATCCAATTCTTTGCACATCTCTTGTGCACCTAATTTAAATCCAAACAAAGGTTTATAAAATCAGCCTATTGATTATGAGAGGCCTAGCATACCATATTGGGCCCTCAAATACACTCATCCATAGATTTGAATCAACCCTTAGCCTACACCACAAAAGCCCACATGCATATGTATATATAGAAGCTTCCGCTTAACCCTAACCTATGCTACCCACCCCTCCTCTCTTGTGGCCACCCAAAATAGCAGCCTCCCCCTCCTTATCATCTTCTATTCCTCTTCCTTCCTTCCCTTACCCTTCCACACAAAACCCGACCACCTACCCCCTTAGCCGACCCACTTAGACTCCAACCGAAACCCCATAGCAGGCCGGCTGCTACCACTGTTGTTTGCTGCCAATAACAGCAGCCAAAACTCCTTAAAAATCAAATTTTCTTCATTCCTTGAAGCCTCTTAGCACCCCGTTGAGTTTCATGAAGTTTGGAGGTCGTTTGGTACTCTGAAAGCCATAGTCTCGAAGAAGGTTCCCACTATAATCACGATCGCGTAAGTTCTCTAACTTCGTTTCTTTTCCTATTTTTACCATGAACAAACCCTTGTATAAATCCACATTGATGTTAGATAGTTGTGGAAAACCCATAATTTATGTGAAAAACTATCCCAAGTTATTGTGCAACCAAGACACAAGCACGTCGTACCATGGATAGTTGTGATTTAACAAGTTTTGCTATATTTTAATTATGAAATATAATTCCATAAATTAATGTAATAATATTTCAGAATATTAATTATGATATTTTCATATTCAATTATGTTTTGATGCAAATATGGAGGTTGCATGCATAGACTACTTGTCTAGGAATAACTAGTTGATGCCTATTGAGCCTGTTTGCATGTAATTATGTTGTTTGGGTAATTTTTTTAAATACACATAATTTCAGAATACTAAACCTATTTATTTTAGTATAATATGATGTTAAGATACGTGTTTGAGAGGTTCCATGCATGTTTGATGAGATGGATGGCGTTGTTGAGAGCTTTGCGACATTAATACGTGTCTACGTACGTATAGAACTAAACATGTTTAAATACACGTAAATGCCTATATGTACGCGTGGTATGTCGATGTATGAGATTCTCACTATGTGTTAAAGAGTGGCATAACACGTGTATCTTGGCACATTATCTAATGCTATGCAAACAAAACATTGTTGGCAAGAATATCAAATATAAGTTGATGTTGTCACGCCCCAAATTTCGCAAGGACCGATCGTTCTCGCTTTAGTGCCTTGTAGAACCGATCGTCCTCGCTTGGACGTGATATTGTGCAAGCCTAAGTTGCGCTTGCACAAGGCCAAAGCTTTGAACAAGGACAAGTAAGCAATTCAAAATAGAAGCATCGACACAATAATGCAGAAAAGTAAATGAACACTATGATATAAGAAAATAAGCTCTTTATTGATATTCAAGAAGTGTTACAAGCGGCATTTGGCCGAGATTATAAATCGCTCAAGCTCTCTCTCTCTCTCTCTCTTGAATTCAATGACATCGTTCCGTACATTACATCCCTTTATACGAAAAATATCTCAAAACATCTCGATATGCTTTAAGGCATCGACCTAGATCTCCGGCTCCTGAGGATGTGGCTCGGCTATCTCTTATTCGGACGATCCAGCAACTACAAACAGAACTGGTGGGGATCAACACTTTAGAAAAAGTATTGGTGAGTATAAAAGCAACAACAGAAGCAACACTCTCTAAAACCAACACTAGTAATCATGTTATAAACTATTTTATTACTAGTGATACTTACTACTTTTACCTAGGTTCATTTCTTGTAGTACAGGATTAGAGTCAGTTTACTTCTTTCGAAAATATATTCTTGAAAATAGTTTTCATATTCAATACATTCAAACATACTGTAAAGATATTGTTTTATCGTGCAGTGCACAACATGTATCGTGCACCATATTTACTAACTCTTTAGGAACACAAGCTATCTCTAGTGGACTATTCATCTCAGTTCAAGACAAAGTGCATCTAGTGGACTTATTCAATTCAGTTCAATGGACATCAACATATTCAAGTAAAACAGATACATCTTATTAGAATTTATGATAAGGAACATAAGGAATACGAATGATCACTTATTCAGTGATCCTTACCCACAGTCGAACGGTTATCCCTGCAATAGACATACAAGTTAGCAATAGTTTTCATATACATGTGAGGTTCTATTTTCTGTTCGTCTCTGCATCAAACATTAGGTATGCAAGAATGCTAACCAAGCATGCACCCTAACTATATGATGGTCCATTGGTTGCCCCATGATTAGCAGCGGTGACTTAATGTTCAACAATGCACTAGTATGCACATATGTCAACAGCTGTGACTCAAGGTTTAGCTCTACACCAACATACACGAATACTAGCAGCTATGACATCATGGTTTCGCTCTTCAACAATAAACACAATCTTCGACTAGATCACAAGGACCGTACCTCAGGGTGCTCTCAAAAATATCCTCCGGACCAACCGATTTCCAGTGTCCCAGAAAATGTTTGAGTGACTAATACCTTGTGCACAAGTTATCCGAGACCAATGCATGACATGAAAGATCTATCAGATAATTCTATAATGCAAGCAAACAATGATTAAGCAAACTTCTATCTCTTCTTCTTATCAATCGAGCGATAGGTTCAATCTTCTCTTTACATAACTAATAGCACATCCCACTAGATCACAAGGACCGTACCTCAGGGCGCACTATTAGTCTCTTCTTATTCATATCAATCATCTTTAGCATATTACGAGTTATTCGTACAGTTCTATTTTTAGTAGTTTGATATAAGAAAACAGGCAAGCGGAACATATTATAAGCGAGCACGATAACGATTATATAAATCTAGCATACAATTTCTCTCTCTTTTATTCTAAGCATGTAATTCTACCTTACCATAGCAATAAAACAAAGCATGTTTAAGCAAACTTTCTACTCTACTCCTTAGCATGGCAGGGTTTCATTCTAACTTTAGCATACAAGAATAGACAAGTTTATGACATCTTATTACTCTTCTTATTAGCATGGCAATAGTTCGTTCGATAACTGTGTCAGTGTAACTTAGCATGCAATATTTTATTCTTTTACTTAGCATGGCAAATGTTCTATCTCTTTTAGACAAGCATATAAGGTTCTCTAAGTAAGCATGCAGGGTTAGGTTCTATTATTCTTCTTATGAAGACTATCTTCTTAGCATAAGTAGTTATAAAACTAGATTCTTAATTAGGCATGAAAGAATCAGAGAATGAAGTTCTGCCCACTCACCTAGATCAATCATCTTATGTTTTGATCGAAAAACACTTCGAGAAGGCTTCCACTCGAGCTAGTAAAACGATATCTCTTGTACATAGTGTCAACGCGGAGCAGGACACTACATACTTATCCACCGAGAAAAAAATTCGTCCTCGAAACTCAAGGAGAAACTTACGATATCTAGAGCAGCGATAATCCTCATCCCTCACAATCCTCAATCGAAAAATACTAGCAATCAAGAATCATGAAATCATATATCTATTTATCAAGAAAATATTCAAGAAAACTTTGGAGTGCATCTTTGAGAATATCTATGGACTTATTGTATGGAACACATATTACAGCAATAATATCTAGGACATTTCTGAGTTGAAGTGAAGCAACGGAATGTCTAAAGGATCGAGTTGCTCTGATACCAATTATGTTACGCCCCAAATCCCGCAAGGGCCGATCGTCCTCGCTTTAACGCCTTGCAGAAATGATCGTACTCTCTTGGGCATGATGTCGTTGCAAGCCTAAGTTGCTCTTGCACAAGGCCAAAGCTTTAAAAAAGGACAAGTAAGCTATTCAAAATAGAAGCAGCGACACAATAATGCAAAAAAGTAAATGAACACAAAAGTATAAGAAAACAAGATCTTTATTGATATTCAAGAAGTGTTACAAGCGGCGCTTGGCCGAGATTACAAATCACTCAAGCTCTCTCCCTCTCTTGAATTCAATAACATCGTTCCATACATTACATACCTTTATATAGAAAATATCTCAAAAAATTTTGATACGTCTCAAGGCATCGACCCATATCTCTGGCTCCTGAGGATAAGGCTCGGCTATTGCTTCTTCGAACGATCCAACTCCTACGAACAGAATTGGTGGGGGGTCAGCACTTTGGAAAAAGTACTAGTGAGTATAAAAGCAACGAACAGAAGCAACACTCTCTAAAACCAACACTAAGTAATCATGTTATAAAATAATTTATTACTAGTGATCTTGCTACTTTTATCTAGGTTCATTTCTTGCAGTACAGGATCAGAGTCAGTTTACTTCTTTCGAAAACATATTCTTGAAAATAGTTTGCATATGCAATACATTCAAGCATATAGTAGGGGTAGTGTTCTATCGTACAGTCACAACATGTATCATGCACCATATTTACTAACTCTTTAGGAACACAAGTTATCTCTAGTGGACTATTCACTTCTATACAAAGTGCATCTAGTGGATTTATTCAATTCAGTTCAATGGACATCAGCATATTCAAGTAAAACATATATTTATTAGCATTTATGATAAGGAACATAAAGAATCGAATGATCACATATTCAATGATCCTTACCCACAGCCGAACGGTTATCCCTGCAACAAATATACAAGTTAGCAATAATTTGCATATACATATGATGTTCTATTTTCTGTTCGTCTCAGCATCAAATATTATGTATGCAAGAATGCTAACCTAGCATGCATCCTAACTACATGATGGTCCATGGGTTGTCCCATGATTTGCAATGGTGACTCAAAGTTCAGCTTTGTACTAGTACGCGCATATGTCAGCATCTGTGACTCAAGGTTCAGCTCTGCACCAATATACACGAATACTAGCAGTTGTGACATCATGGTTCCGCTTTTCACTAATAGACACAATACTCTACTAGATCACAAGGACCGTACCTCAGGGTGCTCTCAAAAATATACTTCAGACCGACCGATTTCCAGTACCTCAGGAACTGTTCGAGAGACTAATACCTTGTGCACAAGTTATCCGAGACCAATGCATGACATGAAACATCTATTAAATAAATCTATAATGCATGCAAACAATGATTAAGCAAACTTCTATCTCTTCTTCTTATCAATCGTGTGATAGGTTCAATCTTCTTTATACATAACTAATAGCACACCCCACTAGATCACAATGACCGTACCTCAGGGCGCACTATTAGTCGCTTCTCATTCATATCAATCATCTTTAGCATATTACGAGTTATTCATACAGTTCTATCTTTAGCAGTTCGATATAAGAAAACAGGCAAGCGGAACATATTATAAGCGAGCACGATAACGATTATATAAATCTAGTATGCAATTTCTCTCTTGTATTCTAAGCATGTAATTCTACCCTACCATATCAATAAAATAGAGCATGTTCAACAAACTTTCTACTCTATTCCTTAGCATGGCAGGGGTTCATTCTAACTTTAACATACAAGAATGGACAAGTTTATGACATCTTATTACTCTTCTTATTAACATGGCAGGAGTTCGTTCAATAGCTATGTTAGTGTAACTTAACGTACAATATTCTATTCTTTTATTTAGCATGACAAATGTTCTATCTCTTTTAGACAAGCATATAAGGTTCTCTAAGTAAGCATGCAGAGTCAAATTCTATCATTCTTCTTATGATCACTATCTTCTTAGCACAAACAATTATAAAACCAGATTCTTTATTAGGCATCAAAGAATCAAAAAATGATGTTATGTCCACTTAGTTAGATCAATCGTCTTGTGTTTCGATCGGAGAACTCTTCGAGAAGGCTTTCGTTCGTGCCAGCAAAATGATATCTCTTGTACATAGTGCCAACGCAGAACAAGACACTACAGATATTGTTTGACGATCTTTCAGTTTGACGTTGAGTAGATTAGTGTGTTGGTATTGATTAAAATATGTTTGACAAGGCAACTTAGATCCACTACTCTTTTAGTCGAGGACATCGGACAGGGAGCACCGCAACAACAGTCAACATGCAAGCGTAACTTGCTAGATTGCATCATAGATTTTTGTTTATATTTCTATATTAGATATTATTATTTTATTCTCTTGTGGATATATCTATTTATCCTATGATAGTTAGACGATACCCAGTGTCCGAAATAGATTCGGGTGCCGACATCCATCAGAGGAGTCGAGTATCGTCGGTTAAAGTATTGTTACCGCGAACCCATGATACGTTCTTGTATTCTTATCATGGCGGACACTAGACACTACTTCATGTGACAGAATCCTTCTTGATGTATTCATGGTGATTCTATGTAGGTTCATAGGACTCGTGATATGAGACAGTTATATATATATATATATATATATATATATATATATATATATATATATATATATATATATATATATAGTATGACTTGTTGTGATAGTTAGATGTCTTTATCTCATCATCTTATGGCATGATACATGAGATTACATAGGAGGGGAGAGTTTACACTGTACTTTGGGCAGATATTTACATACTTGCTTACCTTAGTCTATGTAGCAGAGCTTTGGTATTATTTACGTGACTACTATGGGTTCCCTGACCATGAGCCTTTCGTGATATACTTGCCTACTTGGGGTTCTTATTATAGAGGCCTTAGTGATTATTATTACCATTATTAAACTTCTTGGGGTTCACACACATAGAACCTTGAGAGTCTCACGCCTAAGTATGAGTGGTCTCTCACTTGCATATCACTTAGATGGTTATAGTAGTTTACCCCTGAGTTCCATATTATATTACTTTTTACTTTTGGCACGTTGTTATCTTGTACCTTACTATGTCTCTTGAGGACCTGGATTCGAATTTTGTCCCCTGGATATTACTGAGCTAGATTAGTGGAGTGTATTTGTGGATGGTTGTTTCTCCAGGTTTCAGGTATTTGTAGTTGATGCATGAATCATTTTCTTCCGTGTTTATATTCATTTCTCGTTACTTATTTCTGCTGTTATAGCCTAGTTTTGTAGACTCGTGCTATTTTTTTCGAGTATATTCAGACAAGTATTGAGTGGGGTGCACACCATGATATATGTTGTCCATTCTTTTATTTTATTTTATTATGGATTGAGACTTAGATATATTTACTGTGTTATCTAGATAATGACCATTATTGTATAGCTTATACGTATTTGAGTCGGATAAGAGTCTGGTTTAATGCGTAGCTGGTATATTTACGTATTCCTACTCCTACGTATTTTAGGACTGGGGCGTTAATATTCTGAACAAGCCTGCGTTAGGATAAGTATATTAGAATCTCAATCCATAATTGCTATCGGAACATTCTTTGATTTCTATTACCGTCTTTGAACCTCGTAATTATATTTATTTATACTTCCTTTGAATTTTATTTATTTATTCTCGTCTTTCCCTATCTCGGGGAGACGAACATTCATGCATAGTGATCTCCCCAGGAGAAGATTCTCGTCAAGACGAATAAGACATATTTGATAGAATATTTGTTAGTAGATAGTTGTCTGAGTAGGAATGATTATGGTAGATAATTTCTAGTTATTAGAGATATAATAGATTAAGGACATTAGCAATAGGAACATAAAACAATATGGACTCTATCAATTGCCTAGTTTAGAAGTGATGGGTTACCATTAGATAGACCTTTTAGATGGATGTGAGTCATTTTTATGTGAGGATATAATATTATTTTTTTATAAGACGGTTTGATCTAAGGTGGGTATACTTCTTGACTAGCAAATTGGCTTGGAGGTTAATCAATTGATGAAGATGATAATTGTTAAATTTTTGTAGTTGCTATCAGAAAATCCTTTAATTTCTATTACCGTCTTTGAACCTCGTAATTGTATTTATTTATACTTCCTTTGAAATCTTATTTATTGATTCTCGTCTTTTCCTATCTCAGAGAGACGAACATTCGTACATGGTGATCTCCCCAGGAGAAGATTCTCGTCAAGATGAAGAAGACATATTTGATAGAATATTTATAAGTAGATGGTTGCCTGAGTAGAAAATATTATGGTAGATAATTTCTAGATATTAAAGATAGAATAGATTAAGGGCATTACCAGTAGGAATCTAAAACAAGATGGACTCTATCAATTACCAAGATTAGAAGTGATGGGTTACTATTAAATAGACCTTTTAGATAAATGTGAGTCATTTTTATGTGAGGATATAATATTGTGTTTTGATAAGACGGTTTGATCTAAGGTGGGTAGACTTCTCGACTAGCAAATTGGCTTGGAGGTTAATCAATTGATGAAGATGATAATTGTTAAATTTTGGTAGTTGCTATCGGAACGTCCTTTGATTTCTATTACTGTCTTTGAACCTCGTAATTGTATTTATTTATACTTCCTTCAAAATTTTATTCATTGATTCTCGTCTTTTCCTATCTCGGAGAGACGAATATTCTTGCATGAGGAGAAGATTTTCGTCAAGACAAAGAAGACATATTTGATAGAATATTTGTACGTAGATGGTTGCCTGAGTAGGAAAGATTATGGTAGATAATTTCTAGATATTAGAGATAGAATAGATGAAGGGCACTAACAGTAGGAACCTAAAACAAGATGGACTCTATCAATTGCCTTGATTAGAAGTAATGGTTTACTATTTGATAGACCTTTTAGATGAATATGATTCATTTTTATGTGAGGGTATAATATTATTTTTTGATAAGACGGTTTGATCTAAGGTGGGTAGACTTCTTGACTAGCAAATTGGCTTGGAGGTTAATTAATTGATGAAGAAGATAATTGTTAAATTTTTGTACTTTGAGGCTTAAAATTCAAGAAAATTTGAAAAAAGGGTATTTTTGATTTGAATTGATGATAATAAGATTGAGATAAGAAGCTAGAGATTAATTAATGGATTTAAATTTAAATTTGAAATATGTGATAAATTTAGATTTTGTGGAATTTTGATTTCGAGGATAAACATTAATTTAAATAAATAGTTGGAATTTGATATGGCAACATTGCCGATTTTGTTAAATTATAAGTTTTTTGATCATGATATGATTGAATTTGTGTCTAAATTTTCAGGAGATTATGATGACGGATTTATATTTAGATTTGAAGTAGCATGAAGCATTTAAATTTGTGAGGTTTAATTTTTTTTTGAAGATTTTCATAATATTTGACTTGGAATTTAAATTTGAGAATTTTAGGATATGATGAGGCGGAGCATTGGTGAATCTCAATTTGAAGATTTCGTAAGTATTTTAATTGTTTGAGTATTGTGTGAAAAGAAAATAAAGGAATAAGATCGAGATAATAGTTTCAAATTCAAATTTGAGGATGAGATTTTGAATTAAAAATTTATTCAAGAGAACATGCAATTGATGGATTTTAAATAGATAATTAAATTTAAACTTTGAATTATTAGGATTGAATCATTAAATAAATTTTTGAGTAATTTGATTTAAATTGAAAACTTTAAAGGATAGAAGTTAAACTTTTAAAACTTTGAGAAGAGTTTGATATAATAGATTTACATTCTCTTGAGAAAAAAAATGTTGGGGTTAAATAATAATTGGTGAATTTGAGAAAGTTAATTATTATCATTTTAGTATGTGAAAAATAATATAGATGAGTAAATTTGATGAAACAATTTTTGGACTTCAAAATTTAGATGAGATTATTTTAAAGTCTGTGATTTGATTCATTAAGAATAGATGTAATTGAATTAAATTTTGAGATTTTGAGGAGATAAATATATATTATATTAAATATTATAAATTTGGAGGATTTGATTTGATCTTAGGAGATCGATTATGATTAGATATGCCATATATGAATTATTTTTTGGGTAGCTTTACGATTGCTAGGTGTAATGATGTTATAGAAGGTAAATTGATTAAGTTATGGGAATTATGGATAAAAAAAAAAAACTATTCAATAATTTGAAGAATTGATGAGAATAGTATCTTGAGAATTGAATTTAAAATTTTGAAATTTGACGACTTTGAGGATGGAATTTAAAGGTATTATATGGTATAGGAAAATTTTAAATTTTTGGGAAGGTCATGATACTAGATTGAATTTTTTAGATTTGAAGGGCCTAAATTTAGAAGAGTTTAATTTTTGGAATTTAAATTTATAGAATATAATTTTGAGGATTGGATTTAAAATTTTGATTATTGGATTATTAATTTATAATTTTGAGGAAAATTAGAAGATTAACATTATAGTTCTTGGACTACAAGATGTGCACTTAAAATTTATATTTAAAGCTCGGAATTAAATTCAAGTTTTGATAATTTGAGGACTTGGGTTCTTATTAATTTAATTTTGAGGATTTTAAAGAAATTTGATCGAGTAGAATAATGATAATTTTAAAAGTGAGAATTGAATTTGAGGAATTAAAATCTTGAAGTGGTTAAATTTTGAGGATTTAATTTTAAAATTTTAATTTGTAATGGTTGAGAATAAAGTAATTTTTTAGGACTTTGTGAAATCAAAAAAAAAAGATTTGACCACATGATTATATTGTTTGTTGAGTTTAAAATTTGAAAAAAATAAAAATTGTTGAAGATCTTAAATTTCGAGTACGAAATTCTTTTAAGTTGGGTAGATTATAAATTTCCTAGATTTTTTATAGGATTATTTTGGTAATTATTATTTATTTTATTATTTATTTAATTTAAATATTTATTTGATAATTTATTTCAACTTTAGAAACCCATTACCGTGGTCTTGATATCTTGAGCAATGCATTAGCCTTTACCTTCCAACCAACTTTGAATGCTAGACTTAGACGAGCCAAATTAGGCCCATGACATTACTGACACTCATAAATTCATATTTTTATGCTTCGTTTTGGTCGTACAACTTCCGCAACACAAATAAGAGAAATTCACAAATTAATCACCTTTGTCGTTGCGTACAATTTTAATGTGCAACACCAACCCATTTCGTACAACCAACATTATAACCATGAGTCTAACTGGACCTAATACGTCCATGAAAATGTCGTCCAATTTATTTGAGACCCCACATGCTCCATAAGATCGTTTGGTACTCCAAAAGTTCGTAGCCGCGAAGAAGGTCCACACCATAATCGCGATCGCGTAAGTTCTCTAACTTCGTTTCTTTTCCTATTTTTCCCATGAACAAACCCTTGTATAAATCCATGTTGATGTTAGATAGCAAATAGAAATATCCCCATGCATGAGAAATCCATAATTTATGTGAAAAACTATCCCACGTTGTTATGCAACTAAGACATGAGCACGTCGTACCATGGTTAGTTATGGTTCAACAAGTTTTTCTATATTTTAATTATGAAATATAATTCCATAAATTAATGTATTAATATTTTAAAATATTAATTATGATATTTTTATAGTCAATTATGTTTTGATGGAAATATGGAGGTTGCTTGCATAGACTACTTGTCGAAGTTGCTAGGAATAACTAGTTGATGCCTATTGAGCCTGTTTGCATGCAATGATGTTATCTTAGGTAATTTTTATTGAAATATAAATAATTTTAGAATATTAAACCTATTTATTTTAGTATAATATGATGTTAGGATGCGTGTTTGAGAGATTTCATGCATGTTTGATGAGTAGGCTGGCATTGTTGAGAGTTTTACGACATTGATACGTGCCCACGTACATATAGAACTAAGCGTGTTTAAACACATGTAAATGCCTATATGTACGCGTGGTATATCGATGTACGAGATCCTCATTACGTATTAGAATGGCATGTCACGTGTATCTTGGCACATTGTCCAATGTTATGCAATCGAAAGATTGTTGGCAAGAACATCAAATATAGGTTGATGTTGTGCGACAATATTTCAGTTTGACGTTGAGTAGATTAGTGTGTTGGTATTGATTATAATATGTTCGACAGGGTAACGTGGATCCACTACTCTTTCTGTCGAGGACATCGGACATGCAGCACCGCAGCAACAATCAGCAGGCAAGTGTACCTTGCTAGATTGTATCACAGATTTTTGTTTATATTTTTATATCAGATATTATTATTTTATGCTCTTGTGGATATATCTATTCACCCTAGGATAGTTAGACGATACCTAGTGTCTGAAATAGATTCGGGTTCCGACATCCATCAGCGGAGTAGAGTATCGTCGGATAAAGTATTGTTACCGCAAACCCATGATACGTTCTTGTATTCTTAACATGACGGACCGTAGGACACTTGACACTACTTCATGTGACATAATCCTTCTTGATGTATTCATGGTGATTCTGTGTAGGTTAATAGGACTCGTGATATGAGACAATTATATATATATATATATATATATATATATATATATATATAGTATGACTCATTCTGATAGTTAAAGGTCTTGATATCACTGGCTTATGGCATGATACGTGAGATTACATGGGAGAGGAGAGTTTACACTGTACTTTGGGCGGATATTTACATACGTGATTACCTTAGTCTCTATAGCAGAGCTTTGGTGTTATTTACGTGACTACTATGGGTTCCATGATCAGGAGCCTTTCGTGATATACTTGCCTACTTTGGGTTCTTGTTATAGAGCCCTTAGTGATTATTATTACTATTATTAGAATGATTGGGGTTCACACACATAGAACCTTGAGAGTCTCGTGCCTGAGTATGAGTGATCTCTCACTTGCATAACACTTAGATGGTTACAGTAGTTTACCCATGAGTTCCATATTATATTACTGTTTTACTTTTAGCACGTTGTTTTCTTGTACCTTGTTATATCCTTTGAGGACATGGATTCAGATTTTGTCCCTTGGATATTGCTGAGCTGGATTAGTGGAGTATATTTGTGGATGGTTATTTCTTCATGTTTTAGGTATTTGTAGTTGATGCGTGAATCATATTCTCCCGTGTTTATATTTATTTTTTGTTACTTATTTATGCTGTTATAGCCAAGTTTTGTAGACTCATGATATTTCTTTCGAGTCTATTCGGACAAGTGTTGAGTTGGATGCACACCATAATATATGTTGTCCATTCTTGTATTTTATTTCAATGTGGATTGAGACATAGATATATTTACTGTGTTATCATTATAGTACAACTTATACGTATTCGAGTCGGACAAGAGTCTTGTTGAATGCGTAGCTGGCATGTTTACTTATTCCTAGTCCTACGTATTTTGGATCTAGGACATGACCAAAGTCTTACTGGGGACCGTGAATCACTTATTCAACTTATATGGAGCTACGATGACATGCCAGGGTTGGATCCTCATATTGCAATACACAAGCTCAACATCTTGCCGAATGCTAGGCCAGAGAAGCAACATCAATGACAATTTTGCCTAGATGTCATGGATGCAATCGAAGCTGAAGTGAATAAGCTAAAAGCAAGTAGCTTTATTCGCGAGGAACTACACCCAGACTGTATAGCCAATATTGTTCCAGTCATAAAAAAAATGGCAAGATCCGTGTCTTCATAGACTTTTATGACTATAATGCAGCCTGCCCAAAGGACGAGTTCCCTCTTTCGATCTCAGCCAGAGAAGCAACATCAATGACAATTTTGCCTAGATGTCATGGATGCAATCGAAGCTGAAGTGAATAAGCTAAAAGCAAGTAGCTTTATTCGCGAGGAACTACACCCAGACTATATAGCCAATGTTGTTCCAGTCATAAAAAAAATGGCAAGATCCGTGTCTTCATAGACTTTCATGACTAAAATACGGCCTGCCCAAAGGACGAGTTCCCTCTTTCGATCACAGACGTGATGACCGATAACACTTGTGGTTTCAAGCGAATGTCCTTCATGGATGTGTTCTTGGGTTATAACCAAATCAAGATGTTCCCAGATGACGAGAGGCACACATCATTCTGAACACCATTTGGATTATATTGCTACACATTGATGCCATTCGGTCTGAAAAATAGTACAATATACCAACGAGCCATGAGCCTTATTTTTTGTGAGCATCTGCGCAAAATAGTAGAATGTTATGTTGATGACATCGCCATCAAGAGCTGCTTTCGGGATGATCACCTACATGACCTGAGGACAGTGTTCGATCTGATGCATGATCACGAACTCAAAATGAACCCAACCATGTTATTTTTGGGAGTATCCAGCGGCAAGTTCTTTGGTTTAGTTATAACTTCAAAGGGTATTCACATAGATCCTGAGAAGACGAAAGGTATCCTTGATATTCGCCCTCCGAAGTACCTCAGTGAGCTTTGTGGCCTTCATGAAAGATTGACATACATCAGGAGGTTCATATCTAATCTCTCTGGAGGGTGTCATCCATTTACTCAGCTGATGAAGAAATGAGTCTTCTTTTTCTAGACTGAAGAATGTCAGCATGTGTTCAATGTCATTAAGAAGTATCTCATGAATCCTCCACTATTGGTGGCTCCAGTTATGGGGAATCCCTTCCTACTTTATGTCCTTACGATGGATAATTCTTTTGGTCCTCTATTAGCCCAAAAGAGTGATGCAGCCCACGAACAGGCTATCTACTATCTCAACATGATGATGGTCAGTGCCAAACACAGATATAACCCCGTCGAGAGGGAATACCTCTCTTTGATCTTCGCCATAGATACGTCATTGCGTCATGTGGCATATAATTCATGTCATTTTTCGAGTTAACCCCCTCAGAGTGCTCATGACTAAGCCAGGGTACTAAATTCCCGTCTAGCTTTATGGGCGATGCTGCTTTCGCCATACGACATGGTGTTCATCCTATAGAAAGCATAGCCATGATAAATTCTAAACTCCATAACTGAGACGGACTGCTACAGTTCTCACTGTAACGCCTAAATATGTCACCAGATTATACCCTCCACATAGTCCTTAAAATTCATCTTGATGCAAGGTTCCACAACGGACATGTACGAAAGCTAGTAGAGATGGATTTAAATAGGGTTCATAGTAAGATTCTTAAGGGTCATCCCATGAATCTTTCAAGAAATCTTAATGTGTGATTGAGTACCATACTTCCTATACCCATCAATCATAATATACTATAGGCTCACAATAGTACGACTAATCCTAGGTACGTACTACCATGATATCGCACAATTTACGAAGACGAGACTTGTATGGGCCACCATTAAAACGTGTTATAACCCGCACCCAGAGATTTGGATACGAGTACGTAGGCACGTCCAGCCTGCGTCATAACATCGACGGTATAACGCTGTCTAGATCTCAAGATCAATACAAGTCTAACTAATATATAATAAGTACTCAATCACAACAACTAAAGGAAGATATGAATGAGGAAAAATCAATCCAAATATAAAATCTTAAAAGTTATCCAAGCCATAAGCTATGATCCAAATCATTTACACAACCAATAAGTTTTGGAGACAAATTTGGTCACCCATATAATGGAATGAAACCAATGAAAGGTACTGAACTAGGAAGTACTAAATCTAACTCTCCCGGAGAAGTCCAAGGTGCAGGAGCGGTCTCAACTATATTCTCATCCAAAAGTTCTAGAGTGAATGAAAAAGCATTCCTAATATTGTCAACTTATCTAGTCAGGAACGGAGCAAGTACTATTACAACCATAAAAATACATAATGCATGTATAAATCTATCATGATGAAAACTATTCAAGTAAGGAACTCATCTAAAGGAACAATTTAAGACAAGTAGAGTATGGAACTATAAACCTGAAACTTGGCAACAATGTTAGCAGGTAATAAGATGAACTGCCAATATAAAAACAGGTAATAAGAAGAGCTAACAACATATAATTAAATAAACTCGACCATGAATCATAAGTTCGAATAACAGGTAATATCGGGTGACTTAGAATATAGTGTTCGACATGTGAGGGCTAGGCTAATCCGTCTCTTTCTCATAAAATCGAACAGAAAAATTAGGGTTTTATCACATGTCTATTATTATATTCTCCTACCCGGCTCTTTCTCATAAAATCTAGGAAGACTAATAATCAAAAACATGAAACATGAGTAAAAACCACAAATACATAGTCACTACTCACGAAGAATAGATAATCATGAACCATAATATGGATAAACACATGTCGCGGATACGAATAGTCTCGAATCAAAACACAGAGACTCAACGAATCATGACACGATAACTCACATCACAACTCGGGCTCACGTATCAAAACTCAGATGATCACGATGTCACAACACATATTTAACTCAATTATGAACCAAGATAACCCATCCATGTGCACAATATCATACTGTCAAGACAACTAGTAAGAAAAAATAATAAAATTTATCATGTAAAGGTAAATTCATAATTGTAAAGTACTTGCATGTGGTCCGGAGCCGGTAGTACGGGTCATAAGCCAAGTCCAATTTCAAGTAACCTATTGGAGATTGAACTCCAATGAAGATCCAACTAATTTGACACAAGAAGTGGGTCCAATCTTCTCCTCAAATCCCGAGCTCCTCTTTACTTCTCCAATGTTTGGATTTGATATGGAAAGAGAAATGAGTAAAAAAGAAAGAGTTTTCGGTTTGGATATGGTAGTTTAAGGTTTGAGGAGGTTGGAGGAAAAATAGTGTTGGAAATAAGAGATAAATAAAGTGATGGGGTAGATGGATATATATAGAGAAGAGGGGAAAGTTGGATAAGTCTTTGAAAAATAGTATTCAAATTTGATTTTTCTTCTTTAGGTTTATCCATGAATTAGTGGCTAAGTAAGTTAGTGGTTAAGTAACTTAGTGGTTAAATAACTTAATCGTTAAGTAACTTAGTAGTTAATGATGTGTAATGGATAAGGATGGTTGTTTAATAATAAGTTATTAAAATATCTTACAAAGATAAGGACGATAACATGTATGGATAAGGATGATGTCATTATGATATGAGGATAATGTCATAGGTGATGTCATCATGATGTCATGGGTGATGTAAGCAATGATATCACCATGATGTAAGCGATGATGTCATTATGATGTCAAATTAACATGCTAATTATAATTTTGAAAAATAGAGGTAACAAATCTACCCCCCTTAAAATAATTGTCCTCGAAATATAAGGTAGGCACTAGTATAGAAAGAAAATATACAAGCAAGAGATTACGTTACCTCCTCAAGGTAGCATGATCAAGGAATCCTTCATAATATGAAGAATATCGAAAGCATGAAAATTAGGGATAATCAGAAAAATATGATCAACTGCAATAGTTTAGAAAGAGTTTCACAAATATCTTCCAAGATTGCAAACAAGAAGCTTATAACAGTCTTTATCCTAAATTCTAGGAGGAAGGACATAAATTACTATAACATAATTCAATGATAATAATATATGAATGATAGAGATGATATTTTAAGAACTAATTTAAGATACAATCTCATAATCATATATGTATATCTGAAATTATGTTGTCCAGAATCTTCGCGACTCCAGTTAGCATAGTTGTGATAAATTCTAAACTCGATAACTGAGACGGACTGCTGCTGTTCTCACTGTAACACCTAAATATGTCACCAGAGTATACCCTCCACATAGTCCTTAAAATTTATCTTGATGCAAAGTTCAATAACGGACAAATATGAAAGCAAGTGGAAATAGATTTAAATATGGTTCATATAAGATTCTCAAGGTCTTCTAGGAATCTTTATAGAAATCTTAATATGTGATTAAGTACCATACTTCTTATAATCCATCAATCGTAATCTATTGCAGGCTTGCAACAGTATGAATAATCCTAGATACTACCACGATATCGGACTATTTGCACGAGACCTTCATGGGCCACCACTAAAATGTGTCAAGATCCGCTCCAGGAGATTTACGTACGAGTACGTGGGCACGCCCAGCCTATGTCGCAGCATCGACGGTAGAACGCTGTCTAGACCTCAAGATCAATACAAGTCTAACTAATATGCAATAAGTACTCAATCACAACAACTAAAGGAAGATACGAATGAGAGAAAAAAAATCCAAATATAAAATCCCAAAAGTTATCCAAGTCACAAGCTATGATCCAAATCATTTATACAACCAATAAGTTTCCAAGACATATTCGGTCAACCATCTAATGGAATGAAACCAATGAAAGGTACTGAACTAGGAAGTACTAAATCTAGCTCTCCCGGAGAAGTCCAAGGTGCAGGAGCGGTCTCAACTATATCCTCGTTCAGAAGTCTGAAAGTGCATGGAAAAGCATTCCTAAAATTGTCAACTTATCTAATCAGAAGCGGAGCAAGTACTATTACAACCATGAAAATACACAATGCATGTATAAATCTATCATGATGGAAACTATTAAAGTAAGAAACTCATGTAAAGGAATAATTTAAGACAAGTAGAGTATGGAACTATAAACCTGAAACTTGGCAACCATGTAAGCAGGTAATAAGATGAACTTCCAAAATGAAAATAGGTAATAAGAAGAGCTAACAACATATAATTAAATAAACTAGATCATGAATCATAAGTTCGAATAACTGGTAATACCGTATGACTTAGAAATAAGTGTTCGATATATGAGGGCTAGGCTAATCCGGCACATCGTGCGCGAGGTGTACGACTGCTATCTATCGAATCGAATAGAAAAAATAAGATTTTACCACATGTCTACTAGTGTATTCTTCCACCCGACTCATTCTCATAAAATCATTAAAGACTAGTAATCACAAACATAAAACATGAGTCAAAATCATAAATACATAGTCACTAATAACGAAGGACGGATAATCATGAACCATAATATAGATAAACACATGTCGCGGATAGGATAGTCTCGAATCATAACACGGAGACTCAACGAATCATGACACGATAACTCACATCACAACTCGGACTCACGCATCAAAACTCGGATGATAACGATGTCACATCACATATTTAACTCAATTATGAACCATGATAACCCATACATGTGCAAAATAGTTTATTGTCAAAACAACTAGTAAGAAGGAATACGTAAATTTATCATGTAAAGGTAAATTCATAATTGTAAAGTACTTGCCTGTGGTCCGGAGCCGGTAGTATGGGTCCGAAGCCATGTCCAAGTTCAAGTAACCCATTAGAGATTGAACTCCAATGAAAACCCAACGAATTCGACACAAAAAGAGGGTCCAATCTTCTCCTCAAATCCCAAACTCCTCTTCACTTCTCTAAGGTTTGGATTTGATATGGAAAGAAGAATGAGTGAAGAAGGAGTTTTGGGTTTAGAAATGGTAGTTTAAGGTTTGAGCAGGTTAGAGGAAAAATGGTATTGGCTATATGAGATAAAGAAAGTGATAGGGGTATATATATATATATATATATATATATATATATATATATATATATATATATATATATATATATATATATATATATATATATATATATATATAAAGAGAGTGAGAGAGAGAGAGAGAGAAGAGGGGAAGGTTGGAGAATTCTTTGGAAAAAAAATGTTCAAATTAGATTATTTTCTTTAGGTTTATCCATGACTTAGTGGTTAAGTAACTTAATCGTTAAGTAACTTAGTGGTTAATGATGTGTAATGGATAAGGATAATAGTTTAATAATAAATTATTAAAATATTTTATAAAGATAAGGACGATGGCATGTATGAATAAGGATGATGTCAACATGATATGAGAATAATGTCATGGATGATGTCAACGATGATGTAATTATGATGTAAGTGACTATGTCTTTATGATGCAAGCGATGATGTCAAATTAACATGCTAATTATAATTTAAAAAAATAGAGGATACAAATCTATCACCCTTAAAATAATTTTATCCTCGAAATATAACATAGGCACTAGTATAGATAGGAAATATACAAGCAAGAAGTTACGTTACCTCCTCAAGGTAGCAGGATCAAGGAATCCTTCAAAATATGAAGAATATTAAAATTATAGAAATTAGGGATAATCAGAAAAATATGATCAACTACAATTGTCTAGAAAGAGTTTTAGAAACATATTCCAGGATTGCAAACAAGAAGCTTATAACAGTCTCTATCCTAAATTCTAGGAGAAAGGATATGAATTACTACAACAAAATTCAATGATAACAACATATGATAGAGATGATATGTTGAGAACAAATTTAAGATACAATCTCATAATCATATATGTGTATCTGAAATCATATTATCCAGAATCTTTGCGACGTAAATTAGCATAGCTGCGATAAATTCTAAACTCCATAACTGAGACGGACTGCTACAATTCTCATTGTAACGCCTAAATATGTCACCAGATTATACCCTCCACATAGTCTTTAAAATTTATCTCGATTCAAGGTTCAACAATGGACAAGTACGAAAGCAAGTGGAAATAGATTTAAATAGGCAAGTGGAAATGGATTTAAATAGGGTTCATAGTAAGATTCTCAAGGGTCTTCCCACGAATCTTTCAAGAAATCTTAATGTGTGATTAAGTACCATACTTCATATATAATCCATCAATCCTAATATATTGCAGGCTCGCAGCAGTACTACTAATTCTAGGTACTACCACAATATCGCACTATTTGCAAATACGAGACCTGCATAGGCCACCACTAAAACGTGTCATAATCCGCACCCGGAGATTTAGATACGAGTACTTGTGCACGTCCAGCCTACGTCGCAACATCGTAGAACGCTGTCTAGACCTCAAGATCAATACAAGTCTAACTAATTTGCAATAAGTACTCAGTCACAACAACTAAAGAAATATATGAATAGGGAAAAATAAATCCAAATATAAAATCTTAAAAGTTATCCAAGTCTCAAGCTATAATCCAAATCATTTATAAAACCAATAAGTTCCGGAGACAAATCAGGTCAACCATTTAATAGAATGAAACCAATGAAAGGTAATGAACTAGGAAGTACTAAATCTAAATCTCCCAGAGAAGTCCAAGGTGCATGAGCGGTCTCAACTATATCATCATCCAGAAGTCCGAGAGTGCATGGAAAAGCATTCATAATATTGTCAACTTATCAAATCAGGAGCAGAGCAAGTACTATTACAACTATAAAAATACACAATACATGTATAAATCTATCATGATGGACACTATTCAAGTAAGGAACTCATGTAAATGAACAATTTAAGACAAGTAAAGTATGGAACTATAAACCTGAAACTTGGCAACAATGTTAGCAGGTAATAAGATGAAATGCCGACATAAAAATATGTAATAAGAAGAGCTAACAACATATAATTAAAGGAACTAGATCATGAATCATAACTTTGAATAACTAGTAATACGTGTGACTTAGAATACAATGTTCCATATGTGAGGGCTAGGCTAATCTGATACGTCGTGCATGAGGTGTACGACTGCTATCTATTGAATCGAATAGGAAAAAAATAGGGTTTTACCATATATCTACCAGTGTATTCTCCCACTTGACTCTTTCTCATGAAATAATGGACAACGTGTAATCACAAACATGAAACATGAGTCAAAACCACAAATACATAGTTACTACTCACGAAGAACGGATAATCATGAACCATAATATGGGTGAACACATGTCGCGGATACGTATAGTCTCAAAACACAACACAAAGACTCAACGAATCATGACACGATAACTCACATCATAACTCGGGCTCACGTATCAAAACTCGGATGATCACGATGTCACAACACATATTTAACTCAATTAAGAACCAAGTTAACCCATCCATGTGCACAATATCATATTATCAATACAACTAGTAAGAAGGAATAAGAGAATTTACCATGTAAAGGTAAATTCATAATTGTAAAGTACTTGCCTGTGGTCCGGAGTCGGTGGTACGAGTTAGAAGCCAAGTCCAAGTTCAAGTAACCTATAGGAGATTGAACTCCAATGAAGATCCGACGAATTCGACACAAGTAGTGGGTCCAATCTTCCTTCAAATCCTAAGCTCCTCTTCACTTCTCGAAGGTTTAGATTTGACATGGAAAGAGTAATGAGTAAATAAGAATAAGTTTTGGGTTTGGAAATGGTAGTTAATGTTTGAGGAGGTTGAAGGGAAAATGGTGTTGGAAATATGAGATAAAGAAAGTGATGGGGGTAGATGGATATATATATATATGTAGGAGAGGATAATGTTTGAGAAGTCTTTGAATTTTTTTTTTCAAATTGAACTTTTCTTCTTTTGGTTTATTCATGACTTAGTGGTTAAGTAACTTAATGGTTAAGTAACTTATTGGTTAAATAACTTAATCGTTAAGTAAATTAGTGATTAATAATGTGTAATAAGTTACTTTAATAATAAAATATTAAAATATCTTACAAACATAAGGACGATGACATGTATGGATAATGATAATGTCATCATGATATGAGGATAATGTCATGGATGATGTTATCATGATGTCATAGGTGATGTCAGCCATGATGTCATCATGATATGAGCGATGATGTCATTATGATGTAAGCGATAATGTCAAATTAACATGTTAATTATAATTTTCAAAAACAGATATTTCAAATCTACCCCCCTTAAAATAATTTTATCCTAGAAATATAACGTAGACACTAGTATATAAAGGAAATATATAAGCAAGAGGTTATGTTACCTCCTTCAGGTCGCAGGATCAAGGAATCCTTCCTAATATGAAGAATATAGAAAGCATGGAAATTAGGGATAATCGAAAAAATATGATCAACTACAATAATTTAGGAAGATTTCACAAACATCTTCCATGATTGTAAACACGAAGCTTATAACAGTCTATATCCTAAATTCTAGGAGAAGGAATAAAATTACTACAACAAAATTCCAGGATAACAAGATATGAATGATAGAGATGATATGTTAAGAAGTAATTTAAGATACAATCTCATAATCATATATGTATATATGAAATCATGTTATCCAGAATCTTCGCGACGTCAATTAGCATAGCTGCGGTAAATTCTAAACTCCATAACTAAGACGAACAGCTATAGTTCTCATTATAACTCCTAAATATTTCATCAGGTTATACCCTCCACATAGTCCTTAAAATTTATCTCGATACATGGTGCAACAACGGACAGGTACGAAAGCAAGTGGAAATGGATTTAAATAGGGTTTATAGTAAAATTCTCAAGGGTCATCCTAGGAATCTTTCAAGAAATCTTAATGTGTGATTGAGTACCATACTTCCTATAATCCATCAATCGTAATCTATTTTAGTACAACTAATCCTAGGTATTACCACGACATCACACTATTAACGAAGACGAGACTTTCATGTGTCGCTACCAAAATGTGCCACGATCCGCACCCGAAGATTTGGATATGAGTACGTGGGCACGCCTAGCCTATGTCACAACATCGATGGTAGAACGTTGTCTAGACCTCAAGTTCAATAAAATTATAACTAATATGCAATAATTACTCAATCATAACAACTAAAGGAAGATACGAATAAGGAAAAACAAATACAAATATAAAATCACAAAAGTTATTCATGTCACAAGCTATGATCCAAATCATTTATACAACCAATAAGTTCCGGAGACAAATTCAGTCATCCATCTAATGAAATGAAACCAATGAAAGGTACTGAACTAGGAAGTACTAAATCTAACTCTCCCGGAAATGTCCAAGGTTCATGAGCAATCTTAACTATATCCTCGTCCAGAAGTCTGAGAGTGCATGGAAAAGCATTCCTAATATTGTCAACTTATCCAGTCAAGAGTGGAGCAAGTACTATTACAACCATGAATATACATAATGCATGTATAAATCTATCATGATGAAAACTATTAAAGTAAGGAACTCATGTAAAGGAATAATTTAAGACAAGTGGAATATGGAACTATAAACCTGAAACTTGGCAACAATGTAAGAAATTAATAAGATGAACCGCCAATATGAAAACAGGTAATAAAATAAGCTAACAACATATAATTAAATAAACTAGATCATGAATTATTAGTTCGGATAACTGGTAATACTGTGTGACTTAGAATACAATGTTCGATATGTGAGGGCTAGGCTAATCCAGCACGTCGTGCTTGAGGTGTACTACTGCTATCTATCGAATAGAAAAAATGGAGTTTTTCACATGTCTACTAGTGTATTCACCCACCCGACTCTTTCTCATAAAATTATGGAAGGCTAGTAGTAACAAACATGAAACATGAGTCAAAACTACAAATATATAGTCACTACTCAGGAAGAAAGGATAATCATGAACCTTGATACGGATAAATACTTGTCGCAGATACGGATAGTCTCGAATCACAACACGAAGACTTAACGAATCATGACATGATAACTCACATCACAACTCGGGCTCACGTATCAAAACTCGGATGATCACTATGTCACAACACATATTTAACTCAATCATGAACCAAGATAACCCATCAATGCGCACAATATCATAGTGTCAAGATAACTAGTAAGATAGAATAATTATATTTATCGTGTGAAGGTAAATTTATAATTGTAAAGTACTTGTGTGTAGTTCGGAGCCGGTGGTACGGGTCAGAAGCCAAGTTCAAGTTCAAGTAACCTATTGGAGATTGAACTCCAATAAAGATCCAATGAATTTAAAACAAGAAGAGGGTCCAATCTTCTCAAATCCTGAGCTCCTCTTCACTTCTCCAAGGTTTGCATTTGATATGGAAAGAGGAATGAGTGAAGACGAAGGAGTTTTGGGTTTGGAAATGGTAGTTTAAGGTTTGAGGAGGTTGGACGAAGAATGGTGTTGGAAATATGAGATAAAGAAAGTGATGGGGTAGATGGATATATATAGAGGAGAGGGAAATGCTGGAGAAGTTTTTGGAAAAATATATTCAAAGTAGACTTTTCTTCTTTAGGTTTATCCATTACTTAGTGGTTAAGTAACTTAGCAGTTAAATAAATTAATGGTTAAGTAACTTACTGGTTAAATAACTTAATACTTAAATAACTTAGTAGTTAATAATGTATAATAAATAAGGATAGTATTTTAATAATAAATTATTAAAATATCTTATAAAGATAAGGACAATGACATGTTTGGATAAGGATGATGTCATCATGATATAATGATAATGTCATGGTTGATGTCATCATGATGTCATGGGTGATATCAACGATGATGCCTTCATGATGTAAATGATGATATCAAATTAACATGCTATTTATAATTTTGAGAAAACAGAATCTATCCCCCTTATAATAATTTTATCCTCGAAATATAAGGTTGGCACTAGTATAAAAAGAAAATATACAAGCAAGATGTTACTTTACCTCATCAAGGTAGCAGGATCAAAGAATCCTTCATAACATGAAGAATATCGAAAGCATGGAAATTACTTATAATCAGGAAAATATGATCAACTAAATTCTAAGATTATAAACTAAATAGTTTAGGAAGAGTTTCACAATCATCTTCTAGGATTACAAACAAGAAGCTTATAACAATCTCTAACCTAAATTCTAGGAGAAAGGACAGGAATTACTACAGCAGAATTCAAGGATAACAAGATATGAATGATAGAGATGACATGCTAAGAACTAATTTAAGTTAAAATATCATAATCATATATGTATATCTAAAATCATGTTATCCAGAATCTTCGTGATGCTAGTTAGCATAGTTACATTAAATTATAAACTCCATAACTAAGACGGACGGCTACAGTTCTCACTGTAACGCCTAAATATTTTACCAGATTATACCCTCAACATAGTCCTTAAAATTTATCTCGATGCAAGGTTTAACAACGAACATGTATGAAAGTAAGTGGAAATGGATTTAAATAGGGTTCATAGTAAGATTCTCAAGGATAATCCGAGGAATTCAAGAAATCTTAATGTGTGATTGAGTACCAAACTTCCTATAATCCATCAATCCTAATCTATTGCAGGCTCACAACAATACGGCTAATCCTAGGTACTACCACGACATCGTATTATTTACGAAGACGAGACCTGCATGGGCCACCACTAAAACGTGTCACGACCCGTACCCAAAAATTTAGATACGAGTACGTGGACACACCCAGCCTACGTCGCAACATAGGCGGTAGAACGCTGTCTAGACCTCAAGTTAAATACAAGTCTAATTACTATGCAATAAGTACTCAATCACAACAACTAAAGAAAGATACAAATAGGGAGAAATAAATTCAAATATAAAATCTCGATAGTTATCCAAGTCACAAGCTATGATCCAAATTATTTATACTACTAATAAGTTCCGGACACAAATCCGGTCAACCATTTAATGGAATGAAACCAATGAAAGTTATTGAACTAGGAAGTACTAAATCTAACTCTCCCGTAGAAGTCCAAGCTGTAGGAGCGGTCCCAACTATATCCTCGTCCAAAAGTCTGAGAGTGCATGGAAAAGCATTCATAATATTGCCAACTTATACAGTCAGTAGCGGAGCAAGTACTACTACAACCATGAAAATACACAGTGCATATATAAATCCATGGATCATAAGTTTGGATACTAGTAATACCGTGTTACTTAGAATACACTGTTGGACATGTGAGGGCTAGGCTAATCTGGCATGTCATGCGGGAGGTGTATGACTGTTATCTATCAAATAGAATAAAAAATGGGGTCTTACTACATGTCTACTAGTTTCTCTTATCAGACTCTTTCTCATAAAATACTGGAAGACTAGTAATCAAAAACATAAAACATAAGTCAAAACCACAGATACATAGTGACTACCCACGAAGAACGAATAATCATGAGCCATGATACGAATAAACACATGTCGTGGATATGGATAGTCTCGAATCACAATACGGAAACTGAACGAATCATGATACAATAACTCACATCATAACGCGGGCTCACGTATCAAAACTTGAATGATCATGATGTCACAACACATATTTAACTCAATCATGAACCAAGATAACCCATCTATGTGCTCAATATCATAATGTCAAGACAACTAGCAAGAAGGAATAATAGCATTTATTATGTAAAGGTAAATTCATAATTGTAAAGTACTTGTCTATGGTCTGGAGCCGGTGGTACGGGTCAGAAGCCAAGTCCAAGTTCAAGTAACCTATTCGAGATTTAACTCCAATGAAGGTCAGAAGAAGATGTATATATATATATATATATATATATATATATATATATATAGGAGAGGAGAAGGTTAGAGAAGTCTTTGAAAAAAGTGTTCAAATTGGACTTTTTTTCTTTAGGTTTATCCATGACTTAGTGGTTAAGTAACTTAGTGGTTAAGTAACTTAATAGTTAAGTAACTTAATGGTTAAATAAACTAATCGTTAAGTAACTTAGTGATTAATGATGTATAAAGGATAATGATGGTAGTTTAATAATAAATTATTAAAATATCTTACAAAGATAAGGATGTGACATGTATGGATAAGTATGATATCATTATGATATGAGGATAATATCATGGGTGATATCATTATGATGTCATAGGTGATGTTAGCGATGATGTCTTCATGATGTAAGCAATGATGTTATTATGATGTAAGCGATGCTGTCAAACTAACATGCTAATTATAATTTTAAAAATAGAGGTTACAAATCTATTCTCCTTAAAATAATTTTATCCTCGAAATATAAGGTATGCACTAGTATAGAAAGGAAATATACTAGCAAGAGGTTACGTTACTTCCTCAAGGTAGCATGATCAAGGAATCCTTCATAACATGAAGAATATAGAAAGCATAGAAATTAGGGATAATCAGTAAAATATGATCAACTGCAATAGTGTAGGAAGAGTTTCACAATCATCTTTCAGGATTACAAATAAGAAGCTTATAATAGTCTTTATCCTAAGTTCTAGGATAAATGACAGGAATTACTACAACAGAATTCAACGATAACAATATATGAATGATAGAGATGATATATTAAGAACTAATTTAAAATACAATCTTATAATCATATATTTATATCTAAAATTATGTTATCCAGAATTATCACAACGCTTGTTAACATACCAGCGGTAAATTCTAAACTCATAACTAAGACGGACAGCTATAGTTCTTAATGTAATGCCTAAATATGTCACCAGATTATACTCTCAATACAATCCTTAAAATTCATCTCCATGCAAGGTTCAACAACAGACAAGTACCAAAGCAAGTGAAAATGGATTTAAATAGGTTTTATAGTAAGATTCTCAAGGATCATCTCAAAAATCTTTCAAGAAACCTTAATGTGTGATTGAGTACCATACTACCTATAATCCATCAATCCTAATCTATTGTAGGCTCACAACAGTACGACTAATCCTAGGTACTACAACAATATCACCCTATTTGTGAAGACGAGACCTGCATGAGTCACCACTAAAATATGTCACGACCCGTACCCGATGATTTGGATACGAGTACGTGGGCACGTCCAGCTTACGTCGCAGAATCGACGATAGAAAGTTGTCTAGACCTCAAGATTAATACAAGTCTAACTAATTTACAATAATTACTCAATCACAACAACTAAAGAAAGATAAAAAACAAATCCAAATATAAAATTTCAAAAGTTATCAAAGTCATAAGCTATGCTCCAAATCATTTATACCACCAATTAGTTTCGAAGATAACTCCGGTCAACCATCTAATGGAATGAAACCAATGAAAGGTATAGAACTAGGAAGTACTAAATCTAACTCTTCCGGAGAAGTCCAAGGTGCAGGAGCGGTCTCAACTATATCCTCATCCAGAAGTCTGATAGTGCATGGAAAAGCAGTCCTAATATTGTCAACTTATCCCGTCATGAGCGAAGCAAGTACTATTACAACCATGAAAATACACAATGCATGTATAAATCTATCATGATGGAAACTATTCAAGTAAGGAACTCATGTAAAGGAATAATTTAAGACAAGTAGAGGATGGAACTATAAACCTGAAACTTGGCAACAATGTTAGCAGGTAATAAGATGAACTGCCAATACGAAAACAGGTAATAAGAAGAGCTAACAATATATAAATAAATAAACTAGATCATGAATCATAAGTTCGGATAACTGGTAATACTGTGTGACTTAGAATCCGGTGTTCGACATGTGAGGGCTAGGCTAATCTGGCACGTCGTGCGTGAATTGTTACTACTACTACTGTATATCGAATCGAATAGAAAAAAATAGAGTTTTACCACATGTCTACTAGTGTATTCTCCCATCCGACTCATTCTCATAAAATCATGGAAGACTAGTAATCACAAACTTGAAACATGAGTCAAAACCACAAATACATAGTCACGACTCACGAAGAACGGATAATCATGAACTATGATACGGATAAACATATATCGCAAATACGGATAGTCTCGAATCACAATAGGGAGCCTCAACGAATCATGACACAATAACTCACATCACAACTCGAGCTCACTCAAAACTCGGATGATTATGATGACATAACACATTAAACTCAATTATGAACTAAGATAACCCATCCATGTGCACAATATCAAAGTGTCAAGATTACTAGTAAGAAGGAATAATAACATTTATCATGTAAAGATAAATTCATAATTGTAAAGTACTTGCTTGTGGTCCGGAGCTGGTGGTACGGGTCAGAAGCCAAGTCCAAGTTCAAGTAACCTATTAGAGATTAAACTCCAATGAAGATCCAACAAATTCGACATAAGAAGAGGGTCCAATCTTCTCCTCAAATCTCGAGCTCATCTTCACTTCTTCAAGGTTTGGATTTGATATGGAAAAAGGAATGAGTGAAGAAGAAGGAGTTTTGTGTTTGGAAATAGTAGTTTAAAGTTTGAGGAGGTTGGACGAAGAATGGTGTTGAAAATATGAGATAAAGAAAGTGATAGGAAATATCAATATATATATAGATGAGAGGGGAATGTTGGAGAAGTCGTTGGAAAAAAGTATTCAAATTAGAATTTTCTTTTTTAGGTTTATCCATGACTTAGTGGTTAAGTAACTTAGTGGTTAAGTAACTAAAAAGTTTAGTAACTTATTGGTTAAATAACTTAATCGTTAAGTAATTTAGTGGTTAATGATGTATAATGGATAAGGATGGTAGTTTAATAATAAACTATTAAAATATCTTACAAAGATAAGGATAATGACATGTATGGATAAGGATAATATCATCATGATATAAGGATAATGTCATGGGTGATGTCATCATGATGTCATGGGTGATGTCAGCGATGATGTCATCATGATGTAAGCTCATCATGATATAAGGATAATGTCATGGGTGATGTCATCATGATGTCATGGGTGATGTCAGCGATGATGTTATTATGATGTAAGCGATAATATTATTATGATGTAAGCGATGATATCAAATTAACATGCTAATTATAATTTTAAAAAATAGAGGTTACAAATCTACCCCCTTAAAATAATTTTTTTCTCGAAATATAAGGTAGGTACTAGTATAGAAAAGAAATATACAAGCAAGAGGTTACGTTACCTCCTCAAGGTAGCAGGATCAAGGAATCCTTCATAACATAAAGAATATTGAAAGCATGAAAATTAGGAATAGTCAGGAAAATATGATCAACCACAATAATTTAGGTAGAGTTTCACAAATATCTTCCAGAATTGCAAATAAGAGGCTTATAATAGTCTCTATCCTAAATTCTAGAAGAAATGATAGGAATTATTGCAACAGAATTCAATGATAACAAGATATGAATGATAGAAATGATATGTTAAAAACTAATTTAAGATACATTTTGATAATTATATACGTATATCCGAAATCATGTTATCCAGAATCTTCACGACGCCATTTAGCATAGTTAAAATAAATTGTAAACTCCAAAACTGAGATGGATTGCTATAGTTCTCACTTTAACGTACTAAATCTAACTCTCCTGGAGAAGTCCAAGGTGGAGGAGAGGTATCAACTATATCCTCGTCCAAAAGCCAAATAGTGCATGGAAAAGAATTCCTAATATTGTCTAACTTATCCAGTCAGGAGTGGAGCAAGCGCTATTACAATATGAAAATACACAATGCATATATAAATCTATGATGATGGAAAATATTGAAGTAAGGAATTCATTTAAAGGAAAAATTTAAGACAAGTAGATTATGGAACTATAAACCTAAAACTTGGCAACAAAGTAAGCAGGTAATAAGATGAACTAGCAATATGAAAATAAGTAACAAGAAAGCTAACGAATAAAATTAAATGAACTCGATCATGAATCATAAGTTTGGATAACTGGTAATACCGTGCGACTTAGAATACAATATTCGACATGTGAGGGCTATGTTAATCTGGCATGTCGTACGTGAGGTGTACGACTGCTATCTATCGAATTGAATAGGAAAATTAGGGTTTTAATACATGTCTACTAGTGTATTCTCCCACCTGACTCTTTCACATAAAATTATGGAAGACCAGTAATAAAAAATATTTAACATGAGTCAACCACAAATACATAGTCACTACTCATGAAGAACGGATAAACATGAAAAATGATACGAATAAACACATATTGCGGATATGGATAGTCTCGAATCACAAAACGGAGACTCAACGTATCATGACAAGATAACTCACATCACAACCCAGGCTCACGTATTAAAACTCGAATGATGATTGACGGAAGCTATACCGACTACTTCTCTAAATGGACGAAATCTATACCACTCATTAAAGTGAAAGCATCGAATGTGATCAGTTTTTTCAAATATTACATCATCTACCATTTCAGTTTGTCTCGAAGGATCATCTACGACAACGGTCTGTAATTTGTAAACCACATTTTCTATCAATTTCGTAATAAAAATTAAATCCAAAACATAGATTCAACATCATTTAACCCAGCAACAAATGGATTAGCAGAAGCGTTCAATAAAATAATTATCAAGTTACTCAAGAAATTTATTTTTTCTCACAAGCACAATTGGAATGAGAAGCTTGGTGAATATCTCTGGGCCTACTGTACAACGGTCTGGACTCCAATTGGCAGCATGTTATTCTTTTTGGTTTACGGGAGCGAAGCAGTTCTTCCCCTAAAAATCCAAATTCTCTTCCTCCGGGTAGTCCTCACCAACCAGTTGACAACCGAAGATAATCATTTCTCGCGGTTACAAGAGTTGGAGGCACATGATGAGAAACGTCTCATGGCTCAACAGCGTATTGAGGTATATTAAGCACGCATTTTCGAAGCCTTCAACAAAAGGGTTAAGCAAAGAGCATTCCATGTCGGTGACCTCGTCTTAACAGTGAGAAGACCGATGGTTATGACGTACAAGACAACAGGAAAGTTTCAATTTAGGTGGGAAGGCCCCTTAATCGTGGAATTAGTGTATTCCAACAGTGCATACATACTTGCAAATCCTAACGAAGATCTACTGATGATGCCGATCAACGACAAATTCTTACAGAAATACCATGTCTGAACTATAACTAAATATATGATGGTTCATCCCTAGTAAGTCATTTATAAATATACAATGTTTACATTTAACATATCCTATCCCCAAAGTTTTCCAGCGAAGTAACTCGTAGGTCTAACAAACGCTCTCGTTGAGATCACCCAAAATTAATCCCCTCAAGCAAATAAGTTTGTCCTCAAAGCCAATTGCTTCAGGGATATCTCATTTGCGATCCCCAGTTGGATCGAAGATGCTCTCTTCTTGAAGATTTCTTCCCAACTAGGATAAAATCACCCAAATAATAGTTCTCATTTCTACAGAGTATATCTCACCATGTCCACACTACCTTTCAACGTGATATTTCTAGTGGAATCCTGAATTAAGAAAGTTGTCATGTCCATATTTTCTCTGAGCAAGCATTCTTGTTTATCAATGTTGTACCATCACATCCATAATACCTCTGCTGGTGTCTGTTGTTTTAAATTATCGTCTGTACTTAGCTCTAAATACGCTAAGGATGATAAGTCCACAAAAAAGATTCTACAGTACAATTATCTCAACCTATCACATTTATATTACCTCTGATAGTGTTTCACTTCAAACTTATTATCTGTACTTAATTATTAGGTAGACCATAAATAATGAGTCCACTAAAATTCCTCCGGTTGAATATCCCCAACAACTACGGTATTATGCTACATCCACATTACCTCTAATATGATATTCGTCTTCACATTTATAGTAGCAATAATAGAAAAATTTGATTGCATAAAAGTAAGATACATTGAGGCTTTCCTAGGCCTTATAAAAAAAATATTACAAAAGTTATGTGTCAGTACATAGCTCGTTTATTCGCCCCCGGAGGGAAGCAATCGCAGCATCTTTGCTCGCTTTAGCCCGGTGCTCAGTCTCTTGAGCTGCAACAGCAGGATCCTCGAAATGAGCAAATCTCTCATGCTTGTCTTCTAACTTTGTTAAGGTATAGTCCAATATGGCATAATACTTGGCCACCTGACTGGACCTTTCACATATAGCAGCCCGTTCTTGGTGGGCTTCTTGTAGGCGGTTTCCAATATCTTGTAATTGGCTTAGAGCTGCTTGATCTGTTCAGTAACATCGGCCATTTCTCGGGTTATGAAATATTGTCGAGCAAGGCAGGACACCCCAATATCGTTTAATTCATTATGTTTGATTTGCAACTACTTGAGGTCATGTTGCAGAAATTCTTTGCTTTTTTCCTAGAAGGTCGTCTCCTGTGCCACGGAGTCTAGAAAGCGACCATGTTCCTTAACCACTAGAGCAGTCATATCTGCTTTTGTGCCCGTTGTAGTTCAGCTAGACGCTGTTCTAAGTCAGTCAGCATCTTTAGCAGCAAATCAACCATTTACTCGAAGCCTGGAAGAGCCTTAAGAGTATTTATCTGACCCATGGCGCATATCTTGGCATAGAAAAAATATTTGTTCTTCTCCAAGATATTTTGTACTCCCTGCTTCAAAAGCACATAAAATCTCTGTATCAATTTTTTTTCCAGTTTTATCTACCTCGACGAGGGTAGATGGAGTCAAGAGGGAGTATGGGAAGAAGAAGCCGCAACTTGCTGGGTAGCTGGCACGATAGTGCTTGACGAAACAGGAGACAAAATTGCAACCGTGGAACGATTAGTCGCTTTGGGTACAACCAAGTCCTTCACTGACAAAAGAATTGTCTTAACAATAGAAAAATTATTAATAATGGTCTTCTCAGCATTAGGACCGGGAAAAGGCTCTTCATGAAGTTTTGCAACTCCAGCACCTGATGTAGCATCCACTACCAAAATGTTGTACAAGAATAATAATAATTAAATAAATACAAGTAATTTTTTGTGGAAAACTTTGTTTTTAAATACTAAGTATAGTTTTGTAAGCATAATAATGTAACACTAAGGTTCATATAGCTCATAGGAAATCATATTTAGACTTACAATCATGGTTAGGCTATTTTAGAATTTCTAGGAGTTTTCTGGAATTTTGGTTAATTAAACATAAGAAACCCAATTTTTTAGGACTTTTAGGAATTATTGTAGAAGCATATAAACATAAAATAGCCCCTAAGTAATCTTTTTTAGGTTTTATAATTGCATTCTATATTTTCTAGAATTTTTCTGGATTTTTCTGATAATTTTACATTTTTATTTGGAGTTATTTAGGTTGAAACTGATTAATAAATGAGTTTCTGGAAACAAAAACATATTTTCTAAATTAATTATCCCAGTCTGTCGATTGGGGGCCCCGCGAGTCAGTTATTCTAACCGGACAGACAGGCCCCGCCTGTCAACGATCGTCGCTCACGGGCCAACCACTGACTCGGTCTCCGAGTCAGACTCGGAGCCGAGCCGACCGGGGTCGAGCCAAGCCAGGCTCGTTCGTAGCTGTTTGATTTTAGGCGGGAAAACGCGGGATGGGTGACACGTGTTTCCCCTAAAAGCCAAGACAGCCTTTCTCTTTCTCTCTCTCTCTCTCTCTCTCTCTCTCTATATATATATATATATATATATATATATGTGTGTGTGTGTGTGTGTGTGTGTGTAAAACCCTAGTTATTACTTCCCCGCCGATTTTTAATAAGAGGAAAGGTTTGAGGATTTCTAAGTTTCCCAAACTTCGCGAGGATATTGCGACTAGCTCCGGACTCCAAACGTGTCTCTATTTCTTGAATTGGAAGCGTATCGAGGTAACCTTTCTAGATATATAATTTATTTTAATTAATTCTGAAATAAGAATTCTGTAAAATTATTAGAGTGCCAGTTGTCTGAAATTTGATATATTTCATTATTTTTGAGATTTTTGGAGATCCTGAACTCATTTTCATAAACCGTTTGAAGTTTCAAAAAGTTGACAAGATAATCTATAGAACATATTTTCCGATAATTTACTAGAGTATTTTATCATCTTGTTTTAGTCGTTTAACATATGGTTCACTAGTAAACCACCAAAATTACCATCTGTAAGCCATATTACCGATAACTTTTTATTAATTCCAGTTTCGAAGAAACTGTCGATTTTAGCGTTCTTGTGGTGCTAAACCTATAGGATTTCATAAAATCTTGGTTTTGTATCAGTTGACTTTTTATCAACGGAATGTCTTGATTTGGGTGCCACAGATTTCAAATTTGTAAACTTGATGTTCTTTGGCCCAAAATTTAGGGTTAACATTAAAATTTGAATATAATAAGATTAAAATAGTATTTTAGGTTATTTTATTCATATTTAATATAAATTAAAATAGGAAAACTCATTCAACCGCTTTTGTAAGTCTAAGTTGTTTTAACTTATGTGACGGGGTAGATCGAGCGACGTCTTGAGTTGCAACTTCATCTTTTTTGGAGCAGACAAGTATCGCTGTAACCTATGTTACCTTTATTTTATTTTCCATGTATCTTGTGTCATCATTACTTCTCATATAACATGTTGTCGTTAATTTTGAGTTACCATGACTATTACTTGTGCACGAGCGGTATTCTTCCTCCAGTTACTTGTCAATATCCATCCGTATTATACAGTTCACTATGACTATTATTCTGATTAACTATTTATCATGTTTACCTGTACTGTTATTGTGAACGTATTTTCTTGTGAGAGAGTCGGGCGGGGGAATACAATGAGTATGCATGTGGTCTACGTTCATGTACCATTCTTTTTCTATCGATACTAAACAATATCAATTATACACCACACGTACGACTGACAGATATCCCAAGTCGTCCATATGCGAAAAACTAGTATTCTAAAACATATTGTACACGTGATTTGATTACTGTTGCTACTTGTCTAGTGGTTATATTTTCTTGAGTATACTGCCATATTGTTGCCATATCATTGTTGTACTCTCGTTTGTCATACTGTAGCATGCCTATAATTCCTCTATATTTACTATTATTTCTTCCATGCTTGTATATTATATTGTGTAGTGTAGTCTTATAGTGATCTTGCTCCAATCCTAACTGGATAACTATTTTTCAGCTTTAGATGACGTGATTTACCCCGAGGTCTATTGTGAGTACCTTGGTGACACAAATGTTACCAACATGCCGATCTCTTCTACAGATGTGGAGTAGAATATTTTCTTTCTTATGCTTTTCGTATTATTCCAAGCTAGTAGGCTTAGTGGACTTTAGTTTCTAGTCTTATTTATTTTATTCTACCGGGTTTGTTCCTGAGAACATCCTAAGTTGTAGTGGATTATTTCATTAAATAAATTATTGAGACTATTAAGTTTAATTTCTTGTCATGACTTAGTTGTGGATGATATGTGTATCTTGTTACTTGTTATGAATCATTGTTATCATAGACAACGTACTACCGCCGTTGCTGCGGCATAGGCTGGGCTTGGCAACGTACTCCTTTTCCAAAAGTCAGAGTGGGTCATGACACTCGTAGAAGTACCGGCGTCAGGTTCTCCAACGTCAGTCTCAGGGGACGGTTCTGTAACCACCACTTCAGATGGACCAGCAGCAATAGTCTGTTTTATACCAACGGAGACGAGAGGCCCCTTAGGGAGCTCTTCAACGCCGAAAGAACGAGGGGCAGACTCATACATGTTTCTAATGAGGCCTCCTACTTCCTCCTCCTCTGCACCTTCCTCGTCCGCTACAGTAAATATTTTTACGTGTAAGGAAGGGCCTGTAGGATCCTTGGTTAACCTCACCAGAAGAATGGAGAATTGAAGACAAAAAAATATCATCTCTTATGAAGTTGGAAAACAACAAACCCAGAGATAATACCAGGGCAAATGACTCCCCCAGCGTGGTAAGGGTCGCCCCTATTGCATCCAGATCATCCACGAAAATGTTGGCCAGAGGGGTTTAGGTCCTGCCAACACCTTGTCCGGATCACATTCACCTGAAGGCCCGACTGCGGGTTCTTCAACAGCGACATCTGCTTCAGACTATGGAGATGTTGTCTCCACTTTGGCGTAAGAAACCACCAAAGTTGCAGCCCTTCGGGGAAGTCTCCTCGTTCCCGCTCCCGATCTCTACATAAATTTAGACAAACCAGAAAAAAGTTTCATAAAAAGGTTGCACATTAATGAAGTTAAGAGATTTTACGGATACTTCCACAACGTCTAAAATGGGGTCTCGCTCAGAAACCACCAGTGCAAGGGGTCCTACCTCTCCTCTCAATCTCCTTCACAGAGGACTTGGACTGTAAACCCCCTCACCCAAAATAGGTATTTTATGTGCATTTTATATTATTATATTTATTATAGATTATTTTAAATATTAAATTTTTTTAGAGTATTATCTTAGTTAATTAGAAAATAAATTTCTTAATATATTTACTTATATAAATATTTATTTAGAATCATTTTTAGGATATTTAGATTTTTGGATATTTTTCTAGAATTTTTAGGTAATTAAAACATAGGGAACGTAAATTTTTAGGACTTCTATGATTTACTATGAGACCCTACTTGCATGTTGTTCCTACCAAATATTTATTTTAGGTTAAATTATTTAATTATATTTTTCTGTAATTTATCTAGAATTTAAGAAATTTATTTAGATTTTTTTTGAAATTATTTAGAATTTATTTGGTTATATATAGTCTTAATATTAGATAGATGCTAATTTAGTGTTAATAGATACTAATAAGATTATATATAAATTATTTGTATTATCTTTAATTATATTTAAGATTATAAATTATTGAGATAAACTTAAACTCTATTTTTAAATTAATTGAAATCCTGAGCCTACTAGGAAAGCAACTTCATGCATATCCTATCCTTATTTAAACTAATCCTAATCATATCCAAATTAGCCAATCCTAGTCGTATTCAATTAAGTAGTGTCCACCATTATAAATACCTCCTCCTTCATATTTTTCTCCCAAATTCCCATCTTTTTCGTCCAAAAATAGTCAAAATTCATCATAAATTCAGCCTCATTTTCTAGTAGTTATGACGACTTAAAAAGACGATATCTCCTAGCTCCGGACTCCAAACGCGCTCCAGTTTTTTTGTTAGAACTATATCAAGGTTAGTTTTCTGAATATATAAATTATTTTAATAATTTATGAACCTATTTTTCCAGAAAATTCTAAAAGTGTCAGTTGTCCGAAATCAGACGTATTTTCGTATTTTTGAGATTTCGGGAGATCCCGAACTGGAAAATATGAGCCGTTTGAAGTTTCAAAAATCTAACATGATAACATTTTATAAAATTATTTTTAAAGAATTTAATATGCAATTTTAATCTACTATAAAATTCGTGCAATGTAGACGTAAGTAGGAAACCACCGAAAACTTTTATCTGTGCGCCCTTGTGGCCATAACTCTTTACCTACTTATGATTTTATGAAACCGTTGATTCCGGTGTTCATATAGCATTGAAATCTATAGAATTCTACACACAAATCCAGGATTTGAGTGGGTTGACTTTTTGGTCAACGGATTGCCTCGATTTGCGTGTCACGGATCACAAATCCGTAAAGTTGACTTTCTTTGGACCAAAATTAGGGTTTAACAAAAAAATTAGATTATAATAAGATTAAAATACTATTTTAGGTTATTTTATTCAGAATTAAAATAAATTAAAATGGAGGAACCTATTCACCCACTTTTGTAATCTAACTTGTTTAATTTATATGACGGGTAGATCGGACGACGCCTTGAGTTGGGACTTCATTCTTTTTCAGATCAGGCAAGATACCTTGCCAAATTGTTTACAGTACTTTGCATATTTATTATATTTCTGTTTATTCATTGCATTTCTGTATATTTATTGCATGTGTAGTTTCTTTCAGTCATTACTATATATTAGATATGTTGACACACACTTGACACCTAGTATCATGAGAGGACAATCATTAGGCGTATGGGCTTTAACCACTCTGGTAAACTGTAGTATATAGCTGGCACTACGGGCGTGTATCGCGCTGGTCGCTACCCCCGAGGTATGTCGATTTCTGATGTTCTAGACGGGTGTGTGAGTTGTGAGGCTTAGATCGAGTAGCCTACCCTTGCCCATACGTCGAAAAGTTGTCCTCATTTGCATTCATATAGATTGTCTTGTACAGCGTACTTATATATTTTCAAATATTATGCATGTTTACTGTATTCAAATTGGCTTGCTTCTATGTATCTTGTTACGTCCCTCTGAGGACCTGGTCCCTTTCCAGGTGTATCTGCTCTTGAGTATTTGCATGAACGCAGATTCGGATGGTTACATATGTTTCGAGGATGTCTTATCTTCGAGCCCCGTGGTCTTTAGTTGATATTATTATATTGTGTTTTTGTGTTGTACATTTTCATTCGAATTGGTAGTGGATTTGTTTCCATCCAACTATCATCTTTAGATACTTCTTTTTGAGATCTAGTTATATAGTTGTGGTTATTTATTTATATTGCTTTTCTGTGGATGAGGTCTAGATTATACCCTGTGACTTGTGATAGATTTTATACCACTTGTGGATTTGATATTCATATTACAGCGTGCGTATGGGTTATGGTTTCCATATATTAGAGTTTTCATATCCATACGGCTGACATGCTTACTTGTCCTAGTCCTATATATTTTGGGACTGGGGCGTGACATATTTTTGTGGTGGCCCATGCAGGTCGAGAGCATATTGTCTCGGTTACGTTACTGTACCGAGCAAGCCTGCGCATGGGCTTAGAATGTAGGATCTCATCCACTTATCTAAATCACCGTCCTTGATTTTATTTTGTATTCTCATTTGATTGCTTGCATTGCATCTTGCTTGAATCCTTCTCAACGTCAATCTTTCTTTCGTGCTTGATAGGGGTTACGAAGGTGCCTTGTACTAGGTATATACACTCTAGTATTCAATAACACTATTAGTCAAATCCTTGTAAATTTGATAGTATATCTCATAACCTAGTAACACGTAATCTTTTTACCCATTAATGAAGTTAATGAATGACACCAACTATAGGCTTGCATAAAAAAATATTATTTATCTATACTATAGAACTTTAGTGTTTATCTAGACTGTAGATCTTAGAGGCCATACACCCATTTGGTTGACTTTAGACTTAGACAAGAAATTAGTATGGCAACTGTAGAGGTACAACACCGATCTTCTTGGTGAACTTAGATTGTTCTGTACCTTCCTCCATCATAATCAAGCGTACTTATATTTTTACTACCTCGACTTATGCTTCTATTATAGCCTAGTTTTGCAAGCTTATTCTTTTATTGAGTTTGTTCATGACATATGTATTATTGGGGGCCCACACTAATACATTGTCTAAATCAGAATCGGTGTATTATGGTCTGATCAACCGTAGTGCGCTTGGTTCGCTCTTCATATCATTACTTTACGTGGATTGAGATATAGTTGACTCAACTTGTTAGACGAATATACTTGCCCTCTAGACTGGTCGGAGCATATCGTGTCAGGTACATAACTATACTGATATGAGCATGCATTATAGGAATTTACCAAGATAATATTTTAATCCACAACTGCCTTGGCAACTCCCTTTCGAATTCTCTAATCCCTTTGAATCCCGTACTTGTATTCTATCACCTCCTCCTTGAACTCTTTATTGTTGTTCTCCGTCTTCCTCTATTTTGGAAAGACGAACGTTCGTGCTTAGTATAAGTTGATACACGAATAGTACCAGATATACCCCATAGGCCAAGCACTCATGATGGCAAATAAGAAGCGCGGGCACAAGAAGTCGTAGATACAGGTACGACCTTAGCTATATGTGTCAGTTCATACTCAAGAGCCCCTTTATGACACAGGATCTTAGGTGCATAGTAGACGTAAAATTATATATAAGGTAGTTTAGCAGTTATGAGGATATGTTGATATCCTAACTAGATGGCATATCCACGAAGATAATGAATGACACGCGTAGAAGTAGTAGTATTCTCTTTCTATCACCATCTCTCCCCCTTGGGTGGCTCATCTTCTTCTATATCCATTCCTTATCTCGTGCTTAACTCTTCCTATCATAGTCGTATCCTTTCGTGCTATTATGAATTGTTTGAATTACTTCAACCCCACCCTTATTTGGTTAGTTAAAACATAAATGGTTTAGTAAATGATTAATAACTAAAAGATAAGTACATAATGATAACCCTTATGTATATGTACTATAACAATATCTGTATCCTTTTATTATTTTAAAAACTATGTATAACATCCCTTAGTCTAATAGGAATAAGTTGGATTAGTTGAATTAGTACTTACTTCTAATAGTTTTATAAAGTTAGTCAAGACCATAACTATTGCCCTAAAAATCTAGACTAAGCTTAGGAAAGAGTTGAAGGCACTTGTTACGAACTGACAACTATGACAATTCGCTGGCGAAGTAGTGACAGCTGCATCTACACCGTTATAGTAGAGTAGTCAAAGTATTTGCAGACATACTGGTCAGGTGGCATGGCAGTATTAGACTACGATACTTGACGGTTACAAAGAAAAATCATGGTTGTGAGATTCCAGACAGGTATCCCAAAATTTTCGACCCAATAAATAAATTTATCTTACAGCCTAGACAATAGCCACAAGAGACTTTGACTACTAATGGAACTTTTGTAAGTTGGGTAGTATAGACGAGTTAAAGGATGATAGAATAGTGTATAGACAATAAATAAGAAAGTGTTAGAATGGCAGACCATGACTTTAGGAAGCACTGCTAGATAGCAATATAGTGTAATAACTATAGTGATTATTATAAATATGGGTTAGTGTCAATTTCGAGGACGAAATTTTTGTAAGTTGGGTAGACTGTAAACCCCCTCACCCAAAATAGATATTTTGTGTGTATTTTATATTATTATATTTATTATAGATTATTTTAAATATTAAATTTCTTTAGAGTATTCTCTTAGTTAATTAGAAAATAAATTTCTTGATATATTTACTTATATAAATATTTATTTAGAATCATTTTTAGGCTAATTTAGATTTTTTGAGATTTTTCTAGAATTTTTAGGTAATTAAAACATAGGGAACGTAAATTTTTAGGACTTCTATGATTTACTATGAGACCATACTTGCATGTTGTTCCTACAAAATATTTATTTTAGGTTAAAATATTTTATATTTTTCTATAATTTATTTAGATTTTTTTTAAAATTATTTAGGATTTATTTAGTTATATATATATTCTTAATATTAGATAGATGATAATTTAGTGTTAATAGATACTAATAAGATTATATATAAATTATTTATATTATCTTTAATTCTATTTAAGATTATAAATTATTGAGATAAACTTAAACTCTATTTTTAAATTAATTCAAATCATGAGCCTAATAGGAAAGCAACTTCATGCATATCCTATCCTTATTTAAACTAATCCTAATCATATCCGAATTAGCCAATCCTAGTCGTATTCAATTAAGTAGTGTCCACCATTATAAATACCTCCTCCTTCATATTTTTTTTTCTCAAATTCTCCTCTTTTTCGTCCAAAAATAGTCAAAATTCGTCATAAATTCAGCCTCATTTTCTAGTAGTTATGACGACTTAAAAAGACGATATCTCCTAGCTCCGGACTCCAAACGCGCTCCAGTTTTTTTTGTTAGAACTATACCAAGGTTAGTTTTCTGAATATATAAATTATTTTAATAATTTATGAACCTATTTTTCCAGAAAATTCTAAAAGTGTCAGTTGTCCGAAATCAGACGCGTTTTCGTATTTTTGAGATTTCGGGAGATCCCGAACTCGGAATTACAAGCCGTTTGAAGTTTCAAAAATATAATATGATAAATTTCATAAAATTATTTCTAAAGAATTTAATATGCAAGTTTAATATACTGTAAAATTTGTGCAACGTAGACGTAAGTAGGAAACCAACGAAAACTTTCATCTATGCGCCCTTATGGCCAAAACTCTTTATCGACTTGTGATTTTATGAAACCGTTGATTCCGGTGTTCATGTAGCATTGAAATCTATTGAATTCTACATACAATTCTAGGATTTGAGTCGGTTGACTTTTTGGTCAACGGATTGCCTCGATTTGTATGACACAGATCACAAATCCGTAAAGTTAACTTTCTTTGGACCAAAATTAGGGTTTAACAAAAAATCAGATTATAATAAGATTAAAATACTGTTTTAGGTTATTTTATTCATAATTAAAATAAATTAAAATGGAGGAACCTATTCACCCACTTTTATAATCTAACTTGTTTAATTTTTATGACTGGTAGATCGGACGACGCCTTGAGTTGGGACTTCATTCTTTTTTAGATCAGGCAAGATACCTTGCCAAATTATTTACAGTACTTTGCATGTTTATTATATTTTTGTATATTCATTGTATTTCTATATATTTATTGCATGTGTAGTTTCTTTCAGTCATTACTATATATTAGATATGTTGACACACACTTGACACCTAGTATCATGAGAGGACAATCATTAGGCGTATGGGCTTTAACCACTCTGGTAAACCATAGTATATTGCTCGCACTACGGGCGAGCGTCGTGCTGGTTGCTACCCCCCAGGTATGTCGATTTCTGATGTTCTAGACGGGTGTGTGAGTTGTGAGGCTTAGATCGAGTAGCCTACCCTTGCCCATAACGTCAAAAAGTTGTCCTCATTTGTATTCATATAGATTGTCTTGTACAGCGTACTTATATATTTTTAAACATTATGCATGTTTACTGTATTCAAATTGGCTTACTTCTATGTATCTTGTTACGTCCCTCTGAGGACCTGGTCCCTTTCCAGGTGTATCTGCTCTTGAGTATTTGCAGGAACGCAGATTCAGATGGTTACATATGTTTCGAGGATGTCTTATCTTCGAGCCCCGTGGTCTTTAGTTGATATTCTTATATTGTGTTTTTGTGTTGTACTTTTCCATTCGAGTTGGTAGTGGATTTTTTTCCATCCAACTATCATCTTTAGATACTTCTTATTGAGATCTAGTTATATAGCTGTGGTTATTTATTTATATTGCTTTTCTGTGGATGAGGTCTAGATTATACCCTGTGACTTGTGATAGATTTTATACGACTTGTGGATTTGATATTCATATTACAGCGTACGTATGGGCTATGGTTTCCATATATTGTAGTTGCCATATCCATGCGGCTGACATGCTTACGTGTCCTAGTCCTATGTATTTTAGGACTGGGGCGTGACATGGCCTCCAACCCGGATCTCATTTCTGTGACTGCTTCAACTCTCGCCTTCTTAGAATGACGAGGTTGTTGTGCTAAAAAAGATTTTTGCTTCGGTAGGTAATCAACTGGAGCCGAAGGTTCGTTAGAAGGGGTTTCCTCCTCGGTCGTCGGTTCCCATTCAACTAACGGTGCCAGGACGACGCCTTTACCCATGAGGCATCTGTGTTGTGACATCAATAAAACTTCTTCCAAGATCAAAATTGGATGGTAGGACGTTCTTCGTACAATAAAAACTCATCATTGTGAATAATATGTTCGGTATAGCATTGGTAACAAGCAATATGAATTGAGCTCATGTAAAAATAACAATATAGTAGCTCCACTCCCATCTCCCGTCAAGTAAACTACCGACGTACCTAATGCAAGAACTTGGGTTGCCTGGTAAGAATTGGCTATACCCGAATTGGTGAGCGAACCAGCTCGGTGAGTAAGGCTCCATAAAAATATTGATCCTGTTCCAATACACTAAATGAGAGGGGCGGATGGCAACAAGCTAATGGAATATCTTCTCTTATAAAGTGCAAGTGTCCACTCTGTCATCCTTATGGACGATATTCCTCTCATCTTCTAAAAACTCATAAACTGTTGTAAAGAATGTCCAGCCCACCATAAAGGCAAGCACCTTTATACAGGCAGGAACCTCAGTGTGAAGCAACTCCATTCCACGATATCGCCTAATGAGGGCATCCCCTTCCAACATATCATCCTTTATCCTAGGGTGCATGAGAGACCGGTGATGCAGTAAGAGTTAACCCATTAAGTAATGATAGCGTAATTCAACCCTGTTAAAATCTTCGGATCCGGAATAAAGCTTCACCTTCAAGGCAAACTCCCGAAGACCGCGATGGATACTGCATACCATCACCGGTAGTAGCACAAATTTGCAGCCAAAGGCTAATTTTATGGCTGGAAGGATAAGATTGCGACTAATCTTGTCTATCACGCCTGAGCCTCCAGGGACTATGCAACTTCATAGCTAAATCATCAAAAATCCCTCTAGCACCGCCTTGTTTGAAAGCTTATACATATCTATGTAAAAGTAACCAAACTCGTCAGTAAGGTCACCTGCAGTAATAGTCCTTCGGTGCTTCCATATCATGTTCGTAATCTCTTTCTGAGATCGTGGTGCCCTAATATGGACCTTATTTGACCCTTTATCCTTTGGGAAGAGGTGGTGAGTCCAAGTTGTGACATAAGGGAGGTCCCTTCAGATGACTTATCTTTCTTGGATAACTTATAGCAGATACTGTTATGACACAAAAACTCCTTGTACACAGCCAAGAACTCTAGGTTCTTCGTTTTGACCTCCCTGAGTTTATATTTGCTAGGAGTGTATTATTCATACGACTCTATACCCAAAGGGAGTTTTAAAACCGCATGCATCTCGTGCAAGGCTAGTCCCATTTTGCCACCAGGAGTAAAGAAGGTCCATGTGCTACAGTTATACATCTCTATTAAAGCAACAAAAAGGGAACGATTCGTCTTTAATCCATAACATATACCCCTATGGCAAGGAATACGTTAGTCGCGTTAAGGTCTGATTATACTTCTTCAACACCCGTGTGGTCAGGGAACTCCACGAGGTGTTGTAGTGAACCCAATCGACTGTTAAGACCCCTTCTTAGCAATCTTCTTGAGAAAAGTGTCCACACTATCGGCACTAAGGTTTGGTCCCAGTTCTCTCCCTATAACACCAGGTATCAGTCCTAGAAGGAAATAAGAAGGTGACTCCTTATGGCAGAAGATCTTCCCTTTAATCTTTTTGGTCACGGGTCGGATCCTGCAAACGATAGCCCTATCTTGCTCTGGAGTTAAATCCCAGTCCATTTTTTCGGACCCATTACTACCTTGAAATCTGACAGTGGCAAATGGCGTTTGATAGTAGGAATGGACATCTCTATCTCGCGATAAGTGAAAAACCAATTTTTCCTGGGCTCCCTATTACGGATACTGAAAGGGCCAAGGCATCCCCAAACAAAAAGGCTTCAGAAAATACTGGTCCTTTCTGGTAGGAATCTTTTCCGCATTCATCTGACTCAGCAAGAAGAATTTTATTTGGTCAGCAATCATCTTATGTCTATTAGATGGGAAGCCCTTGTCGATCTGGGCTTGGACGGCAACGATTATGTCCACAAAGTTTGTACCCAACATGGCCTGAGCAAGCCTAAGAAATACCTCACAGAAGGGGGGCTATAGCTAAAGTCACTGCAAATTAAGATATAAAATATGATCAGAATCACGGAGACAATACTCATGTTTATCACATCTATGCGCATAATGGATGATATTTGCCATTATCAACATCGTAAAAATAAGGGGTTTGGATGAAGGGTATAACATTTTTTATTTATTGTGAATTAACAAAGTGTATAAGAGAATCTCTATTACAAGAGGATCTAAGTACAAAAAAAAAAGATCCGGACAAGTGTGAAGGTGGAGGCCGAGCACTGCAACAACTCCTTTATTCCGTTGACGATCCGGGACCAAGGAGGTTGACGAGGCTTCGACAATCCTTCTCCTTATTTTTGTGGTGAGGGTGTCCCTCTTTTACGTATAGATGTGGCTGCCTCTTGCAAGTAGAAAATGCCCACTGTTTATAGCCTTTAGGAAGGCATTATGTAGGCGCATGTATACAGGCTGCATGTTGGCGCATGACACTACAGGCGAATACTATATTAAGACTAGAAAATAGCAAATCAAGATATGGGGATACCCATAATACTCGTGATACGTGTCATGCCTTAATTTGATGGCTGAAATTGCACCTTCGAAATACTTCCACTTGGCGCATGGAGATGACTGAAGGAATAGTGGAGCAAGGCACTGTTAACACATGCAGCCATTAGTTACTTAGTGGCACATGTCACTGCTGGCACATGGGAACACTAAGATACATAGTGGCACATGGCACTATGGGAACATGGGGACACTAAGATACATAGTGGTACATAGAGCTGGATCACCGAGGCGCATAATAGTTGGATTACTATGGTGCATAGTGGCTAGATCACTAAGGCGCATGGGTAGAGATTACTGGGGCGCATGGATAGAGATTTTCTATTCTTCTACAAGACCCTCTTCAAAGTTTCTGAACTTAAAATTTGTAAGTTTTAAAGTTCAGAATACTTTAAACAGAAGCATGGAGGATATATGTGCATGAATTGCTATGGCACACGTGGTGAGCCTCCTTATTTATGGCACATCCGTGGAGTATATTTCACTTTGGCACAACAAATTGTTTGGCGCATATGACTTTTGGGCACATCTGGCCTAGAAGGAGAGTCATCCATTAACTGTCAGGTTCATCCCGCAGTATCGGTGCCTAGCAATTCGTGAGCCATTAATGGCTTTCTTGTTTTAAATAGAGGGCTTGGGGGGGGGGGGGAAGAGAACGGTGCTTTCCTTCCTCTCATAATGTCTTTGTTGAAGTCGGACACGGGGAAGTCAGTCGAACGGTTTGTCAATCCTCTCCCTTTGATGGTCGACCATTCTTCCATCGTCTACTAAGATGAGGAGTGAGACTTGTACTATTCTTTCGATCTTGGGTCACTTCGGACACCTTTTTGGCACTGCATGTTCGTACCACGCTTGACACTGTCAGAACCTCTTGGCCTGACGTGCATGGTCGTTGCTGAAGGGCTTGATCCTGAGGATGCGCTGAGGGCGAGGGTTTAACCTTGGTAGCATTGGTGATGCTGTCTCTAGACATTCACTTGAAGCATGAGCCAAAAATTGATGCGCAACCACGTCGTATGGTCATACTCGCCTATGCATGGCGATGGTTGTCTTTATACTGTAGCGGCGGTGGTGCGTATGTGTGCGGGACTTAGTGCCTATGTGCGACTTCCTTCGGTGTATGATCAGCTAGTTTTGTCGAATGGTGCATGATTTCGAAGATGCGCGCCTTTGTATTTTCTTGCAATCATTTTGACTTTGGTATGCTCGTTTGTGTAGGGACTATTTCGGATAGCTCTGGTTTTGATGGAGCATGGAAGGATATCATAGTCACCGTTGTTCGTGGTGAATAAGAATATTACCCGGAGGATTGTTCACGATCTCCCAACCTAACTCACTATAGCTTCTCTCCGTTTGCTGCTAGGATGTGATGGATGGATCTCGGGTTGAGTCCTGGCGGCCCATCTGAGTGGCAACACGGAGATAGTTATCCCAACAGAAATTTTTAGTCGCGTCCTTTCATACGACAGAATTGGGTCTGTAGGCTCATTTCTGTGTTGTAAGCTCCCTTGCTATCCATCAGTATGGATTCTTTTCTTGCACTGTGGCTTGCACCGAGGAGTCTTGCTGAAGTGATAACCCATAATTCGTTGAGCTGCTGGCTTCACACGTGTTGGTACCAAAAATAATACAGAGGGGTCTCCTTCATTTCACATGTACACATGATCTTGAATATTAATAAAAAATCTTGAATGTAATGGACTTCCATATGTACTCATGATCTTGAATATTAATGAAAATTTTGCCTTATTTCATGTTTGGAACTTTTCTTATTGCTTATGGATATCGGGGCTATGAGTACTATACCAGAGGTAATATGGACGTAGTATAACATCATAATGGCGATAACGCTAAGCCCTATCAGAGGTAATATTGACATGATAGGCCAGATCAGTTTGATTAAGGAGGTTCGGTGGAGACATCTTCTGTGATGGTAGGAATACTATGGTATAGAACCGATAGTCAGGCAAGTTTGTTGAGTACGACGATGGCAGAATATTTTATGGAGAGAGAAGAAAATGAGTCAGAGATAATATGTACGTGATTGTCTTCTTGGACAGCTCATAGTTCAGAGGTGATGTGGACATGAATTACTTACTTTGTATGGATTTTTGTGGGGATAACAATAAAAGGGACGAGTCAGAGGTAATATGGATATGACTGTCTTCTTTTGGTTGGAAGAATGACTCATGCCTTCAAAAGAAGTTATTTTTAGGATCCGTTACCCATTGCGTACTCGAGACTCCCGAGTATGGATAACAAATTTGTTTGCATGCTACCGACAGAAATAATTCGCTGGGGAAGACATTAGCTTTATATTTTTGTGTCCCTATGCTAGGTATATAAATGACACATATTGTCATTCTTCATCATTATTTTTTTTTTGAAGAAGTGCGCCTAACCTAGGCATAGTACTTCTTTAGGAACTTATCATTGATTGGCATCATGAGCAAGTCACCATTGGGCTTAGGAAGCCTATATGCGCCACTGGAGTAAACTGTCTCCACTATAAAGTGGCCCTCCCACTTAGGTAGGACTTTTCCTGTCTTCTTGTGGGTCATGACCATTGGTCTTCTCACTACGAGGACAATGTCACCCACTTGAAATGTCCTTTCTTTGACCCTTTTGTTGAAGGCGCTAGAAAGTCGTGCTTGTTATAGCTCAATACGGTATTGAGCCAAGAGGCACTTTTTATCGAGTGCTTCTAATTCTTGTAAGCGTCGACGATGATTGTCTTCGGTGGTCAGCTGATTAGAGAGTGAGCCTTCGTCTGGGTTTGCTGATATCATATTGATGGACAATGTTTGTTTAGGTAAGTCTCTGATGCTGGTGTTGGAGTCCCAGGCGGAAGACTGTGAAGTGTAAGATTGCCTCATCTTTCTCCCCGAAGTCTTCGGGAGTCGTAAATGGAGTGACATCCCAAACCATGACTGGTTTTTTGATAGTATATTTTAGGCTTGCCCTTGGGGGTGAAGTGATTCAGTGGTAAGCGTTGTCCTTTGCCGTAGTTCAAGCTTTGGTCGCTTTTCAGGTCATACCCTATTTTCTGGAGAATACACTTAGTTTGTGTGTTGTAACGGTGAAGTTGTATTCTACCATTTTTTTGGTTCATGCTCTTCGAAGAGGAAGTCCCGACCACCTCAATTTTCCCAAAGATGATAGGTTTGTCTCCCTTCTTCCTTGCTGGAACGATGAAACATGGGTCTTGGCTAAGCTAGATCCGGTTGACCACGTGAGTCGTAGCTACTTGTGTATGGAGGTGTAAACCTATACCATGTTCCAAAGAATTTACGGTGCTCCAATGTGCGACAACAGAGCAATTTAAAGAGAGGCCTTTATTGAGAAAATATGGTATCTCCTTTGAAGGGATTATATCATCGTAGGACAGTGCGTCGATAGATTCTGCAATATACTCTTCCAGCTTATCTTTTTCATTGGTTGTTAGTGATGTCGACGGTACTAAAGTTCTTCTATGGAGTTTGACCACCAACTATCCTGGAGTTTTCATGTCAATGAGATTCTTGTCTGGCACACGTCTTTGTCCTTGGAGTTTGACTACCAAGGGTTCAGGTGATTTTCTACGAAGCTTAACAACTAGGGGAGCAGTTGTACAGGGAGAATGTCCTCTGAGACGGACCCTTAGAGGATCATCAAGAGTTGTGGCCACATCAGCCTCATCATCGGCATCGTTACCTTCTTCATCTAGGTAAATTTTCTTGTACATGACCGAGTCAGAGTAATACGCTTTGACACCTTTGAAAGGATCTACGTCATCGAATTCTGTTTTGACCATGCCGTCTTCGTTGATGTATTTTAAGCATTAGTAGAGAGTGGAAGGAATGATCATATACTCGTGTATCCACGGACGCCCTTGCAAGACATTGTAGGATACCTCTATCATGCCCCGATCCCGCAGGGGGGGCGTTCGTCCTTGTAATCACCCTGATTTTTTCAAAATTTTAAAACAATTTTACATAATTTTCTGTAGTTTTCTAAAATTAAAACTAAGGCATTTAGAATTTAAATAATTTTTAAATATTGTTAATTAATATTAAAATATTATGAAAATAATATTTTATGGTGTAAAATGGAAAACTAGACATAGGATAATTTTCTGTGAATTTATTGGACTCCGGAAGCATTTTTAAAGCCCTAAAAACTAATGTATATTTAAACCAAATTAAACCCTAGAAATAAATTCGGTTCAATTGAACCAAACCAACCCAAACCAACCCAGACCCGGTTCAACTGAACCGAACCCAGCCTTATCGGGTTGGGTCGGATCTAAACCCGACCCGAAACCCGACAACCCGTACCCGCACCTAAGTTAGGCGGATCGGGTCGGATCCGCCGCCCGACCCGCTGACCCGGACCCATACCCGATCTGAACCCTAAACAGGAATCCTAATTCGAATCCGCCTCCGACCCGGCCGTACCCTATTTAATTCCCCTTCCGCCGACCGGAACCCTAGCTCCGCCGGAAACCTAAAATCTCTCTTCCCCTCCGTCGCCCAGAGCCGCTCCGGTCACCCTCGGCCGTCCCCCGACCCGCAGCAGCACCCAGCTCCTTCTTCTCCCCTCTTCCTCTTTCCCCGACTGCACCTTCCTCCGCCCCGAGCCCACGACTCCGCCACTCCCCTCCATCTAACTCCCCCGACCACCGTCTCCCTCTCCCCGCTCCACCGTCGAACCCCAGCACCACCACCATCAACCTTCTTCCCTCCTCCCAGAGCCTACGACCTCGCCACCCTATCTCCTTTGCCTGAACCCTAGACTTCACCACCACCTTCCTCCGCATCAGCCATCCTCCGCCCCTCTCCTCACCATCTTCCCCGACGCCACCCCCGATAAACACCGCCCGTCCCTGTCCAGAACCCTCCCTGCAGCCTCGCCATTTCCCTTCACCCCCAGCGCCATAGCCCAGCCCAGCACCACCAGCCCAGCCGTCGATCCCGCTCAACCTACCCCCGACCTCGGCCTTCCCTCGCCTCGACGCCAACCCGCAGCCTCGACGTCTCCCTGTCCTCTGCCCTTACTCGACAGCTTCCCCCGAGCCTAGTGCAGCCGACGAGCCTCCGCCTGAGCCGCTTCCGACGAGATCCAGCCGTCTCCGCCTTCCTCCGGTGATGCCACGGCCATAGCTGGCCGCCCCAGCCACCGGAACCCTAGCAGAACCCTAACCCTAGGTTGTGGACACGGTGCACTGTGTCGTGTCAAGATGACTCGTTGACACGAGAAATCCCGGTTTCACGGAGCCCTGTTCAGGTAACCCATTCTCTCTCCTCGTTGACCCATTTTTTATTCTATTAGTTGTGACGCGTAGACTGTGTGACCCCCTCGATGCCAGTACAACCCGCTCGGTGCTTCGCATCCTGTGGCGATCGCGAACCGTGATCCAAAAACAGGAAAACCAATAGCTTGTTTCACCCTGGAACTGAGCGCGCTCCGCCAAACGGGACGACTTGGTCGTGCGCGGTCTTCACCGAAACGTGCGCGCCATTGATACGGACGTGTAGAATTTCGCAGAAGTTGATTTGGATGTGCGTGCACACCGGAATCAACGTGTATCCGCCGATAACGCCCCGTATCTTCCTGTTTGGAATCTCGTTGTAACTTCGTGTACATATGTCGGATCAAAATGAAACTTACGCCATCGGACTCATAGCAATACGCTGGTCCTGTGACCCATGTTTGGTTCGATTCTGAGAACTTTGACAAAATTGCGTGTCGTGGGCCCCGCGGCTCCACTTGACGGGCAATTTTATGATCGGCTCATCGGAATCCAATTCTGGAAGTTCCGTTGGGTTCGTATCATCGTTCTGGACTTGTTGACACTAAGTTTGACGAATTGAAGATCATCGGTTCTAACATGTTTTTCGGTGCAAAGCGGCCCACATGTGGACCCCGCTTTGACCAGAAACTGTTATTTTTGCCCGTGTCCAAATTGGACTCAAGGACAGGCATTTCTAGCTATTTGATATTTTCTGAGACTGTTGGTGATGTTTATTATAGCTTTTGGAGGAGTACCTGCAGGATCCACTGATACAGGGACAACTGTTGGTATTCAAACCCCAGGCAAGTGTACCTTGCCAAAACTTGCAGTTCTTGTTACATATTTTCTCGACTTATTTATCTGTTGCACATGCTTGACCTAGGACCGTGTGACTTACTTAACGTCCGATTAATAGTCGGGTGCCAATACCGTACGCGGAGTTGTGTAACATCACCTAGAGTTGGATATCGTGACCCATTTACATTCTCGTACTTGTCTTATCAAGTACATAGACCCAAGACACTTGACACTATTTATGAGACAGAATCTTCCTGAGATATTCATGGTGATTCTGTATAGGATACAGGTTTTATGACATAGACATTTTATTCACAGACATTATATGACTTGCTGTATTAGTTTTGATCCTGCGTGTCATGGACATGAGACGTGAGATTACATTGGGTGGGAAGAGAATTACCATACAAAATGCTGATTATATATATATATAATATTTTAATGGAAGTGCCTTAGACTCTGGCAACAGAGCTTTGGTACCGTACTGGCCTTTCGAGAGAATACTGCTATGGATTTCTCCGACACTGATCCTGTAGTAGTCTCAGCCCGAGTATGACTAAAACTCTCACTTGCATATCACTTAGCTGGTTATTTAGTATTACCCTATTTACTCATTTATTTTCTGTACTAAATTATTATGGCTTGAGTTATTTTGTACCTTGCTATGTCCCCTGAGGACCTGGATCCGGATTATGTCCCCAGGATTAGCAGACGAGATTTATCCCGAGGTTGACGGAGCAGGAGCATTATCAGGAGCAGGCACTGGAGCAGTACCAGATCCAATAGACGAGTGATCACCGAGGGTATCTTCTGAGTATATACTGTTCCATACTCAGTATTGGCTGTAGTTATCTTTATTCTTGTATCTTGACAGATGTAGCAGACTCATTATCGGGTTATTTTCCGAGTTTATGTTATATTGAGATTGATCTTGCTTTATGATTCTGATATTGTTGTATTCATTTCTATGGATGAGATTAGTATATTTAGACCCTTATTGTTGTATTACAACTTAAGTACGCCCCGATGGATCCATTAAATTGGTTTTGTCCATCGGTGTGTGCTGCTGGCCATTGCCACGTGTCTAGTCCCTCGATATTTTGGGACTGGGGCATGACATAGTTTTTGTGGTGGCCCATGCAGGTCAACGACTAAATTGTTTCTGTTTCAACTTAGGGACCGAGCAAGCCTGCAATAAGAATATGATAAGTTTTTGGATCTCATCCACTTGCTTGAATCGTTCTTGACATCTATAACGGATTCGAATTAATTTTTTGACTTGCATCCCGCCTTGATTCCTGTGCACCTCTTATTGTTTATTTTGGTTGTTACTCTAAATTTTTTATTTTTCTAGGTGATTGGTAATTAGAACTTGACAGTTTAAGTTATTATTGTAGATTATGACCTAATGATTACCCCTTAGCTTTAAGTCGCGTAATTAGTACCCCCACCTCGATACAAGTTAGATCCCTTACCCTTGACGGCCAGTAACTCTTCTATCCTCACCATCGACACTTGTTCTATAAGCACTAAGACTAAGGCTTAAGACGACCATGACCTATGTAATATAGGAGGATACCCTAATAGGTACCAAGACCCCTTCTCGTAGACTTTAACAAGAGTTTCCACGGTATCCTTTAGACGATTTCAGTATTAGTTTATTGTTATAAGTTGGGTAGTATGCCTCACAACATAGTACCACCTAGCCCTATTGACCCATTGATGAAGTGAACTAGGATGACACAACTTTAGACTTGCATAAGAAGATATTGTTTATTCAGACTGTAGAATTTAGAGGTCCTTGCCCCTATTTGGTCGACTAGCGACTTAGACAAGGAGGTTGTATGATGACTGTAGAGATTGTAAAGTCTTTATTATTATTGCTTATTTTGTTTTTGCCTTTGTGAACTTGAATTAATTTGTACCTCCTTTCATCATCATCTAGCGTACTTATATTTTGTACTACCTCGACTTATGCGGCTGTTACAGCCTAGTTTTGTAAGCTCATTCTTTTATCAAGCTTATTCACGACATATGTATTATTGGACGCGTACACTAATACATTTCAGAATCAGTGTATTAAGGTCTAGCTAACCTTAGTGCATTCGATTCGCCCCTCGTAATACTACTTTATGTGGATTGAGATATGTAGTGATTAGTAGACGAATATACTTGCCCTGGACATGTCTGACATATCGTATCGGTTACATAACTATACTAATACGAGCATGCAAATGAAGAATTACTAGAATAGGATTTCAATCCACAACTGCTTGATAATTCCCATTTGAATTCTTTAAACGCCTTGACCCCGATACTTCTATTATATTACCTCACCCTTGAACTCTTTATTATTGATCTACACAATTTTTTATAATTTTCTAAAATTAAAACTAATGTATTTGGAATTTAAATGATTTTTAAATATTGTTAATTAATATTAAAATATTATGGAAATAATATTTTATGGTGTAAAATGGAAAACTAGACATAGGGTAATTTTTTGTAAATTTATTGGACTCCGAAAGTATTTTTAAAGCCCTAAAAACTAATGTATATTTAAACCAAATTAAATCCTAGAAATAAATTCGGTTCAATTGAACCAAACCAACCCAAACCAACTCAGACCCGGTTCAACTGAACCGAACCCAGCCTTATTGGGTCGGGTCGGATCTAAACCCGACCCGAAACCTGACAACCCGTACCCGCACCTAAGTTAGGCGGATCGGGTCGGATCCGCCACCCGACCCGCTGACCCGGACCCATACCCGATCTGAACCCTAAACAGGAATCCTAATTAGAATCCTCCTCCGACCCGACGGCACCCTATTTAATTCCCCTTCCGCCGACCGAAACCCTAGCTCCGCCGAAAACCTAAAATCTCTCTTCCCCTCCGCCGCCCAAAGCCGCTCTGGTCACCCTCGGCCGTCCCCTGACCCGCAGCAGCACCCATCTCCTTCTTCTCCCCTCTTCCTCCTTCCCCGACTGCACCTTCCTCTGCCCCGAGCCCACGACTCCACCGCTCCCCTCCATCGAACTCCCCCGACCACCGTCTCCCTCTCCCCGCTCCACCGTCGAAACCCAGCACCACCACCATCAACCATCTCCCCTCCTTCCAGAGCCCACGACCTCGCCACCCTATCTCCTTCGCCTGAACCCTAGACTTCCCCACCACCTTCCTCCGCCTCAGCCATCCTCCGCCCCTCTCCTCAACATCTTCCCTGACGCCACCCCCGACAAACATCGCCCGTCCCCGTCCAGAACCCTCCCCGCAGCCTCGCCATCTCCCTTCACCCCCAGCGCCCTAGCCCAGCCCAGCACCACCAGCCCAGCCGTCGACCCCGCTCGACCTACCCCAGACCTCTGTCTCCGCTCGCCTCGACGCCAACCCGCAGCCTCGACGTCACCCCGTCCTCCTCCCTGACTCGACAGCATCCCCCGAGCCCAGTGCAGCCGACAAGCCTCCGCCTGAGCCGCTTCCGACGAGCTCCAGCCATCTTCGCCCTCCTCCGGTGAAGCCACGGCCATCGTCGGCCGCCCCAGCCACCGGAACCCTAGCAGAACCCTAACCCTAGGCTGTGGACACGGTGCACTAAGTCGTGTCGTGTCATGACGACTCGCGGACATGAGAAATCTCGGTTTCACGGAGCCCTGTTCAGGTAACCCGTTCTTTCTCCTCGTTGACCCATTTTTTGTTCCGTCAGTTGTGACGCGTAGGCTGTGTGACCCCCTCGATGCCCGTGCAACCCGCTCGGTGCGTCGTATCCTGTGGCGATCGCGAACCGCGATCCAAAAACAGGAAAACCAACACCCTGTTTCACCCCGGAACTAAGCGCGCCCGGCCAAACAGGACAACTTGGTCGTGCGCGGTCTTCACCGAAACGTGCGTGACGTTGATACGGACGTGTGGGATTTCGCAGAAGTTGATTTGGATGTCCGTGCACACCGAAATCAACGCGTATCCGCCGACAACGCCCCGTATCTGCCTGTTCAGAATCTCGTTGTAACTTCGTGTACACATATCGGATCAAAACGAAACTTGCGCCATCGGACTCGTAGCAATACGCTGGTCCTGTGACCCAAGTTTGGTTTGATTATGAGAACATTGACAAAATCGCGTGTCGTGGGTCCCGCGGCTCCACTTGACGGACGATTTTGTGATCGGCTCATCGGAATCCAATTCTGGAAGTTCCGTTGGGTTCGTATCATCGTTCTGGAGTTGTTGACACTAAGTTTGACGAATTGGAGACCATCGGTTCTGACATGTTTTTTGGTGCAAAGCGGCCCACATGTGGACCCCGCTTTGACCAGAAACTGTCATTTTTGCCCCTGTATCCAAATTGGACTCAAGGACAGGCGTTTCTAGCTATTTGATATTTTCTGAGACTGTTGATGATGTTTATTAAAGCTTTTGGAGCAGTACCTGCAGGATCCACTGATACAGGGATAACTGTTGGTATTCAAACCCCAAGCAAGTGTACCTTGCCAAAACTTGTAGTTCTTGTTACATATTTTCTTGACTTATTTATCTGTTGTACATGCTTGACCTAGGACCGTGTGACTTACTTAGTGTCCGATTAATAGTCGGGTGCCAACACCGTACGCGAAGTTGTGTAACGTCACCTAGAGTTGGATATCGTGACCCCTTTACATTCTCGTACTTGTCTTATCAAGTACATAGACCCAGGACACTTGACACTATTCATGAGACAGAATCTTCTTGAGATATTCATGGTGATTCTGTATAGGATACAGGTTTTATGACATAGACATTTTATTCATAGACATTATATGACTTGCTGCATTAGTTTTGATCCTGCGTGTCATGGACATGAGACGTGAGATTACATTGGGTGGAAAGAGAATTACCATACAAAAGGCTGATTATATATATATAATATTTTAATAGAAGTGCCTTAGACTCTGGCAACAGAGCTTTGGTACCGTACTGGCCCTTCGAGAGAATACTGCTATGGGTTTCTCCGACACTAATCCTGTAGTAGTCTCAGCCCGAGTATGACTAAAACTCTCACTTGCATATCACTTAGCTGGTTATTTAGTATTATCCTATTTACTCATTTATTTTCTGTACTGTATTATTATGGCTTGAGTTATTTTGTACCTTGCTATGTCCCCTGAGGACCTGGATCCGGATTATGTCCCAAGATTAGCAGATGAGATCTATCCCGAGGTTTACGGAGCAGGAGCATTATCAAGAGCAGGCACTGGAGCAGTACCAGATCCAGTAGACGAGTGATCACCGAGGGTATCTTCTGAGTATATACTGTTCCATACTCAGTATTGGCTGTAGTTATCTTTATTCTTGTATCTTGACAGATGTAACAGACTCATTATCGGGTTATTTTCCGAGTTTATGTTATATTGAGATTGATCTTGCTTTATGATTCTGATATTGTTGTATTCATTTCTGTGGATGAGATTAGTATATTTAGACCCTTATTATTGTATTACAGCTTAAGTACGCCCCGATAGATCCATTAAATTAGGTTTTTCCATCGGTGTGTGCTGTTGGCCATTGCCACGTGTCTAGTCCCTCGTTATTTTGGGACTGGGGCGTGACAGTCCTTGCTTAGGTCCTTGAGGGACCAATTCATCCTATCTTGGGCGTGATACCCTACAAGCCTAAGCTGCGCTTGCACACAACCAAAGCTGAACAAGGGCAAGTAAGCTATTCAAGATGGGAGCAGCGGCACAATATTGCAGAAAAGTAAAGAACACAAAGGTATGAGAAAACAAGCTCTTTATTGATAAACAAGATGTGTTACAAGCGACGCTTGGCCGAGATTATAATTCTCTCAAGCTTTCTTTCTCTCGATTACAATGACATCGTTCCATACATTACATCCTTTTATAAAAAAGTATCTCAAAGCAATCTCGATACGACTCAAGGCCTCGACTCTAGATTTTTGGGTTCTTGGGATGAGGCACGACTATTGCTTCCTCAGACGATCCAGCACCTACGAACAAGCAAATTGTTGGTGGGTCAGTACTTAGGAGAAAGTACCGGTGAGTATAAAATCAACGAACAGAAGCAACACTCCCTGAAACCAACACTAAGTAAGCATGTGGCAAAATATTACATTACTAGTGATCTTGCTTCTTTTTATCTATGTTCATTTTATATAGCATAAGATTAGAGTCAGTTTACATCTTTCCAAAAATATGTCTTTGAAACCAGTTTGCATATTCAATACATACAAGCAAGTTATATAGACAGTGTTCTATCGTGCAGTGCACAGCATGTATCGTGAGGCATATTCGATCTCTTAGGAACAAAATTTATCTCTAGTGGACTGTTCATCTCAAATTAAGACAAGTGCATCAAGTGGACTATTCAATTCAATATAATGGGCCAGCAATATATTCAAGTAAAATGGATATATCTCATTTAGCATAAATGATAAGGAACATAAGGAAATACAAGTGATCAGTTATTCAGTGATCCTTACCCATGGCCGAACGGTTATCCCTGCAGCAGACATACAAGTTAGAAATATATGCATATATATCAACGAGGTACTCTTTTCCTGTCTGTCTTTGCATCTAACAGTTAGGTATGCAAGAAGGTTAGCCTTGCATGCGTCCTAACTAAATGATGGTCCCCTCCACGGGATTAGCAGTTGGGACATTCAAGCCCATCTCACTAATGACAGATCGGCTAATAGCTGCTGAGACGCATGGTTGCTATGCACTAAAATACATTCAAAATAGCAGTCGGGACTCATGGTTCAGCACTACACTAAAATCCACACCCTTCCATAAATAAGGACTTATAGCCTCAGGGTATTCCGGATCTCTCCCAGGCCGAACGATTTCCAGTGCCCCAGGAACTGCTCGAGAGATAAACCTTGTGCAAAAGTTGTCAGACCGATGCATGAATGCACTTCTATCAGATAAATACTATATGATACACATGATCAAAAACAAGCAAGCATGTCAATCAAGCAATAGAGCCGGAGCTCTCAATACTTTTGCCTAATAGCCACATCCTCTCATAAATAAGGACTTCTAGCCTCAGGGTGGACTATTAGTCTCGAGGCACCAGCTCAAGCTATTCATACAGTTCTATCTCTTTACAATACGATTAATGAAATATGTTCACGTAATCTAGTTCTTTTAATAAGTAACATGCATGAACAGTTCTATAAATCTAGCATGCAATTCTATCACTTTTAGAATGATAGGGAACAATCAAGCAGTCTATTATTTAAGCAAGCATAATAGTCATTCTTCTATCTCTTCTAGACAAGCATGTACTTCTACTTCTAGTTTAGCATGCAATACAAGGACAAGTTCAAGCAATCTTTTACTCTTTCTTAATAGCATAATAATGGTTTGTTCTATAGCGGTGCTCGTGTAACTTAGCATGCAATATTTTTATCTTTTCTTAGCATGGCAATGGTTATATCTCTTTAGACAAGCATTCAAGTTCTCTAGTTAGGCAAGCATATTTGTTTTAATAACAAGCAGTACGAGTTCTCTTATTAAGCATGCAGAGTCAGGTTCTATCATCCTTCTTATGAAACAATCTTCTTAGAACAAGCAGTAGAAAACTCAGATTCATTATTAAGGCATGCAAAAATCAGAGAATGAAGTTTCGTCCACTCACTTAGATTAATCATCTTGTGTTTTGACTGGAAAACACTTCGAGAAGGCTTTCGCTCGAACCAGCAAAGCGATATCCCTTTTACATAGTGCCTACGCGGAGCGGGGCACCATAACCTCAACGTCGATGAGGTAGCAAGTCACCTCTGTTCGGAGACCACCTATCTAGGACTTCTGGTGAATCTTACCTAGAGGATAACTTCTTCCAGCATTTAATCCGCTAATAGTGGTGTTGGTGGCTTATAGCCGATGCATCGGTATTCCCAATGTTTATAGCAGATTTTATGGGATAATGCTGAGGAATGAGCCAGGATCAATATAGATTTGATCCACCCTATTGGCTCGGATATATACTGTGTAATACAAAGGGCAATCATGCCTATTGCTCTTTAGTAATATATCCTTCTAAGAGAATATGATATTGGGGATTGCCTCTACCACACTGTTGCAATAGAGATATGCAGCAGGGTCTTCGACTGGTGGCTTAACTTGGGCCAAATAAGAGTCAACATTTTGTAATGCCTCATTCATAGCATGATGAGTCTCTCGCCTCTTTGGAGAGACGTAGGAGCTAAAAGAAAGACAACTTTGTTGGAGTGTTGGCTAGTTGTGCCAAAATTTTAAAGTTGTAAGTTTTCTCCAGCCTTTGAGCTGTATCTTTTCGAAAAGGTTTTGTGAAGCGTATCTCCTTCTATTTTTGTTTGTCTGCTGTCGGAGGCTAGGATGGACCCAGATTCGATGCAGTGGGTGGAGCAATTGGGGGTGTACCACCATCGTGAGCGTTGTAGTCGCATTGGTAAGCGAGGCCTGATCTGATTATGCCAGCGAGAGCTTCATCTGTGGATGGAGAGACGATGTGACATAACTTGGTCTTCTTTTCCTTGGATTTAGAAATAGAAGGCACTGCTTGCTGCATCATTTAGGGAACGAGGTCTAGATGAACCCACATGACTTTGTCTCTTGGAGTAGAAATGGTAACCAACCCGTTTACTTGGGTCAGATGGAGGTTAACGACCTCCGTGGTTGTCCTAGGTATGCGAACAATACCATCTTGGGCCCCAGTTGTTAGAAAATGCCAAACTAGAGTGACACCATGTTAGTAGTAACTATCTTGTCTTCATAGTCTAGAAAGAGAGCTTTGGAGTTAATCAGTCATTGTATCTGCCTTTTTAATATGTAATAATCACGTGTGGCATGGTGGACATATAGATGGTAGTAGAAGTACTTAGGGTTGTCTACCTTGCCTGCTTCATCGGAGAGTCTTATGTCGGGTAGCTTGAGCTTGTTATCCTTCATCAATACTTCGAAAAGTTATATGACATCATCGTCATTGAAGGAATAAGTCACATGTACTCTTGGTGGCTCTGCCGGCTTAGTAACATGTAAGGTCGAACTTTTGGACAAGTTAACTGTCAGGACATGCTTCCCTTTATCGTCACAATTATTGGCAGCTGTGGAATGGCGCTTTCTCTTGTCTTCAATGCTGGAATCTTGGAATCCCAATATATGGGCATCTTTTGTGCTTTTCTCTGCAATAGTGGCGCTTATGATAAATGTCGTCCAGTCACTGAATGGGCCAGATTTTGTCCAGAGTCTAATTGATGGTAGAAGGTTCTTTCGACACGTGTCCATCAGTGTAGATTCAAAAATGCCAAGAGGTAGTTTCAACGCCTCCTGTCGGAAACACTTGATATAATTTCGTACAAGTTCCCTATCCCCTTGGGCGATGTCCATCAGAGAGGACATCGTCATATCCATTCCTCCTTCATAGAATTGAGCGAGAAAAAGAGACTTTAGGTCCTCGAAGAAGAAAATGCATTTGTTTGGGAGGCTACAGAACCACCCAAAGGCAACACCGGATAGTCCCTCACGAACAAGTTGGTGAGTAAGGCATCATCCAAAGGTAATGGCATGTTGTAGACTGAAAGTTTCTCATATACTGACTGGGTGACATCTTTCTGTCGAATGGAGCTAAAGACAATGGCTTATATTTGGGAGGGTATACCATATTATCCCACTCAAGAGGATAGGGTAGCTAGATCCCAAGCTTCTGTAACCTGTCTTGGTTGTCCCGAGTATCGATGCAAGCACGAAAGCCCCTAAGAGTCTACTAGATTTTGTCTGTCAGAAGAACAACAGAGGATCAAGGTATGGTTTGGCTGCTTATGACACGAGGATCCAAATCATACAAGCCGGATTCCTCATTGGTCCCTTAATTTAGGTTTGTTCGCCCTGGGGACTATGGCTGTGTTGCGACTAAGTTTTCTCTGAGTTATAACACCGTGTGAGTCAAATTTTGCATTGAAGTACTCAAAGCCTGCATCATGGCTTCGAGTGTCTTAAGGCATTGTTGGTTAATGGGCCCTGTATCTTGCTTTTCTTTTGCCATGTAGGGTGGCATCATATGGGAAGAGTTGGACGGGAAGGTGGGTGCCTCACTTTTCGGCTCGGATGTCTGAGTCTCATTGTCCTCGGGGAGAGTTGGTAGTGTGGTATCACTCTCATTGTCGGAGGGATTGCTACCCCAAGTCTCAATTGCGGGCTCGTACTGGAGTGTACATCTATCCCCAGCTAACATGTCATCCGTGTGCAGAGATTCACCGTCCTCTTGAAAGGATGGATTGTTGTAGAACACTAGGGGACTTCTACCTCCAGCTCCGGTTGAAGCTTCATTCGGGGAGGTATGGCTACCCCAGGTAAGCTTTCATCCATATGTAGAGATTCACTGTCCTCTTGGAAGGATGGGTTGTCATAGAACACTGGTGGACTGCAACCTCCAGCTCTGGTCGCAACTTCGTTAGGGGAGGTACGGTTACCCCCAGCCCTCGTTCTCAAGCGTGTTCTTTGGACTACCCCCATGACAGGTACTTGATTGCTACCCCTAGGACGACTTCATGATATGCTGACCGATACCCTTAGATTAGGTGAGCTTTTATTTGAGATTTTTTTCATGGTAGAGGACCTCCATATTGAGCAACATGAGGCAATAGGCAGTTCTTTCTTGTCATGTAGAGGTCTCCAGGGACGTTGTCGGGTTGGCATCATTCGTTATAGCCGCTAGAACATCGACTGTCTGGCTGGAGGAACTGGTTCTTTTGAGCAAGGACTATTGATGATGATGTTGGCACAAGTGTGTCTGTAAGAGGACACATCATGTGCGAGGGTTGCCTCTCTCGTCTTACGCTTGTGACTAATCAATTCGCATAATTCAGACGATGGAAGATTCACTTTCACCCCCATTTTATGTGTTCGGGCAAGCCTTGCGCATGGAGGTGTGAGTGGAAGGTTTGCTCCCTGACCCAGTTCTTCTGCAGAGACTACAAGTAGATCATTGATCGAAGACTTGAGGTTAGATGAACCCACTACATATGCGTAGGTAAACTTGGCACATGGGTCTGTCACCCAATGTTGGTTCCCCGACTTGGTTTGAGAGCAACTGCGACATCCAAGTAGGTTCGAGAAGGCTCTAAGGGTCGACCCACTTCTTGTGCATGAGCACCTGGATCTGCCCTAGAGAGTCTTCCATTAGCAGCACGTGTGACAAGCAACGACATATGCTTTTGGAGAGCTAACGGTGTAGCCCCTCGAGTGCGAATGGCTCAGGGTATTTTAGGATTCCTTGAACCAGCGTCCTTGGGCGCATAGTATAGGGAGTCCAGTTTAGGACTATACGAGCCCTTGTTGACAATATCTTTGCTTGGAGGAGATTCCAAGCGCCTGTGATCAGCTCATCCCATCCGACCAAGACGGTGTTGCATGCGTGCATCGTAAGACTTAGCACGGTTCCTCTCGAGCGCAGCTTCAGAAATGGAGACAATACGAGCGCCGACCTTGTATGCACATATGGCAAAGGTTGGCGGTGCTTCTAGAGCGGAGTTCGGGTTTAGCACAGCGGCTTTGGCAACCCACATCCTATAAACATTTTGAGGTCGTGCGGGCCTTGACAAAGGACTCAACTTGTCGGCGGAGTACAGGTGAACCACTTGTGCAACTACGACATGGGTAGACAATGTATCGGGTACCGACTTCGGACTTGGCACAGCGGCATTGACATCCCAAATTTTTCGAGTCTTGCAAGGTCGTACGGTTCTCATTGGAGAGCTCGGCTTGTCCAGCATGTCTTCGAATGCCTGTTGGTCGAAGAGAACGATCAACATCTTCTGAGTCGAACCTAACTTGGTCACATCGGATTGTATCGCCAGCTTCTCGTTGGAGAAGAATCTCTTCCCCAGCAGAGTTCAACATCGCAAAAATAAGGATTTAGATAAAGGGTATAACATTTTTTATTTATTGCGAATTGACAAATAGTACAAAAGAATCCCTATTACAAGAGGATCTAACTACAAAAGAAAAGTTATGGGCAAGTGTGATGGTGGAGATCGAGCACAAGAGTGATGGTGGAGATCGAGCACTGCAGCGGCTTCTTTACTCCATTGACGATCTGGGACCAAGGAGGTTGACGAGTCTTCGACTCTTCTTTTTCTCCTTCTTTTTATGGTGAGGGTGTCCCTCTTTTACGTGTAGATGCAGCTGCCTCTTGCATATGGGAAATGCCCACTATTTATAGACTTTAGGAAGGCATTATGTAGGTGCATGTACGTAGGTTGTATGTTGGCGCATGGTACTACAGGCGCATACTATATTAAGACTGCCACATGGAAAATCGAGATATGGGGTTATTGATGCCCATAATACTCGTGACATGTGTCATGTCCTAATTTTGATGGCTGAGATTGTACCTTGGGAATACTTTCACTTGGTGCATGGGGCTGACTGAAGGAATAGTGGTGCATGGCACTGCTGGCACATGCGGCCATTAGTTACTTAGTGGCGCATGACACTGCTGGCACATGGGAACACTAAGATACATAGTGGCGCATGACATTGCTGGCACATAGGGACACTAAAATATATAATGGCTCATAGAGCTGGATCACCGAGGCACATATTGGTTGAATCACTGAGGCACATAGTAGTTGGATCACTGAGGCACATGGGTAGACATTGTCCATGCTTCTACAGTCATCGGGGCATATCAATAAAGAATATGTGCGTCATCAGCAAAGTTTAGTCTGTGCATGTTCTAGATAAATTTTTATCCATGTGGTACTGATATGTGAAGATCTGTGCATATTCTAGATAATTTTTCATCCATGCAACAGAACTATGTGAAAATCTGCACATGTTCTAGATAATTTCTCTTCCATGAGGCAGAGCTTTGCAAAGGTCAACACATGTTCTAGATGAGTTCTTATCCATGCGACAGACTATGCAAAGTGCATCTCTGTTTTCAAGGTTGACTTCTCTAAAACCCTTTCCCTCGATCGACGGATGGACATTAGGGTGGAGCTTGGAGGCCTTGGCCTCAGCCTCGACGGCTGGGTCTTTACCCTTGTCGGCCTTCTAAGCAGTGGTGGAGGAGGAAGCTTTGGGGTCCATGGCACAGAGAACAAGAAAGTTAAGGACAAGGAAGGGGTGAGGATGGCGAAAGAAAAGTAAGTGCTTTCTCTCTCCTACCAAAGTCATATTTCTAGGCAGGGGCATGAGGCTTTGGATGATGGTGAATCACACAGACGTTGCCTCAATCCACGTGTGCCTCAATCTTCATAAAATTTTTGCTTCTAATCTTGTGTCCCATGGTGGCCCAGAATCCCAAGAGATCTCCTCGAGAATCGAGAGATTTTATCCACAAAGATTTGACAGCCTGACAACTTTGTCTATGCGGCAAGAGTAAGATTCTCCATTCATGCTTCTTTTCAAAGTATTTTAAACTTATTCATATTTTAAAAACTTTGAAGGAGATTTTGTAGAAGTATAAAAAAATCCAGGACCATGCACCAAATTCTTAAGTCAGTGAAGTCAGGACGCATAACTAAGTGCCCAAACACCATGTAGAATGGTGCTTAGCATGCATAAAGCCCAAAGGTAGCAAAATCCTCATCTATGCACCACAGCCAGTAGCTCTGAGAGCATGCGACAAAGATAACTATGTGGCAGAGGGTCCAGGCGCATACGAGCTACCCACATAAGATATATATGTAAGACTGACAGCATTAATTGCTCTGTGTGCTTCGTAATCGGTGATGACGACGAACGTTAGTACTTACACCATCATCATAATTACTTTTATCAGTCACAGCCATGCAGTGCCACGTGTCTCTTAAACGACGACGCTTCATGCGACAGAGCCTTCATGTGGCAGTATTCCCATGAGCCTTCATGCGGCAGAGCCTTCATACGACATCATTTCCATGAGCCTTCATGTAGAAGACACTTCATGTGGCAGCATTTCCATGAGCCTTCATGTGGCATAATCCTTGTGGGATCCTCAACAGCTAACATATGACACGTATCAAGTTGACCGAGTTATGCGTGTAACGGGTGTAATAGCCCAAATTATGTGGACGCATCATAGGATTTTAGAACCAGTTTATCCTAACAAACGCAATATGGCAGTTGGACAGTGACATGCGTGCACAGTTACAACTGTATTCTATTGAGGATGCCATGCAGCAACCCAGATTCTGTGCACATATACTGAAAATAGTGTCTTTTCCAATCTTATGTGCTCATGGACATTACAGCGCGAATGTCTATAAATAGCAGGGATTCGTACGTCCCAAGGGAGTGCAATTCTGTCACGAGAGCCTAATTGATATCCTTCTTGCCAGTAAGCAAGATACTTTGCAATTTTCTTTCGTTGGTCGGTCGTCAACGGAGTAAAGGAGTTAGTTGCACAACTCTTTCTCTATCGTCACAGTTTCCTAGATCCTCTTCTTTTATACTTAGAATTCTCAGTTTTAGGATTCTTTTGTACTTTCTTTGTTGTAATTTACCAAATTCAAGAGTGAGCAAAACTCTCACATTTTTGTGATGGCAACCATCCCCCAACTCATTTCAAATGAGGATGACATTAAGTTGTTAGAATCTTCCACGCTTTTTGAATTGCTAAAGGTTATCAAATCCCTGGATACTGGTAGTCCAGTCGGTCCAAACAGTTTTATCGACCTATTCTATTCCAACTGTTGGCATATTATTGGTGATGATGTGCTTCAGGCTACATTAGTATTCTTCGAGGGCTTCACGCTTCCAAAATCTATCACCAATGCCCTATTGGTTCTTATTTCGAAGTCTCCTCGCCCCACAAAGCTATCGAACTTCAGACCAATTAGTCTATGAAACTTCATCAACAAAATATTTTCCAAAATAATTGTCATACGTATCTCTCCTCATATGTCAAAACTTATCTTAAGAGCAAAGTGCTTATATTGAAGGAAGGGAAATTGTTGACAACACCCTTTTGGCTCATGAATTGTTCGACAATATGGGAGAAACTAATAGAGGAGAAAATGTTGCAATTAAACTTGACATGGCTAAGGATTATGACATACTACACTAGCAACACCTCATTTGGGTGCTTCAAGCTTTTGGTTTCCAAGAGGATTTTATCATGTCACGTCCCAGTCCCAAAATATGTAGTACTAGGAATACATAAGCATGCCAGCCATATGTATATGGCAACTAAATATATGTAAACCATAACACATACGTACGCTGTATTATGAATAATAATTCACAAGTGGTATATATATAAATATCATAAGTCACAGTCATACTAAATCTCATCCACAGACGTAAATGAATAAATAAACTAGATCAAAATGATCAAGTCTGAAATATCCAAAGAAGTGAATAATCCAGAAGATCTAATAGTCGGGTGAAGACAAATCCACTACCAAACGATTATAGCAACTAAAATGAGAGAGGGGGACGAAACTCCAATATAAAATAAATTGATAATAAAATAGTGTACTAAAGATCCATTGACTAGAATATAATCAAAAATGCACAGAAGGTAAGACCTCATCGACAGAAGAATTAGGTCCCGTTCCATACTTTTGCGGGAAGTCCTGGTCGTCTACGCCTGGGTAGAAAATCCGGATTCAGGTACTCATAGGGACGTAATAAGATACAATAAAAGCATGCTATATAAAATAAAGTAAGAAATTAAATAAATATGCAAAGGGTAATTTAACGATCTAATATGCAATTTAGAAGACAACCTTCGTGTATATGAGTGAGATTGTTGGCTCATTTACATATAATAACAAGGTATCTAATAATATAATATTATACCAACTTTCATCTGGAGACTATGACCATCGATTTGGCTATCCCATACGCACAATGATTGTCTTCCCTTTATCACCACACTGACTAAGTTGTATACACAAAATGTCCAGTGTTGTAACTGTATGAGTCTCTAATATACTAATAATAACAGTTATGTTTCAACCGTAACACGTTCCTTACTTATCAATGATTAGTCGGTTACGTAGTCTGTGCCCCTAATAGTATCTCACAACTCATGTGAAGTGTGTGTAATGGTCCAATGAGATATAAGGATATCCCATAATCATGAGGTAGTCCGCTAAAACTAAATCAACAAGCATTAAATAAGTAAAAGATACGAAAGACGATGAATACCGTTGTTTGCACCCGTCTAGTTTGGATGCACAGTTTATATAAAATTAAATTATGAACAATAAAATAAAATACTGAAATAAAATCATACTAGCAGTAAATATGGTAAGATATCTTGTCTGGTGTCCGACCAGAGTTTAGACGATGTTCTGGCTACGAAGTCGTCAAGTCAACAGTAGCACAAAGAGAGTAGGATGTACGAACGTCTATAAATACTGAAATAAACATCATCAATATTCACGATATAAGCAAGATAGTAAAAAAACATTACTCATTCGTTCAATTTTGACACAGGAGCTAAAACGAAATTTTTTTGTCAAAGTGGGATCCACATGTGGTCTACTTTGCACCAAAAAATATGTCAAAACTAAAGATCTTTAAATAGGAAAAATTGTAGGTCAAAACTATTCTAAACAATTATACGAACTCAATGGTATGTTTAGTTTGGGATTCCAGTGTGCTGATCACAAAATTGCCCATTAAGTCGGATCGTGGGGCCCACAAAATAACGTTCCGGTCAACGTTCTTAGAATTAAACAAAACTCGGATCACAGGACCAACGTAATTACACAAATCTGATGGTGCAAGTTTTATCGCATTTTTACGTGCATGTACAAACTAATAGGATAATTTACAAAATGTCGATACGGGGGACTTTCGATTGATACGGATTGATTTTGGCGTGCACACACGTCCAAATCAACTTATGCGAAAGCCCACACGTCAAGATATACCATACGCACCTTTTGGTGCAATTGGTATGCGACGAGGCTGCCTGGTTTGTCGGGACGCATCCCGTATCACACAATTTTGGGTTTTAAAAGATTGGTTTTTGGCGACTTCTAACAGAAGTAACTAAACGAATAAAGTAAGTTAATCAAAAATAATATAAGGGTTTTAACCATGTATATGTTTTCTATATGTTCCTTTAAATAGATTTTAGAAAATATTAAATGAGTTGGTAGGAAACTGGAAACAAACATGGGTAGTTAGACAATTTCTAAGCAATTTTGAAATCAGGTTTTTTGTCAACTTTGAGTCGACTTTTCGATCAATCTAGGGCACCAAAAATTATTATATTTAAAGGAAATCCTAGTCGGACATGTTGTCTACGCGTATGACAAAGCGAATTTTAAAATGAACAAGAGGTGAGGGAGAATCCTTACCCACAAGGTGGGGGTTCGGTTAGGGGTGTTGTTGCCACGGATGTACGTGTGGTCGGCGGTCAGTGTAGGGTGCGGTCTGTCGGCGGTCGAGGGAAAGCACCAAGGGTCGGGGTAGGGGTAGAGTATAAGAGATTTGGTTTAGGGTTAGGGTTCGAGGTATGTATACATATATATAGAGAGGGGGAGGCATAGGGAAGTCGGTCGGGTGCGGGTTCTGTGAGCGGCTTAGGTATTAGGTTAGGATTTTGGTCTAGGGTTTGGGTCAGAATTTTGGGTTAGGCTTTCTTTTTTTTTCATTTTTATTTCTAATTCCTTTTATATATATATATATATATATATATATATATATATATATATATATATATATATATATATATATATATATATATATATATATAAGTAATACAACAAAGAATTTATTTTCAAATTAACCAAAAAAATAATCTAAAGAAATTCAACAGTTAAATAAATAAAAAATACTTAAAAATGCAAATTAAAATTTGGGGGTTTACACATCAATAACATATTGCGGCTGGTATGCAATGTTTAGCTCTCGATCCTCATAAATGGTGATATAGTTGGATTCTTCCAAGAACTTAGTGGCATTCGCCAAGGTGATCCCTTTTCTTTGTTATTGTTCATACTATCGAAGGAATATCTTAGTCGCAACCTAAATCGCCTTGTCGAGAACAGGTCTTTCATTCCTTACACATTTCCCAGGAGGGGTCCGACTATCACACATCTTGCATACGCAGATGATATTCTAATCTTCTCTACCAGAATGATAGCATTACTAAAGCTTATTATGAAGACCCTACGTCGGTATAAAATTGTATTTGGACAGGTAATTATTGTCGAAAAATCTCTGTTATCACATATCCCTCCTTGTCTTAACACAGACGCAACATCATATCTACACACACTAGCTTTAATATTAAGTATGATTCAATCACATATCTTGGATGCTCAATATCACAGGTTAGAAGTAGCTGTTCAATGTTCGAGCTCCTCATTCAATGGATTTGGGAAAAGCTTTGTGGATGGTACAATCGGCTTCTTTCGTCAGGAGTTAAACTTATTCTTCTCAAACATGGTCTCCTTTCTATTCCTATGTATATGTTTGCAGCTTGTAGCCCTCCAGCCAGCATTATGAAATCATTGAAAAAGCTTTTCGCAATATTTTTCTAGAATGGTACCGATGGTGATACAGAGCGCCATTGGTCCAGTTGGGCGACTATAGCCAAGGCGATAGAAGAGGGTGGTCTTGGTATACAGGATACTAACACATCGATCAAGGACTTCACAGTCAAACTTTGGTGGAGATTTCACACTTATTCGGCTCTGTGGAAAGAATTCCTTCGCGTTATATACCTCAAGAAAAAAAACCCTAATCAAGTATTGCTACAACCGAGAGTTTCCCACATTTGGAGACGCCTGTTGCAAGGTCATCGGCGAGATCAACAAGCGATTCATCTCCAATTTGGCTATCGGGATTCAAGCATTTATTATAAAAAATGGTTACCTATTGGATATATCCGTGAATCTATTCGTAATCTCTATTTACAAAATGTTAGGCAACTCATCATAGGCAAATTTTGGAATGTCAATCTCATTCAGACTTTCTTTGCTCAGAAGAATGTTCAGCCATATTGTAATCCCCTATTTGTTTCAATTATGACCAGCCAGACAAATGGGTGTGGTCTCATAATTCTAACAGCCAGTTCTCTCTTTCATCGGCTTACAAAGTTGCTCATGATGCTGGCTTGGACGACGCTGCCGCTAGCCACACATGGCGATAGGGTATCCCATTAAAAATCTTAATTCTTATTTGAAGATTAATCCACAACAAATTACCTACTAACAACATCATTCAGACCCTTGTTTATCATTTGGATTCCTCTTGCAACTGCTGCTCTACTCTATCGGTTGAAACTATTAACCATGTGTTCTTTGCTAGGGAGATTTTTTCTCATATATGGTTTCATATTGCAAATCTTCTTCACTTACCTCCTTCACAAAATCCAGATGCTTTAGCTAGGTTACAGCAATGGTGGTTTCGGAGGAGCTCTAAAATTATTGACCAAATAATTGCGTCTATTGTTAGGGTCATATAGAAAATTGCAATAAAATTCTATATTAGAACAAAGAAAAGGTCCTATGATCTTCTAGTTTCTGAGAAAAAGTGCCAAATTCAAATTTTTATGAATCATAATTTAAAAAGCCTATTCCAGTAAGTCATGTCTCCACTCTCTCGAGATTGATCATTCTGAGATAAAATATTTTCTTCAATCTGATCAAGATCCTCCTTGGTATCTTACTTACACTATGAGATGCATCAAAGAGTTTCAACAAGTTATGGGATTCTTTATTACTATTTTGTGTACGAAAGAATGTAATAACGTCATTGCTGTGCTAGCTGAAGATAGTCTCATCTCTCTAGCTACCACCTAGTTATATACAAAGGGTAGTATTCCTCTCAGGGAGCAAGGATGTTTCGATCTTGAACTCTCCTGAACGGGCTATCTTGTTTGCCCAAAACTAGCTTCTGTAACCACTATTTTTTACCTTAGGGGTATATATTAATAATTTTTTAATATATTATGTTAGTGGTTAGTCTAAAATTAGTTAGTGTTAGTATTAGTGTTAGCTAATTAGAATTAAATAGCACATATTTTGTCATGAATATAATATTCTATATTAATTAGTTAGATGTCATCCAAGACTAATTAGATTACATTTATGTTAGGATTAGAAAAGTCACGCTCCAGTCCCAAAATATGTAGGACTAGGACACGTAAGCATGATAGCCGCATGTATATGGCAACTCTAATATATGGAAACCACAATACATGCGTACGCTATATAATGAATAATAATTCACAAGTAGTAAAACTATCACAAGTCACAGGGTATAATCTAAATCTCATCCACAAAAATCATATATAAGTAAATAACCAATATCAATAAAACTAGATCTCAATATAAAGTATCTCAAGATGACAGTCATATGGAGACAAATCCACTATCAAACTAGAATATAAAAGCAAACACAATAATATAAGTACATCACTAATAATCATGAGGCTCGAATAGAAGACCTCCTCGAAATATAAGTAACCAGCCTGGATCTGTGCTCCTGCGAATACTCATAAACATCTACACCTGGAAAGGGACCAGATCCTCAGAGGGACATAACAAAATACATAGAAACATGCCATAAAATAAATACTGAATAAATAAAGGGGTATGCTAACCATCTAAGTGAAATACAATTTGAGGACAACTTAGTGCATATGGGAAAGTGTAGGCTAGACATATGCTAACGTAATTTACCAATCGTTATGACTGGCTAGTATATGCCACATATGCCCCCATACAAGGGCACTATAATATAATAACGTCCAGCTCCGAAGAGCATGGAATCTGCATAGTATAACGTCCATATCGCTCTGAAGAATATAGAAACTGAATAGTATAACGTCCATATCGCTCCAAAGAACATGGAAACTGAATAGTGTATCGTCCATATCGCCCCGTCGAGTGTGGAAACTGAATAAAGGAGGTGGGTGTCCCATGCGCCTACTAGTCGTCCTCCCCGCCTAATACAAATATACAAGTCACAAACATGACGTGGATATCTCATACTATAATGCAAGTCTCTATAGAAATAAACAACTAAGCTAAATACCGTCACACGTGTTGCTCACACCGATGGCCAGTCGAGAATGAGGAACGCATCCCTACATATACTCACTCTGTGACGTGCAATAATACGTGTCAAGGCCCGGGGAGTCATACCAATAACTCCATAACTTTAGGTTGGTCCACTGGACACTAGGTCAGACACAAGTCCTAACGCCAACGCCTTCGTTGACTACACCCGAGTCTCTTTCGGATGCGCACAGTTTATATAATCTAAAACAATAAACATGCAACTAAATAATAACTGAATTTAAATAGTACAATAAGGCAAGGTATACTTGCCTGGCAAGAAAGCTGCGTAGTACCAATAACCTGCTCCTGAAGTCGCGCAGAATAATCCGATATGTCCTATATACATATAATATACTACAACACAACATCAGTCATTACCCTAGCACATACACAACCATAAATACATTGAACTCAGGGCATAGCTAGGTATGTCACTGGTCAACTAGGGTCAAGTGCGTGTCTAATTGTGCGGGTGTCGTGTCTGTAATTGATGTGCAAAACAGAAAGTCAAAATGATACGGGCTCGCTAGTACATCAGTGTACATAATGGCAGTCTTCTAACACTTCACATGGTCGCCGGTCAACGTACTACGGGATATCCGTGGTTACACTCGGGTCACCTAGTACATATATATATATATAAATATACATATTATTATCTAGCATATAATATTAATACTTATAATACATGTATATGTATACCAATTAATTTTATATATAATATATGTATATACACTAATTGAATTCATATACTATATATATACATGCCAATACATACATACTAAACATAACTAAATATACATATGTATACTAAAATAAATATATATATATATATATATATATATATATATATATATACACCAAATTTAATAATACACGCATACGCGTACGTATGCATATGCGAGTCACTAGGTTCACCGACATGGGTCTCAAGAGATCAACATCTGATGAATACGTTAAATCGTAATATTTCACACATACGTATATTAAATCACGAAGGAGGGGGAAAGGTACGAACCTTGGCGGGCATGCACGGGATCGACGATGACGACGATGACGATGGTGACGATGATGATAACAACGATGACGACAATGATGACGACGATGGTGACGATGATGATAACGACGATGAAGACGATGAGGTTGACAACAATGATGACGAGGGTGATGATGATGATTAGAGATGATAAAGATAATGATGTGGATGATGGTGATGACGAGAATGATGATGTGGATGATGGTAATGACGAAGATGGTGACTGGGACGATGATGATGATGTGGATGGGGTAATGGTAATGGTGATTCGGGTTGGAGATGATGAGGAGGAGGATGATGATGTGGATGATGATGATATGGTGTGTTGATGATAATGATGATGGGGTGATGATTGGTAATGGTTGAGATGCTGCTTGCCGAAATCCGGCCAGGGTAGGTCAGGCCAAGGAGGTCGACGGAGGCTGGTGTTAAGAAGGAGGACATGGAAGGGGACTCGGGTCTGGTGGTTCACGGCTGATGAGTCGAGAGGGAGAAGCAGGAGGAGAGGTCGAGGAGGAGCTCAGGAAAGGATAGGGACGGCCAGGGATGCTCAGGCGACCGAGGGGAGGAGAGGACATAGAGGAGGAAGAGGAGTCGTTGATGTTAATGGTGATAGAGAGGTGATCGTCGGGGGTCAGTCTGAGTCGAGGGGGTGGTGCAGTCATTGGGAGAAGAGAAGAGCAACGGCCTGTGGTGACTGGGAGCAAGGAGGCGGTGGTGCTGGCGGAGCTCGTCGAGTTGTACGGCGGCTCGGGGTTGGGTGCAGGCGTCGGGTTGAGGCTCGGGACAGTCGGCTCAGTAGGGAGAAGCCGGTGGGGGACTGGCTGGGCTGGTCCGGAGAAGTCCAAGCGGAGGAGGAGAAGGAGAGTCGGTCGTGTGGTAAGTCCAGGCGGGTGGCTCCGACGAGTCGAAGTCGGGGTCGTGTTGGAGAGGGATGTCGATGGGGAAGGAAGAGGAAGTCGGGGGAAGAGCGAGGATGATGGTGGTCGTGCTGGTGGTTGTGGTGGATGATAGAGGAGAAGAGAGGGAGGAGTTCCGGGCGCTGGGTGGCCGGTGGCTTCGGTCTCCGACGAGGGGGTAGAGGTGGCTCCGACGGTGAGGCTATAGGAAGGAGGTGAAGGAGATAAATAGTAAGGGTGGAGGTCGGCTGGGTATAGAATTGGGGTGATGTAAAATAAAGAAGAAAAGAAAGAAAAAGTTTTTTATATACATGTGTGACCTAGGGTTTGATGTTGACCTAGGGGATTGGGCTTGGTCAACATCTCCTTGGAGTAGGCCTTGGCTTCACATGAGGGTGTTTGGGAGGGCTATATTTTACATTGTTTAAAATACAAGGAGAGGGTTAATGATGGGCGATGTTGTGCGTTTCATATTCTGAAAATTATAGAAAATTTATGTAGAGGAAAAAATCGGTTTCTTCATGTATTGTCCAATGGTGTGGACACCTTAATACATTTTTGCATAAAAATGCCCAACAATTGGAAAATTGCACAAAGATAAAAATTGGGTTTAAATTAATTAAAATTAACGCGTAAGGTGTTCTTGAATTAATTAGAAGTACATGGAGGATAAAATTAGGTGGGACACAAGTGTCATGGACGTAGAGGGCTCAGAGTAAAATATTGTCATAATTTGGGTTGTACGAAATGGGTTAAGATTGTGTCTCCAATTTTGATTGGAACGCACAATGATACAAAGTTAAAATTATTTAGAATTAGATAATAAAGTCTGCGACGATTATTGTGCGACTAAAATGTAGCACAAGAGAGCATGATTATAAGTTACACAAAGATCAGAATAGATGGCTGGCACGTCTAGGACAAGGTTGTAAAATTATAGGAAGGAAATGGCTAGTGAGGTGCTCCAATTATCGAAGCAACGGTAAGGTGCGCTATGTGATATAAATATTGTATAATTAAATAAAATACCTTGTTCTATTTCTAATTAGATTCTAATTAGCCCTAATCTCTCTATCTAAGTCAAGTAGGCCTAATTTTGGGTGAGCGAGTTTACAATCTACCCAACTTAAAATAATTTCGTCCTCAAAATTTAATTAGGGTATAATTTGTCAAACCTTCATGTACATACGACAAGTCAATCGCAACTCTTCCAAAAATAATATAATCTTTTCAATTTCATCGCAATTACCATAAATTTAAAATAACCACTGTTTAAATCAAATTTTACATATTAAAATCTCTTCTCGAATTTTTAAATTATCAACATCCAAATCTAATTCAAATCAATATGACATCCTACATCAAAATTTACTTTGCAATTTTCAACTATCATAATCTCCTCTGGAAAATAATTCTAATCAAATATTATTTCTCTTTTCAACTTGTGAATTCTGTACTCTTCAAATTTTACTTTCAATTTACATCCTCAATATTTCAAATAGGTAATCCAACAATCAAAATTTCTTTTAATTCAATCATCAAATTTGGAATTTAATCCGACCATGTTCATATTTAGAGTTCTATTTATTTTTCTCAAGATTTAAATCGGTGATTCAACCCCCAATTCTAAAAATTTAAATCATGTGCTCCAAGTATATATATTTGGTTCTCCATATTAAGGTTTTTTAAATTCATTAAATCATCATCATCTTAATCCTTCTTTAAAAATTTCTCAAAATTAAAATGGCTTGAATCTTCCAATCTTGTCTTACTTGATCACAATCTAAAAGTATTTCTTCGCAAGTTTAACCATGCAATTTCTATCCAACTTAGAATTTACCCATCTATCACATAAGGCTATACATTTAAGGAAATATTCCTCAAATTATTTAATCATGTTATTCAATCCTCGAAACTTTAACACCAACATATTACCTATGATATGCCCTTAATCAATTATAAAAGAGAGTTACTAAGTCATGTGATTAGCCTATGGGGTATACCTAGTACTCTCTGTGTATCAGCTTATACCAAGCACGAGGTTTCGTCTTTCCGAAATAAGGGAAGAAGGAAAAAAATAATAAAGAGTTCAAGGTGGAGGTAATAGAATACAAGTATGGGGATCAAGGCGTTTAAGGAATTCAAAAAAAATTATCAAGGCAGTTGTGGATTAAAATCCAATTTGGTAAATTCTTATTCTCATGCTCGTGTCAGTACAGTTATGTAATCGATACGATATGCTCAGACATGTCTAGAGGGCAAGTGCATTCGTCTAAGAACCTAAGTCAATTTTATCTCAACCCACATAAGTATTCATGCGAAGAGCGAACCAAGTGTACTAAGGTTGTCCAGACCGTAATACACTGATTCTGATTAGACAATTATATCATTGTGTGGTTAATCAGGCCCCAATAACATATGTCATGAACAAGCTCGATAAAAGAATGAGCTAGCAAAACTATGCTGTAATAGCGGCATAAGTCAAGGTAGTACAGAAAATATAATTACGCTAGATTATGATGAAAGTAGGCACACAATAATTTAAGTTTACAAAGAAGATAAGACTCTACAATCTCTATAATTGTCATACTAACTCTTTATCTAAGTCGCTAGTCAACCAAATAGGGGCATGGGCCTCTAAGTTCTATAGTCTGAATAAATACTATCGTCTTATGCTAGTATACAGTTAATGTCATTCAGTTACACTTTAATAATGAGTCAAGAGGACTATGTGTTACTAGGTTGTGAGGCATACTACCCAGATAATAAACTAATACTGTGACAGTCTTAAGGAAAATTTGCAAAATAACCTTGTTCTTATAAATAAATTATGAACTTTTATTGGGGTATATGCAAAAAAGATCTTGTTACTTACTAGGGTATCCTATTGCATTATGTAGGTAATGGTCATCTTAAGTCTTAATCATAATTCTTGTAGAACAAAAGTGTCAATACTAAGAATGGGAAAAGTTACTAGCTCTCAAGTGAAAGAGGATATAACTTGTATCGAGGTGCGGTTACAAATTATGTGATTCAAACTAAAGGATAATCATCAAGTCACAATCTACAAGAATAAATCAAAACTATTAAGCTCTAACTACTAAGCACTAAATTTTCAAAATTCAAGATTACAACTATAATCCTAGCAAATATATATCCTTAACATAGGAGAATTAATTTGGCCTACAATCAGAAGTGTCAGGTGGCACGAGTTGAAAGTTGAAGAAGGAAAAGCATAATTAGTCGTCGCAAAAATAGTGAGCGCTAAGGTTTCAGAGGAACAAGATATAAAATTATAATAGAGAGACTCTTGATAATCTCATGGGTTTCTAAGGGGGAAGGTGGTAGCTAATCTCTGTGTTTGAGGTATGATCAAGGGAATATTCTATCCATCCCTCTTGGCTTCTAAGGTATTGTTCGGCTACTATAAGACAAGGAGCTAAAGTTGTAGTTCTCTAGTACTATCTCACCATAAAAATCTAGGTTCAGTCCTAATGTTCAACCTTGGATTCTATTTGTTCCTCAATACTAGGGTCAAACACTATGGTCAAATTTCAAACTAATCCTAGAAGTATTTATACTACTCTCAAGTCATACATAAATACATCAAGGGATAATGGTAAATTAATCTATAGGTAAGGGATACTAGGGTTCATTAGGTAGTAAGGAAGGCTAGGGTTCATTAAGTATTCTAAACTTAGTGATGTATCAATACTCTAGTTGTTTTCTTCATAGGAATGTTACCCTAATTATCATCTAACAACAGGGACTTCTTTATTCTAGGAGGGGGCTATACTCAAGGAACTATTAGGGAAGCACATGAATCAAGTAGAATGCAATTATTTAAATAGAACAGATTAAAAGAAAAGTGAATCATAGTCAAATGTGGATAAGATCCTATACTCTAATCATATTTGTAGGCTTACTCGGTACAGTAACGTAACTGAGACAATATGCTCTTGACCTGCATGGGCCACCACTAAAAATATGTCACGCTCCAGTCCCAAAATACGTAGGACTAGGACACGTAAGCATGACAGCCGAATGTATATGGCAACTCCAATATATGGAAACCACAACACATGCTTATGCTGTATAATGAATAATAATTCACAAGTGGTAAAACTATCACAAGTCACAGGGTATAATCTAAATCTCATCCACGAAAATCATATATAAGTAAATAAGCAATATCTATGAAACTAGATCTCAATATAAAGTATCTCAAGATGACAGTCGGATGGAAACAAATCCACTGTCGAACTAGAATATAAAACAAACACAACAATATAAGTACATCACAAATAATCACGAGGCTCGAATAGAAGACCTCCTCGAAATATAAGTAACAGTCTGGATCTGCGCTCCTACGAATACTCATGAACATCTACACCTGGAAAGGGACCAGATCCTCAGAGGGACATAACAAGATATATAGAAGCATGCCATAAAATAAATATTGAATAAATAAAGGGGTATGCTAACCATCTAAGTAAAATATAATTTGAGGACAACTTAGTGCGTATGGGAAAGTGTAGGCTAGACATATGCTGACGTAATTTACCAATTGTCATGACTGACTAGTATATGCCACATATGCCCCCATAAAAGGGTACTGTAATATAATAATGTCCAGCTTCGAAGAGCATGGAATCTGAATAGTATAACGTCCATATCGCTCCGAAGAACGTGGAAACTGAATAGTATAACGTCCATATCTCTCCGAAGAACGTAGAAACTGAATAGTGTATCGTCCATATCGCCCCGTCGAGCGTAGAAACTGAATAAAGGAGGTGGGTGTCCCATGCGCCTACTAGTCGTCCTCCCCGCCCAATACAAATGTATAAGTCATAAACATGACGTGGACATCTCATACTATAATGCAAGTCTCTATAGAAATAAACAACTAAGCTAAATACCGTTACACGTGTTGCTCACATCGATGGCCAGTCGAGAATGAGGAACGCGTCTCTACATATACTCACTCTGTGACGTGCAATAATACGTGTCAAGGCCTGGGGAGTCATACCAATAACTCCACAACTTTAGGTGGGTCCACTGGACACTAGGTCAGACACAAGTTCTAACGTCAACGCCTTCGTTGACTGCACCTGAGTCTCTCTAGGACGCGCACAGTTTATATAATCTAAAACAATAAACATGCAACTAAATAATAACTGAATTTAAACAGTACAACAAGACAAGGTATACTTACCTGGCAAGAAAGCTGCGTAGTACCAATAACCTGCTCCTGAAGTCGCGCAGAATAATCCGATATGTCCTATATATATAATATAATACAACACAACATCAGTCATTACACTAGCACATACACAACCATAAATACATTGAACTCAGGGAATAGCTAGGTATGTCACTAGTCAAATAGGGTCAAGTGTGCGTCTAATTCTGCGGGTGTCGCGTCTGTAATTACTGTACAAAATAGACAGTCAAAATGATACTGGCTCGCCAGTACGTCAGTGTACATAATGGCAGTCTTCTAACACTTCACATGGTCACCGGTCAACGTACTACGGGATATCCGTGGTTACACTCGGGTCACCTAGTAGATATTTATATAAATATACATATTATTATCTAGCATATAACATTAATACTTATAATACATATATATGTATACCAATTAATTTCATATATAAAATATGTATATACACTAATTGAATTCATATACTATATATATACATGCCAATACGAGTACGTATGTATACTAATATATATATATATATATATATATATATATATATATATACCAAATTTAATAATACGTGCTTACGCGTACGTATGCGTATGCGAGTCACTGGGTTCACCGACATGGGTCTCAAGAGATCAACATCCGATGAATACGTTAAATCCTAACATTTCACACATACGTATATTAAATCACGAAGGAGGGGGACAGGTACGAACCTTGGCGGGCATGCACGGGATCGACGATGACGACGATGACGATGGTGACGATGATGATAACGACGATGACGACGATGATGACGACGATGGTGACGATGATGATAACGACGATGAAGATGATGAGGTTGACAACAATGACGACGAGGGTGATGATGATGATTACGGATGATAAAGATAATAATGTGGATGATGGTGATGATGTGGATGATGGTGATGAAAAGGATGGTGACTGGGATGATAATGATGATGTGGATGGGGTGATGGTAATGTGATTAGGGTTGGAGATGATGAGGACAAGGATGATGATGTGGATGATGATGATATGGTGGGTTGATGATAATGATGATGGGGTGATGATTGGTAATGGTGGAGATGCTGCTCGCCGAAATTCGACCAAGGAGGTCGACAGAGGCTGGTGTTAAGGAGGAGGACATGGAAGGGGACTCGGGTCTGGTGGTTCATGGCTGATGGGTCAAGAGGGAGAAGCAGGAGAAGAGGTCGATGAGGAGGAGCTCAGGAAAGGATGGGGACGGCCGGGGATGCTCAGGCGGCCGAGGGAAGGAAAGGACAGGGAGGAGGAAGAGGAGTCGTTGATGTTAATGGTGATGGAGAGGTGATCGCCAGGGGTCAGTCGAAGACGAGGGGGTGATGCAGTCGTGGGGAGAAGAGAAGAGCAGCGGCCTGTGGTGACTGAAAGCAAGAAGGCGGTGGTGCTGGCGGTGCTCGTCGAGTTGCACGACAGTTCGGGGTTGGGTGCAGGCGTCGGGTTGAGGCTCGGGGCAGTCGGCTCAGTGGGGAGAAGCCGGTGGGGGACTGGCCGGGCTGGTCCGGAGAAATCCAGGAGGAGGAGGAGAAGTTGAAGTTGGTCGTAGGGTGAAGTCCAGGCGGGTGGCTCCGGCGAGTCGAAGTCGGTGTCGTGTTGCAAAAGGAGATCGATGGGGAAAGAAGAGGAAGTCGGGGGAAGAGCGGGGATGATGGTGGTAATGGTGGTCGTGTTGGCGGTTGTAGTAGATGATGGAGGAGAAGAGAGGTAGGAGGTCCGGGCGCTGGGTGGCCGGTGGCTTCGGTCTCCGGCGAGGGGGAAGAGGTGGTTCCGGCGGTGAGGCTGAAGGAAGGAGGTGAAGGAGATGAATAGTAAGGGTGGAGGTCGGCTGGGTATAAAATTGGGGTGATGTAAAATAAAGAAGAAAAGAAAGAAAAAGTTATTTATATACATGTGGGACCTAGGGTTTATTGTTGACCTAGGGGATTGGGCTTGGTCAACATCTCCTTGGAGTGGATTTTGGCTTCACATGGGGGTGTTTGGGAGGGCTATATTTTATATTGTTGAAAATGCAAGGAGAGGGTTAATGAGGGGCGATGTTGTGCGTTGCTCATTCCAAAATTTATGGGAAAAATTTTATGTGAAGGAAAAAATGGGTTTTTTCCTGTACTGTCCAATGGTGTGGACACCTTAATGCATTTTTGCATAAAATTCCCAACAATTAAAAAATTGCACAAAGATGAAAATCAGGGTTAAATTAATTAAAATTAATGAGCAAGGTGTTCTTGAATTAATTAGAAGTACATGGGGATAAAATTGGGTGGGACACAAGTGTCATGGACATAGAGGGCTCAGAGTAGAATATTGTCATAATTTGGGTTGCACGAAATGGATCAAAATTGTGTCTCCAATTTTGATTGGAACGCACAAGGATACAAAGTTAGAATTATTTAGAATTAGATAATAACGTCCCCGACGATTATTGTGTGACTAAAATGTAGCACAATAGAGCATGATTATAAGTTACACAAAGGTCAGAATAGATGGCCGGCACATCTAGGACAAGGTTGTAAAATTTGTAGGAAGGCAATGGCTAGTGAGGTGCTCCAATTATCGAAGCAACAGTAAGGTGCACTATGTGATATAAATATTATATAATTAAATAAAATACCTTGTTCTATTTCTAATTGGATTCTAATTAGCCATAATCTTTCTATCTAAGCCAAGTAGGCCTAATTTTGGGTGAGGGGGTTTACAAGAAACGTTATTACAGAGTGGAATGCTAATTTTACTAATCACACCACTATATATATCCTACTATTTCCCTCCTCTCATTTATTTCATTTTTTCCTACACCTTCTTCTATTTTATCTCCCCCACCTCCTTATTAACATCAAACCCTAATTTTTCCCTTTTTCTCCATTAGAGCTTCACCAAACTTCTTTCATGGAGAGATAGTGCTTGGAGCTCAAGAAGGAAGCCAAGGAGAAGCGTTATCAAGGGAACTAGTGTCTCTTCTTCTTTCATCCTTCCCCAAATTCGTGAATATTTATTTGGATCCAACTCCTAATAGATAAATTTCTCTCTTACCCAATTTTTATGTTTAGGAACACCCATTGGACCTATAGGAACCTTCCCATAGGTAGAATTAATTCTCTATTGCCAGATCTAGGTGTTGGAAGCCTTCATTTTGATAGATATAGGTTTTTCTCTTGTGGAATGATATTTTAGGCTCGATTTAGGAGAATTTTGAATTGTGTCCCCCAAGTGTTCGACATGAGTCCCCAAAGGGATATTTGTGTCCTATTTGAGTTGAGATTGTATCTATGTGTCCAAAATTGAATACGTGGTATCGTGTCATGATATTTTATGATACACAAGGTTAGATTTGGTGATTTGTGCATTTGGGGTTCTCATTGTGTCCAATTATATCAATTTCTATATAATTATTCTAGATCTATAGTTATAGTTACTTTTTATGTTAATTAATATTTATTTTATTGTTTCACTAGTTTGGGTATTAGTATCATAGTGCTAGAGTGTATTTGAGGTTAGTGTATTAGTGTATAAATAGTCAAGTGGGGATGTTGAGTGTCTAGGCTTGTGTTATTGTTGTGTGTGACATGTGTACAATTGTGGTGGTGTTGTAGTATTGGGAAGGAGTAGTAGAAGTTGGAAACTTCTAAGATAGGTGAGGGCTTGGTTCCCTGTAGAAGTGCGTGGAGAAGAGGAGCAGTCATTGCGGCATGGGAAGAGGTTCGGTGCAGGACATGAGAGCATGGGGGGAATACTTGTGTGTGTGTGTTAGTACTTGGGAGTGGTGTGCATCATAAGGGGTTAAGTGCAGACTGTGTAACAAAGGAACCATGGTGCACCTGGTTGTGTATCTCTATGTATTGCATAAGGGTGTATGGGAGAGATGGTAGGTGAGTGTTTGAATATGTTATTATGTGTTAGTAGTATGTTTGGTGTGGGGAAACTAGAGTTGAGTGAGCTAAGGACTGAGGTGTAGGTACCCATTGTTAGACTGCCTGTGCATATGTTCTGAGTTCTGATTAAGCGACCCAACTATGTATACAGAATATTAGTAGGAGTATACCTGGGTAGAGCATCAGGTATGGAAGTATCTTGGAATGAATGCAGTGAACTGCATCACTGCATCCACTTGATAGCAGGTCGAGCAACAGTGGATAAAGTAAAGGAGGTAGTAGTGGATTACAGGCAAGGTAAGAAGCTCGGGTAGGCAATACAATAGTGGGGCATGTGATGTTCATGTATGTAGATCAGTGAGGTCGGGTATATCACTGCATTCAGGTGCAGATGTAAAGGTAGATAGGTTACATGCAATACCTGAGAGAGGGAGAATGTTAGTAGCAGCAGTATTAGAGGCAGTGCAGATATCTGATACTATAGTGTATCAGTACACCTAGTAAGTGCATTTTAGTTAAGCAAGATTCATAACTAAGGTGAAAGAAGATGGGCACACGAGAAACAAGGGAAGAATATGACTATATTAGAATATTATTCTTGAGTGTATCATTTAGGTGTTAGTATAATCTGGGATGCATATAGGTGCAGGTGTTAGTAAGGGTGTGGTTGTGTGTGTTAATATTGGAGTGGGTATTGGTGTATAGTATATGGGAGTGTTAGCAAGAAAGTATTAAGATGTGTCAAAGTATTAGAGTAATGCCTAAGTAATAGTTTATATAAGGTATAAGAACTAGGCATATGAAAATGGTATCTTGGACATGAGTTTAGCTGAGTAACTTGTGTTAGGTGGCTAAGTGTGTATCATAGGGTGAAGGGTAGGTAAGTGTGTGCTGTGGAGTCTGTGCACAAGTGAGGGATACACGAGTATGTCTAGGTGTGTTAGTATTGCTGTGCACTTGTACACTAAGTTGTGGGTTAGACAGGATATAGTAGGTAAGAACGAGGTCCGGGTTTTTATGTGCGGGTGATATTTAGGATTGGGGTGAGTCTAGTCCAGCATGCAAGGGTATTCATATATCATGATATACATATATGTGTATCTTGTTTTGGTTATACCAGTGTATGGTGTGTGCGTGACGGATGAGTGAAGAGGGTGTAGTGGAGTATCATAGTCACTAGTGTGCTTGTACATAATCCAGTGTAGGTATCCTGGATTGAAGTTTAAAGTTGCTTGAGAGTAGTGGTACCAATAGGATACTAGAAAGTATCTTAAGATATCTAGCCTTCCTGAGTTAGTGCCTAAGATATTGAGTAAGTATTATTGGGGAATGAAGTAAAATATTAGAATATTGAGTGTTAGTATTAGAATGATGTTTCATATAAGTATCATTGATTAGGTAGGGGATTAGAGTAGTACTATGGTACCATGTACCAATGAGTACCAAGGTATTATGTTAAGGTAGTGGTCTAGGTAAGTGTTTGGGCAAGGTAATAAGATATTGTGATACGGGGTATCTCAAGTGTCTAGATACTAGGTAGTACTATATATTCATAAGTTATACATATAGATACTTGGTGATATTAACTACCATATATATATATATATATATATATATATATATATATATATATATATATATATAAATATATATAATACTTAGTAATATTAGCTAGCTTAGCTAATGCCTTTAAGGTATGGACCTAGAAACCTAAGTATAGACTAGTATTACCTAGAATTGACTAGTTCGACCAAATTTGATTAGTTTGACTTAGAGTTGACCTAGTTTGACTGTCTTAGCCTATTTTGACCTAAAAAAGACTTGAGTCCTAGAAATTAACTAGTTTAACTTTATTATCATTCTAAAATATTGTGTTAACATGATATTTTATATATAGGTCTGTGAGATACCAATACGGACACAGTTTGACATTCATTGGTCTGGACCACAAGCGAGTACATTCTCTGATAGTTTCTATTATTTGATAATTACTATAATATAAGTATTTAGTAATATTTTACCTGATTCTTGACATGATGGTTACATGGATTAGTTATTATGGATATCGGTCATGATATATTGTTTCTCATATTCATTGTATATCTCGATCACCCTACTCATATGTCGACTCCACTTTGCATTTCTTATATCATAATGTAACTTGATTGGGATATATTATTCTATTATGGATGGCCAATCCTATTGGATTGAGCCATACTATTGTTTTATTGTGGATAGCCAATCATAAGGGATTGAGCCATACTATCATGCTTGTATTATTGTGCATAGCCAATCCTGAGGGATTGAGCCATACTATCATGATTGGATTATTATGGACAGCCAATCCTATTGGTTTGAGTCATACTATTATTCTATTGTGGATATCAAATCCTAAGGGATTGAGCCGTACTATCGTGCTTGTACTATTGTGGATAGCCAACTATGCGTTACCCGTATGATTGAGTATTATTATGGATATTGTTTATTGATTATTGATTAATGATTGGACACATATTGGAGTGATATTTTAAAACACTTAGTGTAGTATCAGTCTTTCTCTTTATTCCATTCCATAATGTATTGATATTGCCTTCTTGCTCAAGATTCATGTCTTTTTTTCTTGCCATCCTTTGATATCTGCTCAATGTTCTCCTCGTCTTGCATTACATTCACTATTGTTGTTTATAGTCATTATCAATTAACTTGGAAATGCTATTGGGTTGTACTCATTCTATCCTGACTGGATATATTTTTTAGACTATTATTTGGAGGACTTGTGTCTAACTCACTACGGACCACAAGAGGTAGCAGCTGCGGCTTTGGACCCTTTAGTTCAAGAGTAATTACCGGTGATCTAGTCGGTATCACTAGTTATCCTAGTTACCTCTAATCAGTAATATAGTACTTGTAGTGTCTTGTTTCCACTATTCGGGGAGCGTGGCTAAGAAATACTCGGTATCGTTCGATCGAGACATATTGAATCAAGATCCTTTTCTCGTTATTGATTGGTTTCTTCGAAATCAGGTCTCATATTCAACGGATTGTGCCTCAATGAAGGACTTGATGGCAGAGTCGAGAGGGGCCTTTCCGTTGTGCTGGTTTCTTTGCCCATTTTTGATTCCGCTTTGTTGCTTTCTTGTTGGTTTTGTGACTTGCGTTTTCTTGAACGATTTTGATAGATTTTATTGTCTTCGTTCTTTGGATTTTATATTTCATATCGAACCCTTAGAGACCGAAGCAGGAGATATTGATCATTTGTTGATGTGTGCAGGTAATCATGGAGGCGACGCGCAAGCGGAGTCTTGAAGATCTCCCCTTTTTCTCTCCCGATTTATCAACTTGTGAGTGGCTTTACTTCCGATTAGCTCCCTTCTTCCAAGTCTTCATTCTTCCTAACCTTACTCGTTTATGCTTTCCGATCGACGATATTATAAAAATACAATTGAGTCAAGATAAAAGAAGAAGTAGACTTGAAACAATTAATGATGGTCGCCTAAAGTCACTATACGATCACTTTATTGTAAGGGACTTCCCGAGCGACACGTTCTAGGGTAGCATGTGAGGGTCTGAATATATATATAAGCAATATTTTATTTCCATGTTCTAGCAAAAGCAATACAAGTTGGGATTATTCCCTTAGCTAGGTGCGTTGGATTCTTATTAGCATGCAGGGGGTGAATCACCTAGCGACTAGCATATAACATTCCAGATTTTAAGTGTGCTGGCTAAGCAAAGACAAGTTCACCGTAGCCACCCACCTTAGCGATGATTCACCTCGGCCGAGCGATACGTCAAGCGAGCCTCTGAAAGCCTAAGCCGGAAACCTGTAGGGACAAGTCTGATATCCTTTGCCTCAAACGAGTATTCTCGCCTGAGCAAAGCAGGTCGGGACATGCACTTTTGCCGTTTCAAACGGTAGTCCGCTTGAGCAAAACGGGGTGTTACATCCTACCCAACTCAGAAAAAGTCTCGTCCTCGAGACTTACTGAGGACAAGCAGTACATTTCAATCAATTTTGATTTAACGATACAAGGCTGAGGCAAACCTATCAAGTCGTTGTACTTGTTTATTTGGATATTCACTTGCACAAGTATTCGAGATCAGCATATCGCGAGTGTGGATCGTACACATACTCGAAGTGCCCCTATAATACATGCATTTCACCAACTCGGCGGTAGCGAAGTCTTAGCACTCGAGTTTCATATCTTCTTGAGTCTTGGATCGTGCACAAGTTCAAGGCGTCTCTCAAACATATGCATTCAACCGAACTTAGAGATAGTGAAATCGGACAAGCTACTAGCGATAATCTCAAGGGTTCTCACTTAGGTTGGCACAAATGCCACTCACAGCACAATATCATACAAGCAATCATATCATTCAAAATGCATTTTGAAAGTATTTAGACTTATTGTTGGAACATCCCATCGAGGCATTTAGAGAGAGCATGCACATAACCCACGAACGAGCTTTCGAAACAGAGATAATCGAAATAAAATCCAAAGGCGTATAAGCCAGGCTCTGATACCATTATGTAACGCCCCGATCTCCCGCAGGCTAAATCGGCCGTTCCAGCTAGGCGAGAATCACCGCGCCAGCGCTCCCACAGAATGATCGCTTTGACCCATCCGGGCATGATGCTGCACGAGCGTGAGCCACGTCCGTGCAAGGCCGTGGTTCATTGGCTGGCGATAAGAGTTCTAAGCCACAGAGTCGTACAGATTGTTCGAGTGCAGCGGAGTTATAAACACATAGCGATTTGGTAACATGTTCACTGAGTTGACAATAGCGGAAGCATTGAATAACACAAGTAGAAGTAAAGGAACTCTTTATTTGATATAAACAAGTGTTACAGGTGGCGTATAGCCGAGATTACAAGTCGCTGAAGCCTCTCTTTCTGAAACAGTAAAAGCATGCCAAGTGGCTACAATTATGGAATGATTGTATAGGCGATGATCAAGCAAGTTCCAACATTATGTCTTGTATATGTGCTTCAGTTCCAGACGCAGTGCTCCAAGGCTCCTGAGTGATCTCAATGCCTTAGCACGCACGAAGGAGGCATCTGCACCGAACGAGGTTCTCCCGTACCCTGCATACAAACTGGTGGATTATCAGTACATTGAATGCACTGGTGGGGAAAGCTACTCGCCCGCTCGACAAATCCAAACACGTAATATAGGTTTCGTGCACCAACTATTAAGTTGTCTTTCTAGTTGCCTTAGGATCAGTTTCATGCAAACATTGAATAGTCTAACTCGTATGGCAGTGCGTCGTACGACATGAGAGGAAATACGGCGAGACTTACCAACTTACCATTCGTCCTTCCCTGTCCAAGGCAAACATTATTAATTCAAGCACGAGCATGTATAAACATTCAGGGGCAATTATGATGAAAACCAAGGGAATAGTATATGCAACACGAGAGTTATTATATCAAGATCGTTCAGGTATTCAGTTGTTCATAGATGCGATGCAATAACTCGCACGCGGATGGCCGCTAAGCGAGGATGACTTATCTATATGAACATTTGTAACTGGCATAGCCATAAAGGACCAATTTTAGTCTCTAACGCGAGGATGACTTATCACATAATAATAATATTGCATATTTACAATATCAATTTGTTATGTTGGGTTAGCTCGCCCTCACCGGTACTTTTCGAAGTACTAACCCTCGTTGCAGCAGGTTCCCTGAACCGAGGCGACGCGGCGAGGAGCTGAAGCTTCCCCCAATATTCCATTAATCTAGCGTGTTCGTGTTTGTGACTTTTGGAGACCAAGTACATAATCTTAAGGAGCTCGCACATACCCTTTTTGAAGCTCCTAGGCGATGGTGCTAACACACACCCAAGGTGGTTTGCTTTTTTGAACTATTAGTAAGGGATGTAATGTATGGATCGGCTATCTCATTTTGTGTCCAAGTTGTAAGCCCGTGAGGTATCCTTATTACTTTTGAGTCAAGAGTCTGTAACTAGATGTTCATTATCAATAAATAGAACTTTTATATATTCAATGTGTGGTATCTCATTTGCGTACTATGTTGCATATATTTCTAAAGTATATCATTATTCTTATGCCTTGTGCGGGCGTTCCTTATGCTCGCACGGTATCACGTCCAGGGGACGATTAACGATTTAACAGAAATTGGGGTATGACATATTGGTATCTGAGCATGACTACAGATCCTTTGACCTTCATGTCAAAAGAGTTTTCTTGAAACGACCTTATCCCTCCTAGTTGAACTCTTAAATTCGCTTGGCCAAAATGAGATGCGTTCCATACAATGAGTCCATAATATGTTTTGAGCCTGATGTAAGTTATTTTTCTTTCAAGGAACGACCTCAGAGCCGGAAGCACAAGCGCAGGTAGTGGCGCAGGTGTAAGGGAGCAGTTCTGGCACTTCGGACAGCTCGAAAAGTCCAGTAGTCGTGCCCTTTGTCGATTCATTCGAACGGATAATACATTTGATGGAAATGAAGCAGAGGCAGGCAAAATTACGTCAAAGCCAATTCGAGTCCCAGATTAAGACTCAATTTTAGGCACATCAGACTAAAGCTGAGGCACAACAGAAGCAAATAAATAGCCTGCAAACGATTGTGACGACGCTCGTCGCCAACAACCATTCTACATCAACGACCAACGAGATAGTGCCAGTTGTAGCCGAGACTGCGGGACTTCAGGGCTCTCAGGAATATCCGCCTTCAGACGAGAAGGGTTCCATCCTTCAAATATCAGAGTTTAAGAAGATGTGTCATGCTACCTTCAAAGGGATTGAGGACCCCTCTGTGGCGTTGGATTGGCTGGTTGAGCTAAAGGACCACTTCGAAGTACTTCACATGGATGAGACGAAGAGAGTTGCTTGCGCTCAGCTTCAGCTCCGTTTAAATGCACATGATTGGTGGGATGTGCATAAATAAGCTATCTTAAGTGAAGATGACAAGAAGACTATCTCTTGGTCCGTGTTCCGTAAAGCCTTCGAAGAGGAGTACCTTCCATCCGTCGTCTATTGCGAGGAAGAAGATGAATTTATACATCTTCAATAAGAAAATATGATAGTACGGCAGTACATGGCAGAATTTAACAGGCATGCAAAATTTGCCAAGTCTCATCTCGGTGATGCCGAAAGTCGAGCTCGACGATTTTAAATAGGACTGTGACCTTTTATTCGTGACCATGTCATCATCCCCCAATATTGTACCATGCGTGAATCTCTAAACCACGCCCTCTCCCTAGAGCCGTTGTACCCCCCAGTTCGCACCGGCGCTATGCAAATTTTTTATCATAAGCGCCCTAACAACGTAGGAGGTAACAACGCATCAAAGCGTCACAACAACGGCGGTTATCAGGGTGCAAACCCAGGGAGAGGTAGTGAGCTCGTCTGTAACTAGTGTAATCGTGTCGGACATATCGCTCGAAACTGTTGAGTATTTAATGAAGCATGTTTTAAGTATGGTCGCCCGGGGAATATGGCAGTGAACTGTCAGGAGGAAGGACCAAACCAACAACAGCAACCAAATCGTCCGCCTCAAGATCAAGGTCAAGCACCTCGAGCGAACCAGACGGCACCACAGAACGCTCAAGGTCGGGTCTATACTCTGACTCAGAAGAGGCGTTCACATTAAACACGGTGGTGTCAGGTATATTACTTTTCAATAATGTACCTGCTCGAGTATTGTTTTATTCTGGTGCCACATATAGTTTTATTACGACAAATTTTGCCGTCGAGAATACATTTCCTATGACACCGCTAGGCCTAAATCTTAGCGTCAGTACTCCATCGGGTGTGGGTTTGTCGGCTCGCTTAGTTTGTCATGAAGGTAACATTTGCATCGGAGAAAGAAAATTATCATTTGATGCAATAGTCTTAGACATCAGGGACTACGACATTATTCTGGGGATTGATTGGCTCGGCGCTTTCTCGGCTACCCTTGATTGTACGAAAAAGAAAGTCATATTTCGTCTACCTGGCAAGATCAAATTTTGCTATGCGTGCAGTCCACCATCGAGAGTGTTGAATGCCTGCATAGTAATCTCTGCAATGTTTGCTCAACGGATGATACATTCTGGCTGTGATGGGTAGTTGGCCTCCGTTTGAGACACTCAGCGAGATTGCGCAAATGTAGAGTCTACTTCCATTGTGGTGAATTTTCCTGATGTGTTTCCATATGAGTTTTACGGTATGCCGCCAGACCGAGAGATTGAGTTCACTATTGATACATTTTCAGAGACTCGACCAATTTTTAAGATACCGTATCGAATGGCCCCGATAGAACTAAAAGAGTTAAAGTTCAGTTGCAAGAATTGTTTGTAAAGAAAAAGGATGGCTTGATGCTGCTCTGTATCGACTATCGTGAATTGAATAAGAATATTGTTCCAAATAAGTACCCCTTCCCAGGATCAATGACCTCTTTGATCAACTACAGGTATGACGATATTTTAAAAATTGATCTTCGCTCGAGTTACCATCAGCTCAAGATCAAGCCGGACGATGGGCCGAAGTCAGCCTTTCGCACTCCCTACGGCCACTATGAGTTTTTGGTAATGCCATTCGGACTGACCAATGCCCCTGCCGCCTTTATGGACTTAATAAACCTTGTGTTCCAGCTATATCTCGATAAGTTTGTAGTAGCATTCATTGATGATATCTTGGTATACTCGAAGAATAAGGAGGAACATGCAGAGCACTTGTGGACCGTGCTACAGACTCTTCGGGTTAACAAGCTATACGCAAAATCGAGTAAGTATGAATTCTGGCTGGGCAGTGTATCTTTCCTCGGGCACATCATCTGTGCGGAAGGCATTTCAGTCGATCCAAAGAAAGTTGAAGCCATCATCGAGTAGAAGCTGCCTACATCCGTTAGTGAGATTCGAAGCTTCCTCGGACTAGTGGGCTACTACAGGCATTTCGTGAAAGACTTTTCCAAGTTAGCATCTCCTCTGACTCGCCTCACACAGAAAGGAGTCGCATTCGAGTGGTTCGTCGACTGCGAAGCCTCGTTTGAAGAGTTGAAACAATGCCTCACCTCTGCCCCACTACTTGCACTACCAAACGAGACATCAGAATTCTAAATATTCAACGACGCATCAGGGCAGGGCTTGGGATGTGTACTCACGCAGCAGGATAGGGTGATAGCCTACGCATCCAGACAACTGAAAAAACACAAAAAATTATCCTACACATGACTTGGAACTAGCGGCAATTGTGTTCGCGCTAAAATTGTGTCGACACTACCTCTATGGAGTGACTTGCCAAATTTATACTGATCACAAAAGCTTGAAGTACCTGTTTACCTAAATGAACCTTAACCTACGACAGCGGTATTGGCTAGAATTATTTAAAGACTATGAGTTGACGATCGACTACACACCTGGCAAAGAAAATATTGTGAAGGATGCGTTGAATCGAGTGTTTGCGGGATCCCTGTCCGTTGATCGCATGTTACAAAGGGACTTTGAGGAAATGGATATTGAACTCCTAATTCGATACCGCGGCACGCGAGTTGCTCAAATGCGATTCGCACCCAACCTGTTAGAGAAAGTCACATCTACTTAGAGGGACGATTCATTCCTAAGAAAAATACGCGAGCAAGTTCTAGCGGGAAAGGTGAAGGACTTTGCAGTAGATGAGAATGGAGTGTTGAGAGTGAAGGGAAAGCTATGCTTCCTCAACGACTAAGAACTCAGAAAGGAGATCCTTGCGAAAGCTCACTATGCGGCCTACACAGTCCATCCCGGGAGCACGAAGATTTATAAAGACCTCCGTACTATTTTCTGGCGGTACAGCATAAAAAAAGATGTGGCACTCTTCGTGTCACAATGCATGACCTGTTAGAGAGTGAAAGCAGAACATCAGAGATCGGACAAAGAGATACAAAATCTTGCTATTCCGGAATAGAAATGGGAGCAAATAAGCATGGAATTCATTGTTGGCTTGCCCAAGACGCAACAAAGGAACGACGAAGTCTGGATCATCATTGACTGGTTAACCAAGTCAGTGTACTTCATTGCCATTAAAGTTACTTAGAGTATCAATTGCCTCGCCCAGACCTACCTTGATAAGATAGTTCGGCTGTAGGAGTGCCAGTTTCTATAGTGTCAGACCGGGACGGACGATTTCTATCACGTTTCTGGGAAAGCCTTCAGTCGACGATGGGGACCAAGTTAAAGTTTAGCTCAGCCTACCATCCTCGAACCGATGGTCAAACAGAATGGGTGGATCAGGTAATCAAAGACATGTTGCATCTCTGTGCAATCGATTCAAAGTCAAGTTGGGACGTCCACCTACCGTTGGCTGAATTTGCATATAACAACTGTTATCAATCCAGCATCCAAATGGCTCCGTACGAGGCTCTGTATGGGCGAAAGTGTAGGTCACCGATCTGCTGGAATAAAGTTGGAGAGCGTCAAATCCTTGGGCTGAAACTAGTTGAACAAACGGTCTAAAATGTTTGGTTGATCCGAGAGCGACTAAAAGTAGCACAAAGCCGGCAGAAGAGCTATACCGACAATCGTCGTCGACCCCTTGAGTTCTTCGAAGGTGACCATGTGTTTTTGAGGGTCTCGCTCATGCGTGGAGTTATGAGATTTAGAGTAAAGGGGAAGTTAAGTCCGAGATTCGTTGGCTTGTTCGAAGTTCTCAAGCGAGTCGCTTTCGTTACCTATCAAATTGTATTGCCACCACCCCTGTCAGGCGTGCATGATATTTTTTGTGTTAAAGCTTAAGAAGTACGTGCATGACCTAAACCACGTGATAGATTTTGGTCAGCTGGATCTGCAGGAAGACTTATCGTACATTGAAGAGCCCATCCAGATCTTAGATCGGAGAGAGAAGCAGTTACGAAACCGTGCAATCTCGCTTGTGCGTATTCTTTGGCGGAACCAAACGGTCGAAGAATCGACCTGGAAACTCGAATCAAACATAAAAGAAAAGTTTTTCTCATTATTTCTTAGGGTTAGGTTATATTCCTAAGTTTCGAGGACAAAACTTTTTGTTAGTTGGTTAAGATGTAGTATCCCTTTCTCCCTATTTGGGGAGCGCGGCTAAGAAATACTCGGTATCGTTCGATCAAGACAGATTGAATCAAGATTATTTCCTTCTTATGGATTGGTTTTTTCGGAATCAGGTTCCACATTCAACGGATCATGCCTTAAGGAAGGACTCGGCGGCAGAGTCGAAATGGGCCTTTTCGTTGTGCTGGTTTCTTTGCTCGTTTTTGATGCCCCTTGGTTGCTTTTTTGTTGGTTTTATGACTTGCATTTTCTTGAACGATTTTGATAGATTTTATTGTCTTTGTTCTTTTTGCCCTAATTTTTGCTATATCGATAATCGTCCCTCGGGCATGATGTCGTACGAGCGTAAGGCATGCCCGCACAAGGCCTAGGCATAATGATATAATTTAGAAACATATGCAACAAACTACGCAAATGAGATATCACACATTGAATATAAAAAAGTTCTCTTTATTGATAATGAATATTTAGTTACTGACTCTTGACTCAAAAGTAATATGGATGCCTCACAGGCTTACAACTTGGACGTAAAATGAGATAGCAATCCATACATTACATCCCTTACTAATATTTCAAAAGAGCAAACCACCTGGGGTGCATGTTAGCACCATTGCCTAGGAGCTTCAAAAAGGGTATGTGCGAGCTCCTTAAGATTATGTACTTGCGCTCCAAAAGTCACAAATACGAACATGCCAGATCAGTGGAAGATTAAGGGAAGCTAATGCTTTTCGATGCGTCGCCTTGGCTCGGGGAACCTGTTGCAACGAGGGTCAGTACTCCGAAAAGTACCGGCGAGGGCGAGCTAACCCAACATACCAAATCGATATTGTATTCATGTGAACATATAACATTATTATTATGTGATCTTTCTATCTTGCCTTAGTTTAATCTTTTATATATATATGTGATAGAATGAAAGGACATAACATAATGTGCCATCGTTCGGTGACTTTTACCTGCATCGTCTGAACCACCTGTACACAACTTACCATGGCCTTCCCTACCACGAAGACATAGTTAGTTTGCACAGTTTAAATATACATAGCGTATCACTTGGTCGAACGAGAGATGGGTTGGCTGCCATTCCGTTTCGGATATCTAGCCCTTGGCGGACGCACAGACCCATCCAATTCTAGGACTACACTAGCAAATATTCTACCCGGGTCGAAGCGGTCCCAGTGCCCCGGCGACTATTCGTAGAACTACTTCTCTTGTGCACAAGTTGTCCTTGACCATGCATCATCTACAAACTAAGTTATCAAATGAATAACTTTAAAGCAATATAAGTAAATAAACTTCATGCATATTCTATAGTATATGCTACCTTGCTCAATGATCATATTACAATTTGCTCTACACAATGAACAATTATAGATCCATAAGTTTTAGCTACAACTGAAACATAATTAAGCATATGCATAGCAGACAAGCTCGCAACAAAGTGATCGTATAGTGACTTTAGGTGACATGCATTAATTGTTTTGAGTCTACTTCTTTATTTATTTTGACTCAATTTTATTTGTATAGTATCGTCGATCGGAACGCATAAATGAGTCAGGTTATGAAGGATGAAGACTTGGAAGAAGGGTGCTAATCGGAAGTAAAGTCACTCATAAGTTGGTGAACCGGGAAAGAGAAATGGGAGATCTTCAAGACTCCACTTGTGTGTCGCCTATACGATCATCTGCACGCACCAACATATGATCAATATCTCCTGCTTCGGTCTCCAAGTATTCGATAAAAAATATAAAATCAAAAGAACAAAGGCAATAAAATCCATCGAAATCGTTCAAGAAAACGCAAGTCACAAAACCAACAAGAAAACAACCAAACGGAATCGAAAACGGACAAAAAAAACAGCGAAACGAAAAGGCCCCTCTTGACTCTACTACCGAGTCCTTCCTTGAGGCACGATCCGTTGAATGTGGGACCTGATTCAGAAGAAATCAATCCATAACGAGGAAAGAATCTTGATTTAATCTGTCCCAATCGAACGATACCGAGTATTTCTTAGCCGCGCTCCCCGAATAGGAGAAACGAGGCACTATAGTACTAGATTTATTTTCAGCATATTAGACTTTTATGATGTATTATTATTATTATTCCTAGACTTACTTAGATTGATGTGATGTTGAGGAGTAGCTTGTTGTGAATTTGATTTCTCTGTTTATATCATATCGTGCCACATTCTTCCTTATAGATTATTGTGATTGAGTATTATATATCATTATCATATTATCCTTCGTATGGAGTTGAGATATCATTGACATATTTCATATATATTGTATGAGATATTTAGATCGTATCATTGACCTAGACAATATTCTACTGTCGATGTTGTGGCGTAGGCTGGATGTACCTACATACTCGTGCCCTCACACTGGGTGTGGGTCATGACAGCTTTCAGGTAAAATTTCTTTTTACTTGGCATTCTAATAAAGTATTTTAATAAAAATAAATTATATATAACTATCTTCAAACACCAAGCATGTACAAAATGAGTATACCTGGTACTATCCCAAAATATGCACAGTCGACCCCAAAAAGGAATAAAGACCACTAATTTCGAACGTTGAATCTCTCTTGATCCTCCTGACCTTATCCTTCTGCCTAAGCACCTCAACTAACAACTGGTCCTTCAAAAATGCGTATCCCTCATACCTGGACTTATTTTTATTCTTCCAAAGCACCCAGACCATAGTCGTTGCCATCACCTTCACCGCCAACGATCTCCCATCCGCCTACCATACCTACAGTCTAACCCTTATGCCTATCCGAGCTTTATCAACACCACATGCAAGCCCTAACTGGTCCTACACACTTGTAGCAACTTTCCCTTCCAATAAGATGTGGCTAATTGATTCCTCCGTTTACCCAATACAACAATCTCATCTCGACGCCTTTGGAAAACATAAATTCTTCAGGATATCGTACGTGAGTAAATTACCGTGAAGAGCCCTCCAAATAGGGACAACCCACTTGAAAGGTAGGTCTATGTACCAGATGCTCCCAAGGTTTGATGCTGAATCATGTCTCGAACTAGCTATCGTCCATATTAGCATAACTGTGGTGGCCGCTGCACCTCGGGCCAAATCCCATAATCCTCACTCTGACTTCATTCGCAACAGCCTCACCGAAGGTACTTGCAATGAGGCTGAAGTTCCATCCTCCCTCCTTACCCCAGAGTTGTGTAACTGTGGTGGCCGCTACACCTCGGGCAGAATCCCATAATCGCTCGCCTCTAGTCTAGTTTTCTAACATCACGTCACATTCACCCTACCCACTTGTATCTATAAGTGCCCTTCCCTTAGCTCCCGCACACGCAGAAGCCTCATCCACACCTGCAAGACCTTACTATTCGTAATGGCAAGTTTTTGATGGCAACTAGGAAAGTATAGCCCCCCCCCCCCCCCCCCCCCCCACTGTATATGCTCCAGAGATATGCCTGTTTACGAACCTTCCACCAGAGTTTAACTGAATATGCATCACCAACTTCCAAAATGCCAAGAATCCCAAGGCCCCCTTCCTCCTTAAGTCATGCCATGCTCTTCCAAATATAATCTACTCTCTTCTCTATGCCCTCTTGATGCCCCTAGAAAAGCTAATACATATATGATCGATCACCTTCACCACCATCCTCGGCGGGTTACAAGCCGCAAGGGTGTACATAACCATCGAACACAGTACATGTTTTAGTAGGACGAGCTTGCCTCTAAGAGATAGAATGCTATTATGCCACCCTTCTATTCTCTTCTTAATTCTAGAAATAAGGAGAAGAAGATCTGATCTCCTCCTCCTGCATGCTAAAGAATACCCATGGTAGATGAAAGGTGGGGTGCTAAACCAGTGAGAAGTTCCAGACCCACTCGCTGCTCACAATGGAAGCGATGGTGTATGTTTATATGACACTTATGAACATTAATTCTCTTACACGACTTATGCTCATACGATGGATAACCCCTACCACCACCGCAACAGACTCTTTCTCACATGAAGAAAAGGGAAGCACATCATCAATGTAGGCTATATGGGTAACAAGGGGGCACTACTAGAAGTAAAAAATCTACTAAACTGCGGAACCCCCCAAGTTTGTTCAGACTCCTGCTTAGCGCCTTAACCATGATGATTAATAGGGTAGGCGAGAGAGGATCCCCTTGCATGACACCCCTCTGCGACTTAAAGTAGCCCGACGCCACTCCATTCACGACGGACGTAAACCAACAGTTGGAGACCGAACGTATCTCAAATGTTGACTGCTCCCACCTCAAATCAACTAACTAGAAAGTGAAATGGAGCAGACGAAGTCCTGTCAAGAAGAAGGAGTCGATCGGCGTTCTCCTCTACCTCTATGAAAACCAAAATCTCTAAGGACCCAAATCAGGATGCTCTAGTCAAGTTGGTTGTAAGTCTTCTCCATATTTTGAGCTTGATCGTGACGTTTCCTCCACGTTTAGAATAACCCATATAGCTAACAAGGTCCTGTGCAAGCATGAGATTATCAGTAATCTCACGACCCCGAACGAAGGCAGTCTGCTCCCTAGAAATGATATTAGGAAGGATCCCAGGCATACGATTCATAATGATCTTTAAAATAATTTGTTGAAGAAATTACACATAATAAGTGGCGAAAAATCTGCAAAAGAAGTAGGGTTGTACACCTTCGAAACCAGAACCATTAGGGTACTGGTCACGGCTCGCGGATAGCCGGCCCATGCCAAAAGGCAACCGCTGCCTTATGAATGTCCACCCCAATCACATCCCAACACCCGTGAAAAAAGCATCCACCGGAAGCCGTCTGGACCAGCAGCACTGTCGCTCTGCATGGAGAAGACAGTGCCCTTCACCTCTTTCAAATAATATCCCTTAGCAGTGATTCATTCTCCCGGCTGAGATTAGCCTAGCATTGTTTTCGAGTAACTCCACGTCTTTGATAATAGTCGGGATAATAGCCTCCTTGGTGAGGAGGTTGGAGAAATAGTCGGACACAGCCCTTCAGATCTCCTCTTGATCGTGAAGAACAGACCCCTCCATGTCCCTAATGAGATGGATGTGTCACTGCTTACTTCTGCACCTCATACACCTATGAAATAATTAGTTATGATAATATTTGTATTGTTTAGTATATTAGTTAGCTAGAATTGACTTAGTGTGCCATTATGTTAGTCATGACTTAGTTGATTAGAAATTTATTAGTTGGTAACATTGATAGAATATTCCCTATTAATTATAGATGTGCTTTCCTTAATTAAATAGATTCTCTTCATGACAATTTCTAAACATTAATTAGAGAATGGAGAGGGAAAAAATTGACATTATAGCATGACCAAAACTCTACTATAAGAGACATTTTCTAATTAGGATTCATCCATTCATTTTATTTCATTTATTAGCCTCCATCTTCCGTAAAGTGACTTCTTCCCCATTCCAATCCAAATTCCTACAAAATACTATTCCAATCCACTCATACCCAACCAATTAGAATCCCATGGAGGTCTAGAAGCTGGGAATAGCAAGGAGGACATTGGAGGAGAGCTTTGTTAAGAGGAGTATGTCCATCCTTGGTTTTGTTTCTTTTAGAGGAGTTTTATTAGAAATTCATCTCCTAATAGGTATAAATCTCTAGTCTCATCAATTTTATTGTTAATTTGTCATAAAAAATCTATAGGAACCCACCCACCCACCCATGGCTAAGGACCACCCTTAGGGAGAAGAATTAGATGCTAGAAGGCACTATTGTAATAGTTATGTGGGTTTTTATGGCCAAATTGAGGAAAATCCGAATTTGGACCACCAAGTGTTTGAGAGAATGATCTCTTGGCAGTTTGAAACTCTAATTTATGGTTTGGTAGTGTTTACATATCCACAATTGGATACGTGTAGGCCGTATCATGATACACCATTGTACGTATCGATAATTTTGTGTATTTTGGGTTTTTTGGCTAATTCATACTAATTCCTTTTAATTTGCATAGTAATGAGCCATTATAGTTATTATATATAATATTATGTTCTATGTGATTTGAGGTGAATATCTTGGTGGTGATGTTGTTTGAGGTGAGTATCATAAGCATTAAGCTGTAAGTGTTCGACATATTGCCTTTATTAGTGGTGGTGTTGGTTGTTTGTAGGTGGTTGTACATTGGGAGTGTCAATGTGTTATGTGAAGTATTTTGTTCATGAGATGGGGGATAGCAGTTGTATCAAGCATTGGGGATGTGTTGTGCATTCTGCACTAGGCTTGGGGCTCGGGTTGCAAGGTTAGATTCTGCTTTGTGTTCAGCTGGAGGTTAACCTCAGGTTTATTGGGTCAGTAGGCTTAGTAGTAGCAGTAGCAACACCTGAATAGAGTGGCTTGAGGAGTTTTCAAACTTGAGTACCTGTGTGCACTGCCTTGTTACAAATGTGCCCAGGTTAGATTGTTTCAAGTTAGTATCTAGTTGAGTGTGGCACGGTGGTAAGCAATGAGGGGAGTGGCAGTGTATTCAGCATATTGTCTAGTGATCTGTGTGTGCAGGTGATTTAAACCCAAGTGAAGTGTGGCATGTGTTGTATTGTTAGAGGGGGAAATATATAGGTAATATCTTGTGTATCACAATTGAGATGAGAAATTAAGTGTGTAGATTAGGGGAGAACCTTGATGCAAGTGGATAACAATGTGTGCACCAACATGAGTGTACCAGTGTAGTATGGAGTGTGCAGGATTAGAGTGTTCAGACCTGGCAGTGTTGCCTTACATATTAGTGTGGTAGAGATAGGGAGTAGTAGTTAGAGCAACTGCAGGAATAGACGTTAGTATGGAGTGAAGGCTCGAGTAGGTGGTGAAGTAAGGTAGAGCGAGAGGGGGAGGTTGTTGAGCAGTTAGTGTGTAGGCACCAGTGCAATGTTGCACCCTGCCAGGGAGCACAACAGTTAGAGCTTATCACTGCAATATTAGCAATGTAAAGGATTGCAGGCTGGTATCAGGTAGCAGGGTATAGGGTGTAAGGGTTCAGGTGTAGATAGGTTAGGAGATGACTGTTGGTGCACATGCATATACAGTAGGATATAGGTATTGGGTATTAGAATTAGATGTTGGTAAGAGATGAGGGTGAATGTGAATGAGCACGTGTAATTTGATATCAAGGTATCATGAGTTTGGCTAGATAACAAATTTTGGTATTGGTTAGTTAAATTTAGATATTGGGTATGGTGGGTATGTTGTACCATGGTGAGTATCAAGAGATAGTTAAGGTACGAGATATTCAAGTTAGCAAGGTATATGGTAAGGTATTGGCTAGAGTATTATGTTAGCTAAGATGTTACATGTATATGAAGGTAAAGGCTAGGTAATAATATATATATATATATATATATATATATATATATATATATATATATATATATATATATATATATATATATATAAGCCTAGTATTGGCTAGTATATCTTAGTATGATCTAAAATTATTGGAATACCTTAGTATTACCTAGTATTGACTAGTGTTAGCCAATATTACCTAGAATAGAACTAGTATTGAGTTAATATGGCTAGTATAACTTCATAAACTAACTTTATACGTATTATGACCTAAAAATTGGGCAATTGACCTAGTTTGACCATATTGACCTAAAATTGACTTAGAAATCCATATTTGAGTTAATTAAGAATGTTTATGATTTCAAGTCACATGTTTGTCATGATAATTGATATATAGGTCACTTGGACTCTAGTATAGACACTGTTTGATATTTATCGCTCTAGACTACAAGCGAGTACATTCTTTGATAGTTTTCTTACTTGATAGTTATTTAAATGCATGTATTTAGTATTGTTTTACTTGATTCTTGACACGATGGATACACAAATTAGTTGTTATGGATCTCAGTCATGATATATTGCTTCTCACATCGTATTGTACACCTCGATCGACATGCCCATATTTGACACCATATTATGTTTCTTGTATTGTGATATAACTTTATTAGAATCTATTGTTCTATAATGGATAGCCAATCCAATTGGATTGAGCCGGACTATTGTACTATTGTGGATAGCCAATCCTATGAGATTGAGATGTATATTATGGATAATCGATCTTATGGGATTGAACCGTACTATTATTCTATTATGGATAGCCAATCTTATGAGATTGAGTCATACTATTGTTCTATTATGGATAGTCAATCCTATGGGATTGAGTAGTACTATTGTTCTATTATGGATAGCCAATCCTATGAGATTAAGTCGTACTTTTGTAGATAGCTAATCATATGTTACCCGTATGATTAAGCCATACTTTTGTGGACATTGATTATTGGTTTTATTGTGGATCACATATCGGAAGTTGTATTTCAAAACTCTTAGTTTAGGTTCAGTCTTTCATGTTTTATTCCATATTTAGTGGATATTGCTCTATTGTATTGTCTGCTCATTTTTTACTACATGTCATACTCTGATTTTATACTGCTTATCTCATCACGTATCATTACTATTTGATTTCTACTATGTTTTGGAACTGCTGTTGGAGTTGTACTCGTTCCATCCTGACAGGAAATATTTTTTAGTGTTGACTTGGAGGATTGGTGACTGACTTATTACGGACCACGGGAGGGAGTAGCAACAGCCTTGGACCCTGTAGTTCAGGAGTGATTGCCGGGAGGTCTTGCGGGTGTCACTAGTTATCCAAGATTCTTTATTTAGTATGTATGGTACCGGATCTGTCTCTGGCATTTACTTTAGACTTGGGATATTGTATTTGATTTTTTGATTTTTTGATTTATTGAGTTGTCTTGTTAGATATATGAGACTTGGATTCCTTATTTTATATTATATTGTGTCTTTTCTTCCTTAGCATGTGATTGAGTATATATTTATTTCTATACTATAATCGTCTTATGGAGTTGGTGTGAGATTTATAGTTAGTTATGACGATCTAGACAGCGTTCTACCGTTGATATTGCGGCGTAGGCTAGGCGTGCCCACGTACTCGTGCCCCGATCACCTGGGTGCGGGTCGTGACATTTTTTTATGGTGGTCCATGCAGATCTCGTCTTTGCAATTAGTGCGATATCGTGGTAGTACTTTGGCTAAGACGTACTGCTGCGAGCCTACAATAAAATATGATTGATAGGATATTAGGATGAGAGAATACTCAATCACATATTAGAATTTCTTGAGAGATTCATGGGATAACCCTTGAGAATCTTACTATAATCCCTATTTTGAATCTATTTTTATTTGCTTCGTTTTACCTTCGCTTTTGTACTTGTTCGTTGTACAAATTTGATTCTTGTATCGAGATAAATTTAATGGACTATAATGAGGTACATTCTGATAAGGTATTTGGATGAGGACAGCGAGAAAGATAACCGCATTTTAGTTATGATGTTTAGAGTTTATTGCATATATACTAGCCGGCCTGGCCAAAACATAAAGACCTGATTTTGGATATACTTATCTTGGTTATGGAATTTAGATTTCTCGCAGCCACGCTAGCTAGCAATGCAAAAATTCTAAACAACATGATTATAGAGGTATGTACCTTAGCTATAGACTCTATAGTTTATCGCAGCTATGCTTACTGGCGTGGCGAGGATTCTGGGTAACATAATTTTGGATAGACGTGTATGATTATCAGATTGTATCTTAAATTAGTTCTTAACATATTGCCTCAATCATTCAGCCTTGTTATCATTGAGTTCTGTTCCATCACCCTATTACCTCAGAATAGATATATCTTTAGTTTCTATATTTAGTTCCTTATAGAGCTCCACCTCCATTAGTTCCTGAGGTTCTTTGGATAGTGTAGTAGTTTTGTAACTTGCAGATACGTTAATATCTAAATGAGTATCACTGTTGATTGTTGGAGGTGTAACTTATGGGTCTGTGATTTATTCCTAGTTGGGTAGGTGAGCATTAGGTATCAATGTATAAGCCTAGAAGTAACTCATAGTGTAGTAACATTTGTAACAATAGTTCTAAGACAGGTGTTAGAGTATAGTTAGTAGTCAGTATCCTAGAGTGTTACTATTGTATTCTAATTAGTGTGAGTAGTGGGTTAAGTTTACTCATGACCTAGAGGTATAGTGCATCACCCATACTAGAAGTGGTAACCATTTATATTAAGTATTGTGGCTAGGTTGATGCTCAGTGAATAATTGGTGTAAGTATCAGATATAGGTAAGGGGTCCAGCTAAGCCATATGTGGCACAATAAATTTTCTATACCAGCAGAGGGAGACATCCCAGCAGGACAGGGCTTTTGCGATGACGGTCGAGGGGACTAATGCTACAGGTGATGGATTAGCATGTTCTGTTTCTTTTATTTCCTTTTCATCTATTGGTTTGTGTGATTCTTTAGTATCTTATAGTTTGCATTAGTAATTTTGTACTATAGTATAGTTAGTAGTAACCCTTGATAGAGACTGTAATATTATGATAGGTGGAGACCATAACCATGCATATTTGGTAATCTTAGAAGATTTTTTTAATAGAATTTTAGGTTTGTATGATTTTAGATGAGACTTTCCTGAGACCATGACTAGATGGGGTTGTGACTATAGTGATGATTATAATAAATAGGTTATGACTAGCCAGAAGAGATGAGATGAGATTTGAGAGAGATACCATATCTTTTGAAACATGAGATAATCCTTCAGTTCATGTCTACTTCCATCCTTAAATTTTGAGGATGAAATTTTTCTAACGGCGGTAGGATTTTAAACACCTAATTCTGGGAGATGGGTAATTTTGTTATTTCATAATTGGTTGTAATTATAGATATATTTAATTTGTGTTAGTTATGATAATATTTGTATTGGTTAGTATGTTAGTTAGCTAGAATTGACTAAGTGTTAGTTAGAGTGAGTTATTGCCATTATGTTAGTCATGACTTGGTTGCTTAGAAAATTATTAGTTCGTGACATGGATAGAATAATCCCTATTAGTTGTAGAGGTAATTTTCTTAATTAAATAGATATTCCCTTCATGATAATTTTAAACCTTAATTAGAAAATGGAGAGGAAAAAACTTGATATTGTAGCATGACCAAAATCCTACTATAAGAGACATGTTCTAATTAGGGTTCATCCATTCATTTTGTTTCATTCATTAGCCTCCATCTTCCCTAACATGACTTCTTTCTTAATCTAACCTGAATCCCTACAAATTCCTATTCCAATCCACTAATTTCCAACCAATTAGCATCCCATAGAGGCTTAGAAGCATGGAATAGCAATGAGGACATTGGAGGAGAGCTTTGCTAGGAGGAGTGTGTTCACCCTTGGTTTTATGTTTTTTAGAGTAGTTTTATTGGAAATCCATCTCCTAATAGGTATAAACCCTTATTCCCATCAATTTTATTATTAATTTATCATAATAAACCTATAGGAACTCACCCATGGCTAAGCATCACCCTTAGGGAGAACACTACCAAAAAATGTCCAAATACGACGGTTTTAGCGACGTTCAAACAAAATATCGCTGAATTATAGGTATTTAGCGACGTCCACATAAAATATCGTAATACGCCGGTGATAGCAACGTGGAGCGACGTTTAGCGACTATAATTATTATAATAATATAAAATGTTGCTAGGTAGTCGCTAAACGTCCCTAACTTTTTAATTTTAGCGATGTTTATCGACGTTTATGTATTTAAGTCGTAATATATTATTATATCCGCGATGGTTAGCAACGTCTGGACAGACGTTGCTAATTTATTTCATATAGGGTTTGACGAATTTCTCTTCCCCTATTTTCTTCGATATCTCCAAAAATTTAAACCTCCCATCACGGCGCCCCACCTCGGTGACCCCCCTCTGAGGTGCTCCTCCCTCCGTCAGCTCCTCCTTCCTCCGGCTCCCCTCCTCCCTCCTGCGTCCTCCTCGCTCCGGCAGCTCCTCCTCCCTCCGGCGTTCTCCTATCTCCAGCTCCCCTCCTCCTCACTCGATGAGCTCCTCTCCCTGTCTTCTTTCTCTGTCTCTCTCTCTCTCTCTAACCTGACACAACACAACACAACACAATATGACACGACACGACATGACATATATTGACCCTAACCCTAACTCGGACACACACACTCATGCGGACACACTAACACATGCAGACACTAACCCTAATACTGATACGAACACACGGACACACATAAACATAGACAAGACATGACATGCCACGGACACACAGACACAAATAAGACACAGACATAGACATGATATCGGATACGACACAGACACATACACTGACATGACATAAAATATGACGCAGACCCTAACCTTATCTCTCTTCTAGTTAGTTGTCTGAGTTTAGACGCAACCTTGCGTATCAACAGCGTATATAATACGATACAGATCTTGACTCAAGGAGAGTCGTATACACGGACATGGGAATGACTCTTCAAAGTCGAGATACGATACGGTATTGGCTTCTTCTAGAACTCGTATCCAACTTGGGCTGATGCTTCTTGCTGCACGAGCAGTTGCATTGGCTACTATAGATTGCTAAACCTGTTGTTGAAGGCTCTACAGTGCACTGGCTCTGCTGCTACTTGTTGAGTTTACTTGCTGCTATGCATCCTTCCTGTTGTGCACTACACAGTATTGCTGCACACTGATTCCTCACTGCTGTACTGTACAGTACAGCTAGCTGCTACTGCTATAAACTACTGTATGCTTCCCTTTGTACTGTGGTAGCACAGAGCTGCACACTACTCAGTTATGCTCCCCCTTGCTGTGCTAGCACAGAGCTGTACACTACTCTCCCTTCAGTTGATCACTACCAAATAATGCACACTAAAAACTGTGAACTGCTCTCCCTAGTGACCCGAGCTCAATCAATCACTCAAACAACCATATTTGAAGGTAGCAGTGAGTATCAGTGCATGTACTGTATTTAACGATGAGTATATACTTGAAGGTAATTATATATTCATTTTGGCAGGAGTATCTAGAAATTGATATGAATTAATATCTGCGTCATCGTTCGTGGATGTACAACCGTTATCCTGATGACATATGCGGTGTACGGAAGAAATTCATTGAGGATGTACAGCAGTTCCTGCAGTTCGCCAAGGCGTTCCCTCAGTACATGGACAGTACCAAAATTAAGTGTCCGTGTATGAGATATCGCAACTTGAAATATCATCTAGAAGTGGAAGTCACATATCATTTGTACTCGAAGGATTTTATGCCGAATTACTATCAGTGGACCACGCACGAAGAACTTGTGTCTTTAGCATCAGAGTTGGATCCTTATGTGGAGCCGTATATGGATGTCCACGACTACACTGCTTACGACGACGGGTGGGTGAATATGGTTTTTTATGCGGCGGAGCCTAGTTTCGATCCGGAAAATCATGATGCAGTTGAGGAGGCACCGAATACCGATGCTGCGAAGTTCATGGAGTTGCTGGAGAATATAAGGACTCTATTATATCCTGGTTGTGAAGATTATTCATCGTTGGAGGTTATTATAAGATTATTGAGCATCAAGTCCGATTTTAACATGTCGCAAGAATGCTATAACCGACTGATAGATTTGATTATAGAGATCTTACCAGAGGATGCAAAGTTGCCTAAAGACTTCTACTGATCTAAGAGGATGGTGAGATCGCTCTGGATGGGATACGAGAAAATTGATGCATGTCGCAATAGGTGCATGTTGTACTACAAAGACGATAAGGATGAAGATGAGTGCAGATTTCATGGTGCTGATCGCTACAAGACTACTGGAAGAGAAAAGTCTGTCGGTGCAAAGAAGCCTACCGATTCGATCCACTACTTGCCTTTGACACCGCGGTTGCAGAGGTTGTTTATGGTGAAGGAGACTGCAGAAAATATGAGTTGACACAGGCAGAAACAGATCGAAGGAGTATTGGATCATCCATCCGATGGAGAAACATAGAAGCACTTTGATCGAGAGTATCCAGATTTTGCTTCGGATTCGCGTAATATCAGATTAGGGCTCTCCTCCGAAGGTTTTATCCCATTCGGACTTTTGGGCTCCCAGTATTTTTGTTGACCTATGATCATCACTTCGTATAATATACCACCTTGGATGTGCATGAAGACTCCGTATATATTCCTATCCGTTATTATCCCGTGTCTGAATAATCCGAAGAGGAACATCGATGTATATTTACAGTCTTTGATAGATGAGTTGAATCAGCTGTGGGAAGTAGGTGCCAACACGTACGATATTTTCTGAAAGAAGAATTTTTAGATGAGGGCAGCACTTATGTAGACCATCAATGACTTTCCGGCCTATGCAATATTATCGGGATAGAGCACTCATGGTCGTCTTTCATGTCCGTATTGCATGGACCATCGTACTAAGGCTCTCCGTTTGAAACACAGAGGCAAACCGTGCTTCTTAGATTGTCATCGATAATTTTTGCCGAAGGATCATCCGTACCGGAGGAACATGAATGCTTTTCGTGCTGATGTTGTGGAGAAGGCCAATCCACCGCTAAGGTATCCCAGATACATGATATGAGAAGAGGTAAGAGATTTACCAAGTGCTATCGAAGAGTCAGTTAAGGGGTACAAGTGTGACAGATTTGGTCGTACCCATAACTGAACGAAGAGGAGTATATTCTGGGATCTGCCATATTGGAGCACCAATCTAATCAGACATAACCTTGATGTAATGCATATCGAGAAGAATGTGTTTGATAACATAATTAATACTGTAATGGAGGTAAAGGGGAAGAAGAAAATCCGAAGGCAAGGTTGGACTTAAAAAAAAAATATAGAGACAGCTTTCTGGATCATGATTACTGCCGTCAAAATATGGCCAAGTTTCTGTGTGAATGGGTTTAGGTTCAAGTCAACAAATGCTCCGATCAGAGACAGCTTTCTGGATCTTGATTCCACGAAAAACAGTTGTTTGTGTATCAAATCTTCGAACTACAAAGACGTCGATCCAGGCAATAATTTATTTGGCATCTTACAAGAGATTATGGAGTTGACATATAATTATGGCACGAAACCTGCTAAGATCATATTATTCAAGTATGAATGGTTCAATCTAATTCAAGATCAAGGTTAGAAAATTGACAAGCATAGCCTTGTGGATATAAACTACAAGCGTAGATATCAAGGCTACGAACCATTTATCCTATCAAGTCAGGCTCAACTCGTGTACTTCACAACTTATCCTAGACGGGGGACAGCGAGGTAGATTATTGGGCAGTATACAAGACTAAAGCTAGAAATACCTTTGACGTTGACGAAATAGCTTATCAGAAGGACGAGCTACCTCTTGTAAAAAATATTATAGATGTGGACTCAACGAAAGTTACTCATTATACGAGCAATAATATAGAAGATGTAGATTATCTGAAGAGAAAGGCGAAGATAAAGTAGATAGAAGTGAAGATGAGGAGGAAGAGGAAGAGGAGGACGAGGAAGGCGAACATGATGAATTTTCTGAAGATAAATAAAAATAAAATATTTTGCCTGTAGAATATACTATATTTTAACTGTAGAATGTACTATTTTGATGAAGATATGTATTATATTTTGACTGTAGAATGTACTATCCATTTAGACTTGTGACACCACTAGTTATTTACTGTGCAATTCTATGAATGTTGTGAGATATGCATAACCTTTTGACTGTAGAATATACTATATATTTATGTATTTCTTTATTCATCATATGTTGTTATCAGGTATGAAAGGATGATGCGAAGGATTCGGCAGGTCCCGAGGTAGACAGAGTGCTCCTCCGGTACTGCCTACTGTTGGTTCTGGATCCTCGTCGCCTAGTACTCCAGTATATCGACCAATCACATCTCCGACTGCGACGATGTTACGTGGCATCAATCCTGGGACGAGTAGCTCTAGGCCTGATAGTACTCCCTCGTCCAGCGTTCCTTGTCATGACCCGCACCCAGATGAATCGGGCACCGGTTCGCGAGTACGTCCAGCTTACGCCGCAGTGTCGGCGGTAGTACGCTGTCTAGATCATATTCACAGGTAATTTAAAATCTAGCTCATTCACAGTGAATAAATAGGCAAGGATAATAACAGGAAATAGGAATGCTAAGATTTCATAAGACAAATTTGTGACATCCAAATCCACAGTTTAATACAGAACCAGAAGATAAATCGGGGACAAACCCGAGTATTATGCTGAAAGAAAAATACTAGCTAACTGGCTAACTACTTCTCAAAAGTAGTCTCCTGAGTAGGAACCGACTCCTCAATAGTATCATCTGCTACGCCATATGGGCCATAGAAGGTAGGGGCATAGTCCTCATCATCGCCTAAATGTCAACGGATCCAGTCAGGAAAGGAGCAAAGTACCAATACACAACAAAGCTTAAACTAAATAATTATGACAAGTAGTAAAAACTGACTAAGTATCACCATAAAAATTATACATAATAAGTAGTAAAATTAACTAATGTGGTAAGTACTATAAATCAGGTATATAAGTAAAACAGGATCATAATGAGACAAGAAAATGAAACTGCAACAAGACAAAAAAAACTATGTGTCAACAGGTCAGGAACGATGATACAAACCCAACGGAACTTTCAGAATTGGATTCCGATGAGCCGATCACAAAATCGCCCGTCGAGTGGGGCATGTGGGGCCCACGACACGCGATTTCGTCAATGTTCTCAGAATTGAACCAAACTTGGGTCACAGGACCAGCGTATTGCTACGAGTCCGATGGCGTAAGTTTCGTTTCAATCCGACGTGTGTACACAAAGTTAGGGCGCGATCCAAAAAATTGGATACGGGGCGTTGTCCGCGGATACGCGTTGATCCCGGTGTGCACGCACACCCGAATCAACTTCTGCGAAATCCCACACGTCCGTATCGACGGCGCACGTATCTGTGAAGACCGCGCGCGACCAAGTCGTCCCGTTTGGCGGGGCGTACCAAGTTCCTGGGTGAATCGGGCGTTATTTTTTCTGTTTTTGGATCGCGGTTCGCAATCGCCACAGGACGCGATGCACTTTGCGGTTTGCCCGGGCACCGAGGGGGTCATGCAGGCTACGCGTTGTAATTGACGAAATTGAAAACGGGGTTACGAGCAGAAAGTTACGAGTACCTGAACAGGGCTCCAAAATGACGTTTACTCCTGTCCGCGTCGACACGAAGGGCCATGTCCTGACCGTGTCCGAGCCTTACGGGTACTGTTCTGACCTAAGATTGCTGCCGGGGTGCTGGTCGGAGTCGGCCGGGGCATGGGACGGCAGTGGCGAGGTCAGGCGGCGTCGGCGGCAGCTCAGGCGGCCGGCAGAGGGGGACAGGTGGCGTCGGGTTCGGTTTGGCTGCTGTCGAGAGGGGGATGTCGACGGGGTCTGGGGTGCGGCGGCCTGGGGAGTGCTTCAGTCGGCGGCGAGGTCCGGTGAGGGGTGAGGCGGCGTCGGGTGGAGGGTCGGCCGGAGCTAGGTCTTGGGTTTGGGGGAGATGAGGGAAGGAGGTGTGGAGGAGGGATTATATAGGGGGGTGGCCGTGGGGAGGGCTGGCCGGAGATGGCGGATCGAGGGGGGTCGTGGCGCGAGGGCCGAGGGGGGTCGTGGCACGAGGGCCGCGGTGGCCGGAGCAGTCGCCGGGAAAAAACGGAGGGCGACGCGGGCTGTGGGGAGATGGGTTATGCGGGTCGGGTCCGAGCGGGTTCGGGTCTGGCCGACCCGACCCGCTAGCCACTGTGGGCTGGGTTCGGGCCCGATTGGGGCTGGGCCGGTTGGGTTTGGGCCGCGGTTTGGGTCAAAAATGGGTTTATAAATACCTAATTAAATAATAATAGATAAATAATTAAATAATTAGTTTTTAGGTGTTTTATATTAGGTCCGGGCCCCAATAAATTCCAGCAAAATTGCTCTAAGTCCAGTTTTTAATTTTACACCATAAAATATTATTTCTATAATATTTTAACACCAATTAACAGCATTTAAAAAAATCTTTAACTCCCAATTACCTTGGTTCGTCTTCCAGAAAAATACCGTAAAATTGGGGAAATTATATTAAAATTATTCTGAAAATCAGGGTGTTTACAATCTACCCAACTTATAAAATTTTGTCCTCGAAATTTAAAAATAACAATGGCACGAAAAGGAAGACCGAGAGTTAAAATATACCTCACGGTTCAAGAAGATAGGGGTAGCGCTCCCTAATCTCGTCTTCTCGCTCCCAGGTGGATTCGCTGGGAGAATGCTACCTCCAAGCAATACGAACAAGGGGAATAATTTGATTCCTTAGAACTTTCTCCGTTTGATCCAGTATCCCCACAGGTTGCTCTTGGTAAGTCAAGCTTGGGCCCACTTCAAGCTCTGAATGATCCAAAATATGACTTGGATCTGACACGTATTTTCTCAGTTGCGATACGTGGAATAAGTTATGGACCCCATCTAGAGTGGGTGGCAAGGCCAGACGGTATGCCACTTCTCCGATTCTCTCATGTACGCCAAACAGTCCAATAAATCTTGGGCTGAGTTTTCTGCTCCTTCCGAACCTAATGGTGCCACGTGTCGGAGAAATCTTCAAGAATACTAATTCCCCAACATTTAATATAGTCATAATCAAGTCTTAGTTCCATAATCATAGTGTTAAATTAACTTGAATTTCATAAATTGATTACCTCAAATTCCAATGGTCTTCGATGGCTATTTGCCCAATGTCATTGCCTGTCTTGAGCCACACGAAGTCTTTCCCTTATTTGTTTCACCTTCTCGGTTGAATCAACCACCATATCTGGTCCCAGTAAAGCTCTTTCTCCTACATCGTCCCATGATAGTGGGGTACGACATCTTCGTCCATATAAAGCCTCAAATGGAGTCATTTCAATACTTGCTTGGTAACTGTTATTATAAGAGAACTCCACAAGATATAGATAATCTTCCCACGATCCTCCAAAATCCAGAATGCATGTACGGAGCATATCTTCAAGGGTCTGAATTGTACGTTCATATTGTCCATCGGTTTGGGGATGATAAGCTGTACTGAATTTAAGTTGAGTCCCCAAACTAGCTTGTAAGCTCCTCCAAAAGTGAGAGGTAAATCTTGAATCTCGGTCGGAGACAATACTTACTGGAACTCCATGCAATTTAACAATCTGACGAACATATAAATCTGCCAACTTTTTCGTAGGTAGCCCTACTTTGAAGGGTAGAAAATGTGCAGACTTGGTGTCACGACCCGTTCCCGAAATTTGGACATGAGTCGTGGGTACGTCCAGCCTACGCCGCGGCATCGGCGGTAGAACGCTGTCTAGGTCTCAACATATAATATATCCTGTCAATAGTCTCAACTCCGTACGGAGGACAAAGATAAATAATCCACAGTTCTATGATATACTCAATCACAAGCTATAAGAAATAATGGCACGATGAGAATAGAAAAGAGTTGTATTAAAAACCAACCACAATAAGTCCAACTCAAATCTTGAGTCGAGATGACCTCACAAAGTCATAAAATAATAAATACAACTCAGTCTAAGTCTGAACAATAAATACAGAAGAAATAATCTAAGTATTGGCAGGTAAGATCTCCTCTAGGATAGGCAACTCCTCTGGGATTTCCGGAGTGAAATCTCCCTCTGAACCTGGGTCGTAATGAGTGGGGCACAAGTTCTCTAGGTCCTCTGAAAAATGTTATCCAGTCAGGATTGGAGCGAAGCACAAGCACTAACAGCAGTTTCATTAAATTGACAAAGACTATAAACAGTGTAAGAAATACAAGATGAGAATGTATGCTGAAAATATGAAGTACTGGAGAAAATGAATATAGGCAATAGAGCATCTAGCAATGAACAATAAACAGTGAATGCTAGAACAAGTGGATCTGAATAAAATAGACATCTAGCTAAGTGTTTGAATTATCAGTTTATTATGTGATCGGCTTGGGACTAGATCAGGCTGGTTATATATGATTAGCTATGATTCTTGTAGGTCAGGCTAACCATATGGTTAGCTATGATGCATGTAGTGGTCAGGCTAATCATATATAACAGCTATGATGCATGTAAATGGTCAGGCCGCACCCGACGTGAGAAGTGGGGTGAGCTATGATGCATGTAAAGGGTTGGATATGATCACATAATCTACTAATAATTTCCTATCCCCCAGCTAGCACGATGGATTCCAATCACGACTCCTCATGATTGGGATCTAGGGTGCTAACCCGTGTATCCATAGTGTCGGAATCAAGTATGTAATACAACTAAATTATAGAAATAATCAACAATAAAAACTGTCAGAGAATGTACTCGCCTGTGGTCCTGAGCAAGGTGTGAGGATCGATGTCCAAAGTGGGATCACAATGACCTATTTATGGAAATTCAATGTCAAATAATGAATTAAAGGAATGAGCATGATTAACTAATTAAATACGAGGTTTCTAGATCAATTCTGAGGTTAACTAGGTCAACACTTGGTTATACCAGGTTTTGCTAGGTCGTACTAAGGTATTCTGGCTATAATAGTTAATACCTAGCCAATACTAGACTATTTTAGACAATACCTCATATTACGTATCATAGGTATATAATATACTTAGTTCCTTAACCAATACTCAAGTAACTCCTTACCTTGATATCTCAAAACCTATACTAAATCCCAAGCCAATACATAGTAACTCAACTCACCTACAATACTCTGATACACTACACCCAGAGATCCTACTGATACTACTAACCCATCACTTACTGATACTCTAGACTAACACTGACTGAGACACTCACACATAGCTATCTATCACACAGACACATAGATTGACTGACACACAACACTGCACACACTGATTTCTGAGATAATTACACAGTACACCCTCCTAGATATTTCTAGGGTACATACTGTACACTAGCTAAAACACACTGCTCTCACTCCTGCACAGCAATACTGACACCCACACACACAGACACAAGTTTCCCTCACCCCTCAGCTAGGCACATACACAGTTAGACTGGACACACATACTGTTAGTTCTTAAGACTCGACACTTGGTACAACGATACTCACTCACTGACATTTCACACAGGCTACACTAGTTCTCACAGTCACAACCACTGTACTGATTCACAAAGGCATACACAGGTTCCTATTTTTGCACAACTGCACACTAATACACTAAGATTTCTAACTACCACACACAGTATATCTAGACACTGATACAAAGTCACATAGGTAAACACACTGATAACTCAGCTACACACACACAAGAACCTCACTCACACACTGAAACACTCTCAGAATACACTGAACCTGGGAAATCACTCACACACACACAGTTATCTGGATTCTGATACAAAAGAGCCACTTACTGCACTCTGCATACACTGATATTTAATACTGAAAACACACACAAATAAAACTAGCTACTGATACACTAAGAATCCTAGAATCATACCTACAAGACACTTAACACCAGCCTCTAGCCCAAGCTTATGCACAGCTAACACAAGATACACTCACACACATTATTGAACCTGGGACAAAACTCTATTCACACACAGATATCTATAATCTAACTCCTACCCTGTGAACTCACACAGGTATTCTGAGATAATTCACTCAGCACTCTTATACATTGGGATACCCACGGATACTCACAGGCCTACACTGAGGCACAGTTCAGAAACCTACTGACCCTCTATGCTCTATACCTTACCTAATTGTTCACTCACACCCTAACTCATTTTACTAGTACAGGGCCTCCTTACTGACCTCATACAAGGACTGCCCATGGTCTACAACAACTGGAACTAGGTAATGCTCACTGTCAACCACCCTTTCATTGATATGAGAGTATCAAGGTATCATGCCCAGGTCTTCCCCCTTGTCTGCATACACTGCCAACTACTAAATACATTCTTGTATTTGACTGTGCTCAGGTTCACCCTATTCCTTGCAATCGGTACAAGTGCACACCTCAGTCTAATGCCAACTTGATGTTGTTGCTGTTGCACATCAAGCATCTCTATACCTCACAGTCCACACGTTCAACTTCAGATACCATATACTCCACACTGAACACTCACACACTTAACTGTTAGGATACTGAAACTCTGAACTCACTCACTGAGTTCTCACTGATACACTATGACACAGGGTCATACACAAGTACACATACACTGAACACACAGAGATAGGTACACAGGTTTCTCATACACTGATACAAGGACACAGATACACACACACTGGGACCTGACCTAGACATTGAGACACACTGACACGAGTAGACACTGCTACACCTTTCTAACACCCTCCCAAAACAGGGACACACCCCCACGGGTATACACAGTATCACACTAAAACCCACATTGCACTAAAACACACACTGAACATTTACACACAGCAGAAATCTTCACTCGACTGAACAGGGAACCAACACACAGCTATCTACACAGGTTATATTATGTATATAGTTTGATACATCAAAACATGCAGGAATTTAAATACGTTAAATAGGTAAAACCCTAATAAACATATTCCGAAGCACCTGGTGTGCTGAAATCGAACTCTTATTAAGAACTTGTGAAAACCCAAACAAAACCCTAAAGTGAGATCCAACCCTTCATGTTGGAGGTAAAATCGTGTCTACACAAAATCCCTAGGGTTAGGGTTCCAGAATTTAGGGAAAACACCCATAGGTACACCCAAGTCCTAATTCCTCCTAGGTTTCCACGTAGAATCCCTAGAATTCGAGATCTACACAGTAAGGGTTCCTAAAGGCCAACCACAAATAGAAAAACGAAATCAATAGATAAAAAATCGGATTTACCTATGGGAGATGGTTTCTCCAATGAAGGTTCTTCTTCCCCAAGGCTTCTTGACCCCAGATCCTTGTTTTTCCTTTGTTGGAGGAGGAAGAGGGATCTCCTAGGTCTGGATTCCGAAATTTGGAGGTGGGGAAAAATGGTTTTCTTGATGGAGGCTAGGGTTTCTTCTTTCTACATGAAGAATGGTTTTTAGGGAGGCTCCCTTTTATAATAAACTAGGTTTTAGGGTTTCAATGCATAGTTTTTAGGTTAAACTCCCCAGGTTAGGTCATGAAGAACCTAATTAACTCAGGTTTAGGCCTTCTAGGGTTTGAGGTTCCACCCTAAAATTAGAATTCTAGGGTTTCACTAGAATTGGGTTTTCAAATTAGGGTTTAGTCATTAGGGTTTGTCCTAATGCGTTCTAGGGTTTGACCTAAAATCAAATATCACTTACAACATATAAATAGTTTTAAAAACTCAGCAGATTAATTAAACATACAATTATTCCAAATAGTGAAATTACCCAAATGCCCTTATCTGGAAATGTGGTAGTGACACTTGGTCAGCCTATCCACTATCACCCAAATAGCATCCTTCCCACTAGGTGTCCTTGGAAGCCCAAAAACAAAATCCATAGTAATATGTTCCCACTTCCACTCCGGAATGGGTAGTGGTTGAAGCAATCCCCCAGGTCTTTGTCTTTCAGCCTTGACTTGTTGGCACACTAAGCAACGAGATACGAACTTGGCTACTTCTCTTTTCATGCCATACCACCAAACATGCATCCTTAGGTCATTGTACATTTTGTTGGCTCCTGGATGTATAGAGTATTATGATCTGTGTGCCTCTTGCATAATTTCTTCTCTTATATCTCCTTGAGGTACACACAATCTATCTCCATGTCTTAGTGATCCATCTTCATAAATTTTGAATTCTTCCAATAATCCAGCTTGTACTTGGCCTCGAATGCTTCGTAGGCCTTCGTCTTGAAACTGAGTCTCCTTAATCTTATCCATTAAGGTAGATTGGATCTTCAAATTCATCATTTGACCTTCTATTCCTGGAATAATTACCTCAATACCCAAACTTTCCAAGTCCTCGAGCAAGTGTCGGTCCATCGTCAAAAAGTCAGTCAATTACATCTTCAAAAACGAATCTAGCTCATTGGTAGATTGTAAACACCCTGATTTTCAGAATAATTTTAATATAATTTCCCCAATTTTATGGTATTTTTTTGGAAGACGAACCAAGGTAATTGGGAGTTAAAGATTTTTTTAAATGCTGTTAATTGGTGTTAAAATATTATAGAAATAATATTTTATGGTATAAAATTAAAAATTGGATTTAGGGCAATTTTCTTGGAATTTATTGGGCCCCGGACCTAATATAAAACACCTAAAAACTAATTATTTAATTATTTATCTATTATTATTTAATTAGGTATTTATAAACCCATTTTCGACCCAAATCGCGGCCCAAACCCAACCGGCCAGCCCCAATCGGGCCCGAACCCAGCCCACAGTGGCTAGCGGGTCGGGTCGGGTCGGCCAGACCCGAACCCGCTCGGACCCGACCCGCATAACCCATCTCCCCACAGCCCGCGTCCCCCTCCATTTTTCCCGATGACGGCTCCGGCCACGTCGCCGGAGTTCGCGTCAGCCCCCGCGGCCCCCGCGCCACGACCCCCCTCGATCCGCCATCTCCGGCCAGCCCTCCCCACGGCCATCCCCCTATATAAACCCTCCTCCACACCTCCTTCCCTCATCTCCCCCAAACCCAAGCCCTAGCTCCGGCCGACCCTCCACCCGATGTCGCCTGACCCCTCAGCGGACCTCGCCGCCGACTGAAGCACTCCCCAGGCTGCCGCACCCCAGACCCCGTCGACATCCCCCTCTCGACAGCAGCCGAACCGAACCCGACGCCGCCTGTCCCCCTCTGCCGGCCGCCTGAGCTGCCGCCGACGCCGCCTGACCTCGCCACTGCCGTCCCGCGCCCCGGCCGACTCCGACCAGCACCCCGACAGCAATCCTAGGTCAGAACAGTACGCGTAAGGCTCGGACACGGCCCTTCGTGTCGACGCGGACACGAGTAAACGTTATTTTGGAGCCTTGTTCCGGTACTCGTAACTTTCTGTTCGTAACCACGTTTTCAATTTCGTCAATTGCAACGCGTAGCCTGTATGACCCCCTCGGTGCCCGGGCAAACCGTTCGGTGCATCGTGTCCTGTGGCGATCGCGAACCGCGATCCAAAAATAGGAAAAATAACGCCCCGATTCACCCCGGAACTGGGTACGCCCCGCCAAACGGGACGACTTGGTCGCGCGCGGTCTTCACAGATATGTGCGCGCCGTCAATACGGACGTGTGGGATTTCACAGAAGTCGATTCGGGTGTGCGTGCACACCGGTATCAACGCGTATCCGCAGACAACGCCCCGTATCCGACTTCTTTGGATCGTGCCCTAACTTTGTGTACACACGTCGAATTGAAACGAAACTTGCACCATCGGACTCGTAGCGATACGGTGGTGCTGTGACCCAAGTTTGGTTCGATTCTGAGAACGTTGACGAAATCGCGTGTCGTGGGCCCCACAGGCCCCACTCGACGGGCGATTTTGTGATCGGCTCATCGGAATCCAATTCTGGAAGTTCCGTTGGGTTCGTATCATCGTTCCTGACCTGTTGACACTATGTTTGGTGAATTTGGAGACCTTTGACCCTGAAACATTTTTCAGTGCAAAGCGGGCCCACATGTGGACCCCGTTTTGACCCAAAATTGTTATTTTTGCCCCTGTGTCCAAATTGGACTCAAGGACAGGCATTTCTAGCTATTTGATATCTTCTGAGCATGATGGTAATGGTTATTTCAGTATCCAGAGGCATATATGGAAATTTCTCGAGGACAAAACCGTAGTTGGAATCCAAACATCAGGCAAGTACTTGCACTTCAAGTTTATTCTTTATATTATGATAATTAGTTCATTGCTCTACTAGCACCATTGGATGATTACACTTAGTGTTAGAATTTGGATTTCATGTCTCGATTTTCGTGTCGGGAGGGAGAATACTAGAAGGCATGTAGTTTACCCTTTCCCTCATGTCCTGACTGCTAGCTGTTGAGTACGCGACTGTACCATCAGCCTTATACTCGATTGTTTCTGACAGCTAGCCGTCTATGACGTGCCTTATTAGCCTTATAACCCCCTACATGCCAACTATGTATTCTAAATACACAATTTCACACACACATAGTTTCTTTTGTCTTGTTGCAGTTCCATTTTCTTGTCTCATTATGATCCTGTTTTACTTATATCCCTGATTTATAGTACTTAACACATTAGTTAATTTTACTACTTATTATGTATAATTGTTATCATGATACTTAGTCAGTTTTTACTACTTGTCATAATTATTTAGTGTAAGCTTTGTTGTGTATTGGTACTTTGCTCCTTTCCTGACAGGATCCGTTGACATTTAGGCGATGATAAGGACTATGCCCCTACCTTTTATGGCACATATGGCGTAGCAGATGATACTATTGAGGAGCCGGTTCCTACTCAGAAGACTAATTTTGAGGAGTAGTTAGCCAGTTAGCTAGTATTTTTCTTTCAGCATAATACTCGGGTTTGTCCCCGATTTATCTTCTGGTTCTGTATTAAACTGTGGATTTGGATGTCACAAATTTGTCTTATGAAATCTTAGCATTCCTATTTTCTGTTATTATTATTGCCTATTTATTCACTGTAAATGAGCTAGATTTTAAATTACCTGTGAATATGATCTAGACAGCGTACTACCGCCGACACTGCGGCGTAGGCTGGACGTACTCGCGAACCGATGCCCGATTCATCTGGGTGCGGGTCGTGACACATTTTTATGGTGGCCCATGCAGGTCTAAAATCCTTAAATAGTGTAATATCCTAGGACAGAGTATGAAATAAGATTGAGAATTTTAGGAAAAGCTCATTCACAGAATAGGATCTTTTATTTCAAATCTTGACATCATTTCTAGCAAATTTTCCTATCATCCTTGATTTCCAAGTAATCTATTCTAATCCCACTATCCCTTAACCTTTCAGAATGGTTCAGACAAGGAATACCGTAGGAGGCACATCCGAACCCGTCGAACAGACTGTGCCTGAAACCCTTGCGCTCCCTCCGCCTCCAACTACTCCGACAGTTACTATGGATGGAGCGCAGCTACTCGGAGTATTCCAGGGACTTATAGAATCCCAGAGGGAACAGACTGCCCTGCTACGAACTAGCCTTTCAGATGCTCTTCGATCCCAGGAAGCACCACCAAAGAGGCCAGGAAGTGCCAAGGACTTCAAGAACCTTGGTCCCATGGAATTCTATGGGACTGAAGGATTCTCTATGCCGATGAATGGATAGAGAATGTGGAGCGACTCCTGAAAACTGCTCGTGTCCCTGATGATCTTAAGGTGGAATCTGCAAGCCTGCAACTATTCGACATAGCGCGGACTTGGTTTAGAGATGAACCTCAGTTATCTGCTCCTGAGCACACCTGGGATGATTTCAAAAGGCTGTTTAAGAAGAAGTTCTATCCCGAAGTGGCTCGAGAAGCTCTCGAAAGTCAATTCGAGAGGCTGGAACAAGGTAATCTTTCTGTTGATGAGTACACTGCTGAATTTAGCAGACTGAGCCACTTTGCAGAATATATGGTTCGTACCCCTGAAGATAGAGCCCGTAGATTTAAGAAGGGGTTATCTCCTGATATTCGCCTTGCTGTCACCACTAGCCGAGCTCGTACATACGAAGAAATCTTGAGCGTGGCACAAGGTATTGAAAGAGACATGGTACCTAGACTAAAGTGGGAAAGAAATGCTGGAAGTATGGGACCCCACAAACGCCCATTCCAACCACAACAACAGCAGAGGGCCCCGCAACAAACCCAGCATCCTCTCCCTCGAGCCACAGCACCCCAACACCAAACTCAAGGACAGAACCAACAAGCTCCCACTTGTGGCTTCTGTCAAAAACAAGGTCACACTTGGCAAGTTTGTAAAAAGAGGCTAGGTGCATGTCTATATTATGGATCAACAGCACATCAAATGAAGGACTGTCCCGCTGCTCAAGGACGCACAGCTGCAAAAAAAGTTCCAGTTCAGGCCAGGCCACCAGCAGCGCAGCAGAGAGGACCCCCACTCCTAACTCAACAACAACGCTTTGCTCAGCACCAGCATCAGCAACAGAGGGGTGCACCTCAACAAGGCCGTGCTTTTACAAGGATTATGGAGAAAGCTGAAGCCACAACAAATGTGATAACAGGTTCCGTACTTATAAATTCAGTACCAGCCATTACTTTATTTGATTCTGGAGCGTCACATTCATTCATGTCCGTAGATTTTCTTATGAAGCATAGCTTAGTCACAGAACCTCTTAGGAATTGTTATAAGATCATTACCGGTGGAGGAATTATCCTGGTTAGTGATGCATGTAACAATTGTCCTATCACACTATGTGGGAGAGAATTATATGCTAGGCTACTCGTAATGTCAATCCCCAGTTTCGACATTATTCTGGGTATGGATTGATTGAGTCAGCATCATGCCACTATAGATTGTCACAGGGGTAGTGTAATCTTCAGGCCCCCTGACAAGCCAAAATTTGAATTCGCTAGAGGTTCTAGAGAATTGAGTAGTAACCAAATTTGTGGAGCCCTAGTACTAGAAGAATTGCCACTACCTATCATTTCTGAATGTCTTGATGTCTTCCCTGAGGATCTCCCAGGATTACCCCCAGACCGAGAAGTTGAATTCTCTATTGACTTAGTTCCAGGAGCAGCGCCAGTATCTCAAAATCCATATAGAATCAACAAGAAAGAGATAGTAGAATTAAATGAGCAGATAAAGGAGTTAGAAGACAAATGCTTTATTAGGTCTAGTATTTCACCCTGGGGAGCTCAAGTATTATTTGTGCCAAAGAAGGATGGAACATCTCGAATGTGTATTGATTATAGGGCTTTGAATGCTTTAAAAATCAAGAATAAGTATCCCCTACCAAGGATAGATGATTTATTTGATCAATTAAGTGGAGCTCGGGTATTTTCGAACATTGACTTGAGGTCTGGTTACCATCAAGTAAGGGTGAGGAAGGAAGACATCCCTAAAACTGCTTTCAATACTCGGAACGGACACTACGAGTTCTTAGTGATGCCGTTCGGGTTAACTAATGCTCCAGCAGTATTTATGAATTTAATGAACAGAGTCTTCCAACAATATTTAGACAAATTTGTAGTAATTTTTATTGATGATATTTTGATTTATTCCAAGACTCCAGAAGAAAATGAAGAACACTTGAGGCTAGTATTGGAGACATTAAGGAAGGAAAAACTTTATGAAAAACTATCTAAATGTGCATTCTTCCTAGACAAAGTAGAATTTTGGGACATGTTGTAACTGGAGATGGTATAGCAGTAGATCCTAAGAAGATAGCAGCAGTAGAATTATGGCCCACTCCAGACTTTGTACCAGAAATTAGAAGTTTTCTGGGACTAGCTGGCTATTATCGGAAGTTTGTGAAGGACTTTGCTAGAATTGCTGAACCAATGACGAAATTAACAAGGAAGAATGAAGAATGTATATGGACTGATGAATGTCAACATGCTTTTGAAGAATTAAAAAAAAAGCTGACTACTGCCCCTATTCTGACCTTACCATCTGGAACCGGAGGATTCGCTATATACAGTGATGCATCTGGAAAAGGTCTAGGTTGTGTATTGGAGCAGAACAAAAAAGTAATAGCATATGCTTCTAGACAGCTTTGACCTCATGAAAAGAACTATCCAACTCATGACTTAGAATTAGCAGCTGTTATTTTTGCTCTTAAGCTATGGAAGCATTATCTTTATGGAGAAAGGGTAGAAATTTTTACAGATCACAAAAGTTTAAAATATATCTTTACTCAAAAAGAGCTGAACATGAGGCAAAGAAGGTGGCTGGAGTTAATGAAGGATTTTGACATCACCCTTCAATATCATCCGGGGAAGGCCAACGTAGTTGCTGATGCTCTAAGCAGATATCCTATGGCAATGTACTTGACGATGGACCGACACTTGCTCGAGGACTTGGAAAGTTTGGGTATTGAGATAATTATTCCAGGAATAGAAGGTCAAATGATGAATTTGAAGATCCAATCTACCTTAATGGATAAGATTAAGGAGACTCGGTTTCAAGACGAAGGCCTACGAAGCATTCGAGGCCAAGTACAAGCTGGATTATTGGAAGAATTCAAAATTCATGAAGATGGATCACTAAGACATGGAGATAGATTGTGTGTACCTCAAGGAGATATAAGAGAAGAAATTATGCAAGAGACACACAGATCATAATACTCTATACATCCAGGAGCTAACAAAATGTACAAAGACCTAAGGATGCATGTTTGGTGGTATGGCATGAAAAGAGAAGTAGCCAAGTTCGTATCTCGTTGCTTAGTGTGCCAACAAGTCAAGGATGAAAGACAAAGACCTGGGGGATTGCTTCAACCACTACCCATTCCGGAGTGGAAGTGGGAACATATTACTATGGATTTTGTTTCTGGGCTTCCAAGGACACCTAGTGGAAAGGATGTTATTTGGGTGATAGTGGATAGGCTGACCAAGTCTGCACATTTTCTACCCTTCAAAGTAGGGCTACCTACGGAAAAGTTGGCAGATTTATATGTTCGTCAGATTGTTAAATTGCATGGAGTTCCAGTAAGTATTGTCTCCGACCGAGATTCAAGATTTACCTCTCACTTCTGGAGGAGCTTACAAGCTAGTTTGGGGACTCAACTTAAATTCAGTACAGCTTATCATCCCCAAACCGATGGACAATCTGAACGTATAATTCAGACCCTTGAAGACATGCTCCGTACATGCGTTCTGGATTTTGGAGGATCATGGGAAGATTATCTACATCTTGTGGAGTTCTCTTATAATAACAGTTACCAAGCAAGTATTGAAATGACTCCATTTGAGGCTTTATATGGACGAAGATGTCGTACCCCACTATCATGGGACGATGTAGTAGAAAGAGCTTTATTGGGACCAGAGATGGTGGTTGATTCAACCGAGAAGGTGAAACAAATAAGGAAAAGACTTCGTGTGGCTCAAGACAGGTAACGACATTGGGCAAATAGCCATCGAAGACCATTGAAATTTTAGGTAATCAATTTATGAAATTCAAGTTAATTTAACACTATGATTATGGAACTAAGACTTGATTATGACTTTATTAAAGGTTGGAGAATTAGTATTCTTGAAGATTTCTCCGACACGTGGCACCATTAGGTTCAGAAGGAGCGGAAAACTCAGCCCAAGGTTTATTGGACCGTTTGGCGTACAGGAGAGAATCGGAGAAGTGGCATACCATCTGGCCTTGCCACCCACTCTAGATGGGGTCCATAACGTATTTCATGTATCGCAACTGAGAAAATACGTGTCAGATCCAAGTCATATTTTGGATCATTCAGAGCTCGAAGTGGGCCCAAGCTTGACTTACCAAGAGCAACCTGTGGGGATACTGGATCGAACGGAGAAAGTTCTAAGGAATCAAGTTATTCCCCTTGTTCGTATAGCTTGGAGGCAGCATTCTCCCGGCGAATCCACCTGGGAGCGAGAAGACGAGATTAGGGAGCGCTACCCCTATCTTTTTGAACCGTGAGGTATATTTTAACTCTCCATCTTCCTTTTCGTGTCATTGTTATTTTTAAATTTTGAGGACAAAATTTTATAAGTTGGGTAGATTGTAAACACCCTGATTTTCAGAATAATTTTAATATAATTTCCCCAATTTTACGGTATTTTTCTGGAAGACGAACCAAGGTAATTGGGAGTTATAGATTTTTTTTAAATGCTGTTAATTGGTGTTAAAATATTATAGAAATAATATTTTATGGTGTAAAATTAAAACCTGGACTTAGGGCAATTTTCCTAAAATTTATTGGGCCCCGGACCTAATATAAAACATCTAAAAACTAATTATTTAATTATTTATCTATTATTATTTAATTAGGTATTTATAAACCCATTTTCGACCCAAATCGCGGCCCAAACCCAACCGGCCAGCCCCAATCGGGCCCGAACCCAGCCCACAGTGGCTAGCGGGTCGGGTCGGGTCGGCCAGACCCGAACCCGCTCGGACCCGACCCGCATAACCCATCTCCCCACAGCCCGCGTCCCCCTCCATTTTTCCCGGCGACGGCTCCGGCCACGTCGCCGGAGTTCGCGTCAGCCCCCGCGGCCCCCGCGCCACGACCCCCCTCGATCCGCCATCTCCGGCCAGCCCTCCCCACGGCCATCCCCCTATATAAACCCTCCTCCACACCTCCTTCCCTCATCTCCCCCAAACCCAAGCCCTAGCTCCGGCCGACCCTCCACCCGACGCCGCTTGACCCCTCACCGGACCTCGCCGCCGACTGAAGCACTCCCCAGGCCGCCGCACCCCAGACCCCGTCGACATCCCCCTCTCGACAGCAGCCGAACCAAACCCGATGCCGCCTGTCCCCCTCTGTCGTTCGCCAGAGCTGCCGCCGACGCCGCCTGACCACGCCACTGCCGTCCCGTGCCCCGGCCGACTCCGACCAGCACCCCGGCAGCAATCCTAGGTCAGAACAGTACCCGTAAGGCTCGGACACGGTCAGGACACGGCCCTTCTTGTCGACACGGACAGGAGTAAACGTCATTTTGGAGCCCTGTTCAGGTACTCGTAACTTTCTGCTCGTAACCCCATTTTTAATTTCGTCAATTGCAACGCATAGCCTGCATGACCCCCTCGGTGCCCGGGCAAACCGCTCGGTGCATCGCGTCCTGTGGCAATCATGAACCGCGATCCAAAAATAGAAAAAACAACGCCCCGATTCACCCCGGAACTAGGTACGCCCCGCCAAACGGGATGACTTGGTCACGCGCGGTCTTCACAGATACGTACACGCCGTCGAAACGGACGTGTAGGATTTCGCAGAAGTCGATTCGGGTGTACGTGCACACCGGGATCAACGCGTATCCGCGGACAACGCCCCATATCCAACTTTTCTGCATCGCATCCTAACTTTATGTACACATGTCAGATTGAAACAAAACTTGTGCCATCGGACTCGTAGCAATACGCTGGTCCTGTGACCCAAGTTTGGTTCGATTCTGAGAACGTTGACGAAATCGTGTGTCGTGGGCCCCATAGGCCCCACTCGACGGGCAATTTTGTGATCGGCTCATCGGAATCCAATTCTGGAAGTTTTGTTGGATTCGTATCATCGTTTCTGACCTGTTGACACTAAATTTGGTGAATTTGGAGACCTTTGACCCTGACACATTTTTCGGTGCAAAGCGGGCCCACATGTGGACCCCGTTTTGACCCAAAATTGTTATTTTTGCCTCTGTGTCCAAATTGGACTCAAGGACAGGCGTTTCTAGCTATTTGATATCTTCTGAGCATGATGGTAATGGTTATTTCAGCATCCGAAGGCATATCTGGAATTTTCCCGAGGACAGAACCGTAGTTGGAATCCAAACATCAGGCAAGTACCTGCACTTCAAGTTTATTCTTTATATTATGATAATTAGTTCCTTGCTCTACTAGCACCATTGGATGATTACACTTAGTGTTATAATTTGGATTTCATGTCTCGATTTTTGTGTCGGGAGGGAGAATACTAGGAGGCATGTAGTTTACCCTTTCTCTCATGTCCTGACTGCTAGCTGTTGAGTACGCGACTGTACCATCAGCCTTATACTCGATTGTTCCTGACTGCTAGCCGTCTATGACGTGCCTTATTAGCCTTATAACTCCCTACATGCCAACTATGTATTCTAAATACACAATTTCACACACACATAGTTTCTTTTGTCTTGTTGCAGTTCTATTTTCTTGTCTCATTATGATCCTGTTTTACTTATATACCTGATTTATAGTACTTACCACATTAGTTAATTTTACTACTTATTATGTATAATTTTTATGGTGATACTTAGTCAGTTTTTACTACTTGTCATAATTATTTAGTTTAAGCTTTGTTGTGTATTGGTACTTTGCTCCTTTCCTGACTGGATCCGTTGACATTTAGGCGATGATGAGGACTATGCCCCTACCTTCTATGGCCCATATGGCGTAGCAGATGATACTATTGAGGAGTCGGTTCCTACTCAGGAGACTACTTTTGAGAAGTAGTTAGCCAGTTAGCTAGTATTTTTCTTTCAGCATAATACTCGGGTTTGTCCCCGATTTATCTTCTGGTTCTGTATTAAACTGTGGATTTGGATGTCACAAATTTGTCTTATAAAATCTTAGCATTCCTATTTTCTGTTATTATCCTTGCCTATTTATTCACTGTGAATGAGCTAGATTTTAAATTACCTGTGAATATGATCTAGACAGCGTACTACCGCCGACACTACGGCGTAGGCTAGACGTACTCGCGAACTGGTGCCCGATTCATCTGGGTGTGGGTCGTGTCAACAAGTCAGGAACGCTGATACGCACCCAGATAATTCAGGCACCAGTTCGCGAGTACGTCCAGCCTACGCCGCAGTGTCGGCGGTAGTACGCTGTCTAGATCATATTCACAGGTAATTTAAAATCTAGCTCATTCACAAGAATAAATAGGCAAGAATAATAACAGGAAATAGGAATGCTAAGATTTCATAAGACAAATTTTGTGACATTCAAATCCACAGTTTAATACAGAACCAGAAGATAAATCGGGGACAAACACGAGTACTATGCTGAAAGAAAATACTAGCTAACTGGCTAACTACTCCTCAAAAGTAGTCTCCTAAGTAGGAACCGGCTCCTCAATAGTATCATCTGCTACGTCATATGGGCCATAAAAGGTGGGAGCATAGTCCTCATCATCGCCTAATATATCAACGGATCCAGTCAGGAAAGGAGCAAAGTACCAATACACAACAAAGCTTAAACTAAATAATTATGACAAGTAGTAAAAACTGACTAAGTATCACGATAAAAATTATACATAATAAGTAGTAAAATTAACTAAGGGTTAGTTGCTATAAATCAGGGATATGGATAAAACAGGAAGATAATGAGACAAGAAAATGGAACTGCAACAAGACAAAGAAACTACGTGTGTGAAATTGTGTATTTAGAATACATAGTTGGCATGTAGGGGTTATAAGGCTAATAAGGCACGTCATAGACGGCTAGCAGTCAGAAACAATCGAGTATAAGGCTGATGGTACAGTCGCATACTCAACAGCTGTCACGCCCTAATCTCTCGCAAGCTCGACAGTCCCCGCTGAACGTGAATCACCATGTTGCAGCTCTCCCGCGGGACAATCGTTCTAATCGGGACGTGATGCCGTACGAGCCTGGAGTTGCGCTCGTACAAGGCAATGTTGTCAAACACCAAATATTATCATTGAATCAACCAAGTTACAGCGGAAGTCAAGTATTGTGTACCAAGCACACATCAGAGTAATACGCAGCGAAGCTCACGATAGGGTCCAAATAAAATGCCTCGAGGCAATGCCACAAAGGCGATGCCACGAAGACGATGAAATGCTCTTGCTCTTTTCTCTAGCCCACAAAGGTACTTACAGTTCATACATCTTGTCCCGTATATCCAAGCAGCGCCACTACGCCTGTGTACCTGAAATATTGCCCACAAATGTGGGTCAGTACACAACAGTACTGGTGAGCGGGGTAACCCACTCGTCTAAGCCGACACTAAGTAAAAAATAGTGAATGCACACAGTTATATGGTGATCTTTCTAGTTGAATCCTAGATTCTTTTCATGGCATAGGGATGACATGTTAAGGAAAGCTGTAAAGCAGTTTACGCATGCAAGCATTCAACTCAAACCAAACGACAAGCAGTTTAATATATAGCCGACCCGTCTAACCCAATGCCATCGCTTGCACGATAACATATCGAACCAACAATCTCGCTTCAATATCCATCCTCAACCAACAGTTTATATCCCAATCTCGAGTGCACACTCTTGCCGAGGCAAGGTGGCCGCGCCTACACGAAAGCCAAACCAATAAAAGAAAAGCAAGCCAACTCTTATCTATATGAAGTCACTGGCAAAGCCATAAAGGACAAAATCCAAGCATTAACGGTGCTCCCTATCAGTCCGGGTAGCGAGCCCCGCTGGAGGTCCCGCAATGCATCGTGACTAGCACGAATCAATATCTCCCTCCGGATCGATACGGTCCTAGTGCCCCGGAAAGCCGTTTCAAGGAAATGTCAAACCCTGTGTACACAGGTTGTCCGTGACATGCAGAAAGTAGGTATAACGAGAGGATCGAACATTCTCGCCCCACCAAGCGATCCTAGACTCATTCAACCGAATATCCAACCGAAGCAGCCATAACCATTCTTCCAACATAATCCAACCAAGAAGTCCAAATCTCGACCTCAATATATATGTCCCAAGGTACCAAAATACTCATATGCACAATCTCTCAAGTTGTGCCCAAGTTATGCCCACACTTCACATTGCCGCTTTCCAACACAGTGTTTCACATTGGGTGCAATACCCCACACTCCGACTATTCCCATGGCACAATGCCCCAACAGTGGCCCAATACCCTCGCCGATGCAGTTGTTTGGTTTCGAACCACAACTGCTCGCTTTGCAAGACAAAGCGACCCAGTGATACTCGTGCACGGATGCACGCTCGCTCGCCCGGATTCCCGATATTTCCATTGTATCATTCCAACTTGTATAATTTCAACCGTCCAAGTATAATCCCAATTATCCATCCGACTGCCTCAAATGTATAACCCAACTATCGTACCAACTATCCAACATGTAAATCATATCAAGCCACAATCCTATCAAGCCAACGACGTACACTCTATGCACGGCTCAGTGTAGTGTTTCCCGATGTTTCAGCCTAAGTGTTCAAACCTTTATCGTGTTTCCATATTATTAGGCATGAAGGAGTAAAGGAGAATGGAAAGAGCCCACTCACAATGATTGATCCCGTTAGGCATCCTGTCCTGCCGATACGGCCAATCCCTTGAACCCGTGGTCCGATGCAAGTACGATCTACTCAACTGGTATGACCGTGCGAGCAGGCCGTGCTCTCCAAATCATCCGACCGATCGGATTAAGGAAGACGGCATTATCGCTTCCATCCAGCTATTCAGTACTGTTCTGAACGAACACCTGATTTCCATCGAACCCGCTAGCCATCTGCACATTGAAACCAACTCGATTAATCCTTCTTCCTAAAATCCAATATTTCAAATGTAACCAGCATTTGATTCATTCGATCCGACTCAGCGTAACGCTCCGAGCGGTTGCGGGGCGTTACAACAGCTAGCAGTCATGACATGGTGGAAAGGGTAGACCACATGCCTCCTAGTATCCTCCCTCCCGACACAAAAATCGAGACATAAAATCCAAATTCTAACACTAAGTGTAATCATCCAATGGTGCTAGTAGAGCAAGGAACTAATTATCATAATATAAAGAATAAACTTGAAGTGCAGGTATTTGCCTGATGTTTGGATTCCAACTACGGTTCTGTCCTCGGGAAATTTCCAGATATGCCTCTGGATGCTGAAATAACCATTACCATCATGCTCAGAAGATATCAAATAGCTAGAAATGCCTGTCCTTGTGTCCAATTTGGACGCAGGGGCAAAAATGACAATTTCGTGTCAAAACGGAGTCCGCATGTGGGCCCGCTTTGCACCAAAAAATATGTCTGGGTCAAAGGTCTCCAAATTCGTCCATCTTAGTGTCAAAAAGTCAGGAACGCTGATACGAACTCAACGAAACTTCCAGAATTGGATTTCGATGAGCCGGTCCCAAAATCGCCCGTCGAGTGGGGCATATGGGCCGACGACACACGATTTCGTCAACGTTCTCAGAATCGAACCAAATTTGGGTCACAGGACCAGCGTATCGCTACGAGTTCGATGGCATAAATTTTGTTTCAATCCGACGTGTGTACACAAAGTTAGGGCGCGATCCAAAAAAGTCGGATACGGGGCATTGTCCGCGGATACGCGTTGATCCCGGTGTGCACGCACACCCGAATCGACTTCTGCGAACTCCCACACGTTCGTATCGACGGCGCGCACGTATTTGTGAAGACCGCGCGCGACCAAGTCATCCCGTTTGGCGGGGCGTACCCAGTTCCGGGGTGAATCGGGGCATTATTTTTTTTCCTGTTTTTGGATCGCGGTTCGCGATCGCCACAGGACGCGATGCACCGAGCAATTTGCCCGGACACCGAGGGGGTCATGCAGGCTACGCGTTGCAATTGACGGAATTAAAAACGGGGTTACGAGCAGAAAGTTACGAGTACCTGAACAGGGCTCCAAAATGACGTTTACTCCTGTCCGCGTCGACACGAAGGGCCGTGTCCTCACCGTGTCCGAGCCTTACGGATACTGTTCTGACCTAGGATTGCTGCCGGGGTGCTGGTCGGAGTCGGCCGGGGCGCGGGACGGCAGTGGCGAGGTCAGGTGGCATCGGCGGCAGCTCAAGCGGCCGGCAGAGGGGGACAGGCGGCGTTGGGATCGGTTCGGCTGCTGTCGAGAGGGGGATGTCGACGGGGTCTGGGGTGGGGCGGCCTGGGGAGTGCTTCAATCGGCGGCGAGGTCCGGTGAGGGGTCAGGCGGCGTCGGGTGAAGGGTCGGCCGGAGCTAAGGCTTGGGTTTGGGGGAGATGAGGGAAGGAGGTGTGGAGGAGGGTTTATATAGGGGGATGGCCGTGGGGAAGGCTGGCCGGAGATGGCGGATCGAGGGGGGTCGTGGCGCGAGGGCCGCGGGGGCTGACGCGAACTCCGGCGACGTGGTCGGAGATTTCGTCGGGAAAAATGGAGGGGGACGCGGGCTGTGGGGAGATGGGTTATGCGGGTCGGGTCCGAGCGGGTTCGGGTCTGGCCGACCCGACCCCACCCGCTAGCCACTGTTGGCTGGGTTCGGGCCCGATTGGGGCTGGGCCGGTTGGGTTTGGGCCACGATTTGGGTCAGAAATGGGTTTATAAATACCTAATTAAATAATAATAGATAAATAATTAAATAATTAGTTTTTAGGTGTTTTATATTAGGTCCGGGGCCCAATAAAATTCTCAGAAAATTGCCCTAAGTCCAGTTTTTCATTTTACACCCAAAAATATTATTTTCATAATATTTTAATATGATTTATCATCATTTAAAAATCATTTAAAAATTAAAATCCTGAATTTAATTACAGAAAATTTCCAAAAAATTCCAGAATATTATGAAAAGTCCAAATTAATAATTCCTAAAAATCAGGGGGCTTACAATCTACCAAACTTATAAAAATTTCGTCCTCGAAATTAAAATGTGGCATAATTTGTTAAATCCTTCACATTCGTACATAGGGTACGTCAATCGCAATCTCTTTCAAAAATTTAAATAACAAAATCTATTCAAATCTATCGCAATTTGTTCAAATCAAAATTCGACCTATTGTAATCTCTTCTCACTTACTCAAATTATCCATATCCATATCCAAATTTAAATTAAATCCTTATAACATCTTCAAAATTTAAATAAGCATATAAATTTCACCTCCCGATCTCTAACTATCATAATCTCCTCTAGAAGTAATCCGAGTCCAACATTATTCCCATTTTCACTTATAAATTTTTGTATGCTTCGACTTTTTAAACTCCATTCACATCCTCAACTTTTCAAATAGGTAGTCCAACCATCAAATTTTAAATTCTTAATTCCAATCATCAAATTGAAAATAATTTAAATGCAATCCACCAATGTTCAAGTCTAAAATTCTATATTTTTATCCTCTAAATTCAAATTGATGATTTTACCTTCATTATTCCAATTTTAAATCATGTACCTAAGGTATAAATATTGGGTCCTCAATATCAATAATTTTGAAGTTCATTAATCCTTAAATATGTGATCGGCCTATGGGGTATATCTAGTACTCTCCGTGTATCAAACTTATACCAAGCACGAGGATTCGTCTTTCCGAAATAAGGGAAGACGGAGATCAATAATAAAGAGTTTCAAGGGCGAGGTAATAGATTAGAAGTATCGGAATCAAGGCATTTAAAGAATTCAATTGGAAATTGTCAAAGTAGTTGTGGATTGAAATCCTATTCTGGTAATCCTTTGTTCGCATGCTCGTATTAGTACAGTATGAACTAAGAATTGAGTATAAAATAAGATTGAGGGTGCCAGGGCCGAGTTAAAATGTGTCACGACCTAATATAAAATACGTCCAATTTGTTGTCACAACCCGAGTCCGGCGGTGCATCGTCAAGTGCATTGCCATAGGATATCTGCTAAGAGCATCAGCAACTACGTTGGCCTTCCCCGGATGATATTGAAGGGTGATGTCAAAATCCTTCATTAACTCCAGCCACCTTCTTTGCCTCATGTTCAGCTCTTTTTGAGTAAAGATATATTTTAAACTTTTGTGATCTGTAAAAATTTCTACCCTTTCTCCACAAAGATAATGCTTCCATAGCTTAAGAGCAAAAATAACAGCTGCTAATTCTAAGTCATGAGTTGGATAGTTCTTTTCATGAGGTCGAAGCTGTCTAGAAGCATATGCTATTAATTTTTTGTTCTGCTCCAATACACAACCTAGACCTTTTCCAGAAGCATCACTGTATATAGCGAATCCTCCGGTTCCAGATGGTAAGGTCAGAATAGGGGCAGTAGTCAGCCTTTTTTATAATTCTTCAAAAGCATGTTGACATTCACCAGTCCATATAAATTCTTCATTCTTTCTTGTTAATTTCGTTATTGGTTCAGCAATTCTAGCAAAGTCCTTCACAAACTTCCGATAATAGCCAGCTAGTCCCAGAAAACTTCTAATTTCTGGTACAGAGTCTGGAGTGGGCCATGATTCTACTGCTGCTATCTTCTTAGGATCTACTGCTATGCCATCTCCAGTTACAACATGTCCCAAAAATTCTACTTTGTCTAGGAATAATGCACATTTAGATAGTTTTCCATAAAGTTTTTCCTTCCTTAATGTCTCCAATACTAGCCTCAAGTGTTCTTCATGTTCTTCTGGAGTCTTGGAATAAATCAAAATATCATCAATAAAAACCACTACAAATTTGTCTAAATATTGTTGGAAGACTCTGTTCATTAAATTCATAAATACTGCTGGAGCATTAGTTAACCCGAACGGCATCACTAAGAACTCGTAGTATCCATTCCGGGTATTGAAAGCAGTTTTAGGGATGTCTTCCTTCCTCACCCTTACTTGATGGTAACCAGACCTCAAGTCAATCTTCGAAAATACCCGAGCTCCACTTAATTGATCAAATAAATCATCTATCCTTGGTAGGGGATACTTATTCTTGATTATTAAAGCATTCAAAGCCCTATAATCAATACACATTCGAGATGTTTCATCCTTCTTTGGCACAAATAATACTTGAGCTCCCCAGGGTGAAACACTAGACCTAATGAAGCATTTGTCTTCTAACTCCTTTATCTGCTCATTTAATTCTACTATCTCTTTCTTGTTGATTCTATATGGATTTTGAAATACTGGCACTGCTCCTGGTACTAAGTCAATAGAGAATTCAATTTTTCGATCTGGGGGTAATCCTAGGAGATCCTCAGGGAAGACATCAAGATATTCAGAAATGATAGGTAGTGGCAATTCTTCTGGTACTAGGGCTCCACAAATTTGGTTACTACCCAATTCTCTATAACCTCTAGCAAATTCAAATTCTGGCTTGTCAGGGGGCCTGAAGATTACACTACCCCTGTGACAATCTATAGTGGCATGATGCTGACTCAACCAATCCATACCCAGAATAATATCGAAACTAGGGATTGGCATTACGAGTAGCCTAGCATATAATTCTCTCCCACATAGTGTGATAGGACAATTGTTACATGCATCACTAACCAGGATAATTCCTCCATCGGTAATGATCTTATAACAATTCCTAAGAGGTTCTGTGACTAAGCTATGCTTCATAAGAAAATCTACGGACATGAATGAATGTGACGCTCCAGAATCAAATAAAGTAATGGCTGGTACTGAATTTATAAGTACGGAACCTGTTATCACATCTGCTGTGGCTTCAGCTTTCTCCAGTCATTGTAAAAGCACAGCCTTGTTGAGGTGCACCCCTCTGTTGCTGATGCTGGTGCTGAGCAAAGCGTTGTTGTTGATTTGGGAGTGGGGGTCCTCTCTGCTGCGCTGCTGGGGGCCTGGCCTGAACTGGAACTTTTTGTGCAGCTGTGCGTCCTTGAGCAGCGGGACAGTCCTTCATTTGATGTACTGCTGATCCACAATATAGACAGGCACCTAGCCTCTTTCTACAAACTTGCCAAGTGTGACCTTGTTTTTGACAGAAGCCACAAGTAGGAGCTTGTTGGTTCTATCCTTGAGTTTGGTGTTGGGGTGCTGTGGCTCGAGGGAGAGGACGATGGGTTTGTTGCGGGGCCCTCTGCTGTAGTTGTGGTTGGAATGGGCGTTTGTGGGGTCCCATACTTCCAGCATCTCTTTCCCGCTTTAGTCTAGGTCCCATGTCTCTTTCAATACCTTGTGCCACGCTCAAGATTTTTTCGTATGTACGAGCTCGGCTAGTGGTGACAGCAAGGCGAATATCAGGAGACAACCCCTTCTTAAATCTACGGGCTCTATCTTCAGGGGTACGAACCATATATTCTGTAAAGTGGCTCAGTCTGCTAAATTCAGCAGTGTACTCATCAACAGAAAGATTACCTTGTTCCAGCCTCTCGAATTGACTTTTGAGAGCTTCTCGAGCCACTTCGGGATAGAACTTCTTCTTGAACAGCCTTTTAAAATCCTTCCAGGTGAGCTCAGGAGCAGATAACTGAGGTTCATCTCTAAACCAAGTCCGCGCTATGTCGAATAGTTACAGGCTTGCAGATTCCACCTTAAGATCATCAGGGACCCGAGCAGTTTTTAAGAGTCGCTCCACATTCTCTATCCATTCATCGGCATAGAGAATACCTTCAGTCCCATAGAATTCCATGGGACCAAGGTTCTTGAAGTCCTTGGCACTTCCTGGCCTCTTTGGTGGTGCTTCCTGGGATCGAAGAGCATCTGAAAGGCTAGTTCGTAGCAGGGCAGTCTGTTCCCTCTGGGATTCTATAAGTCCCTGGAATACTCCGAGTAGCTGCGCTCCATCCATAGTAACTGTCGGAGTAGTTGGAGGCAGAGGGAGCGCAAGGGTTGCAGGCACAATCTGTTCGACGAGTTCGGATGTGCCTCCTACGGTATTCCTTGTCTGAACCATTCTGAAAGGTTAAGGGATAGTGGAATTAGAATAGATTACTTGAAAATCAAGGATGATAGGAAAATTTGCTAGGAATGATGTCAAGATTTGAAATAAAAGATCCTATTCTGTGAATAAGCTTTTCCTAAAATTCTCAATCTTATTTCATACTCTGTCCTAGGATATTACACTATTTAAGGATTTTAGACCTGCATGGGCCACCATAAAAATGTGTCACGACCCGCACCCAAATGAATCGGGTACCGGTTCGCGAGTACGTCCAGCCTACGCCGCAGTGTCGACAGTAGTACGCTGTCTAGATCATATTCACAGGTAATTTAAAATTAAGCTCATTCACAGTGAATAAATAGGCAAGGATAATAACAGGAAATAGGAATGCTAAGATTTCATAAGACAAATTTGTGACATCCAAATCCACAGTTTAATACAGAACCAGAAGATAAATCGGGGACAAACCCGAGTATTATGCTGAAAAAAAAATACTAGCTAACTGGCTAACTACACCTCAAAAGTAGTCTCCTGAGTAGGAACCGGCTCCTCAATAGTATCATCTGCTATGCCATATGGGCCATAAAAGGTAGGGGCATAGTCCTCATCATCGCCTAAATGTCAACGGATCCAGTCAGGAAAGGAGCAAAGTACCAATACACAACAAAGATTACACTAAATAATTATGACAAGTAGTAAAAACTGACTAAGTATCACGATAACAATTATACATAATAAGTAGTAAAATTAAATAATGTGTTAAGTACTATAAATCAGGGATATAAGTAAAACAGGATCATAATGAGACAAGAAAATGAAACTGCAACAAGACAAAAAAAACTATGTGTGTATGAAATTGTGTATTTAGAATACATAGTTGGCATGTAGGGGGTTATAAGGCTAATAAGGCACGTCATAGACGGCTAGCAGTCAGGAACAATCGAGTATAAGGCTGATGGTACAGTCGCGTACTCAACAGCTAGCAGTCAGGACATGAGGGAAAGGGTAAACTACATGCCTCCTAGTATTCTCCCTCCCGACACGAAAATTGAGACATGAAATCCAAATTCTAACACTAAGTGTAATCATCCAATGGTGCTAGTAGAGCAAGGAACTAATTATCATAATATAAAGAATAAACTTGAAGTGCAGGTACTTGCCTGATGTTTGGATTCCAACTACGGTTCTGTCCTCGGGAAATTTCTAGATATGCCTCCGGATGCTAAAATAACCATTACCATCATGCTCAGAAGATATCAAATAGCTAGAAATGCCTGTCCTTGAGTCCAATTTGGACACAGGGGCAAAAATAACAATTTTGGGTCAAAACGGGGTCCACATATGGGCCCGCTTTGCACCGAAAAACATGTCCGGGTCAAAGGTCTCCAAATTTTTCAAACTTAGTGTCAACAGGTCAGGAACGATGATACGAACCCAACGAAACTTTCAGAATTGGATTCCGATGAGCCGATCATAAAATCGCCCGTCGAGTGGGGCCTGTGGGGCCCACGACAAGCGATTTCGTCAACGTTCTTAGAATCGAACCAAACTTGGGTCACAGGACCAGCGTATCGCTACGAGTCTGATGGCATAAGTTTCGTTTCAATCCGACGTGTGTACACAAAGTTAGGGCACGATCAAGAAAAGTCGAATACGGGACGTTGTCCGCGGATACGCGTTGATCCCGGTGTGTACGCACACCCGAATTGACTTCTGTGAAATCCCACACGTCCGTATCGACGGCGCGCACGTATCTGTGAAGACCGCGCACGACCAAGTCGTCCCGTTTGGCGGGGCGTACCCAGTTCCGGGGTAAATCGGAGCGTTGTTTTTTCTGTTTTTGGATCGCGGTTCGCGATCGCCACAGGACGCGATGCACCGAGCGGTTTGCCCGGGCACCGAGGGGGTCATGCAGGCTACGCGTTGCAATTGACGAAATTGAAAACGGGGTTACGAGTAGAAAGTTACGAGTACCTGAACAGGGCTCCAAAATGACGTTTACTCGTGTCCGCGTCGACATGAAGGGCCGTGTCCTGACCGTGTCCGAGCCTTACGGGTACTGTTCTGACCTAGGATTGCTGCCGGGGTGTTGGTCGGAGTCGGCCGGGGCGCGGGACGGCAGTGGCGAGGTCAGGCGTCGTCGGCGGCAGCTCAGGCGGCCGGCAGAGGGGGACAGGCTGCGTCGGGTTCGGTTCGGCTGCTGTCGAGAGGGGGATGTCGACGGGGTCTGGGGTGCGACGGCCTGGGGAGTGCTTCAGTCGGTGGCGAGGTCCGGTGAGGGGTCAGGCGGCGTTGGGTGGAGGGTCGGCCGGAGCTAGGGCTTGGGTTTGGGGGAGATGAGGGAAGGAGGTGTGGAGGAGGGTTTATATAGGGGGATGGCCGTGGGGAGGGCTGGCCGGAGATGGCGGATCGAGGGGAGTCGTGGCGCGAGGGCCGCGGGGCTGACGCGAACTCCGGCGACGTGGCCGGAGCCGTCGTCGGGAAAAATAGAGGGGGACGCGGGCTATGGGGAGATGGGTTATGCGGGTCGGGTCCGAGCGGGTTCGGGTCTGGCCGACCCGACCCGACCCGCTAGCCACTGTGGGCTGGGTTCGGGCCCGATTGGGGCTGGGCCGGTTGGGTTTGGGCCGCGGTTTCGGTCGGAAATGGGTTTATAAATACCTAATTAAATAATAATAGATCAATAATTAAATAATTAGTTTTTAGGTGTTTTATATTAGGTCCGGGGCCCAATAAATTCTAGAAAAATTGTCCTAAGTCCAGTTTTTAATTTTACACCATAAAATATTATTTCTATAATATTTTAACACCAATTAACAATATTTAAAAAAATATTTAACTCCCAATTACCTTGGTTAGTCTTCCAGAAAAATACCGTAAAATTGGAGAAATTATATTAAAATTATTCTGAAAATCAGGTTGTTTACATTCCTTCTGCTGACGGAACCAAGGAGACAGCTGAGCATATGGAGAAGGTCGAGCCGACGTCATCCCAACATCAGCTAGATCCTCCATGCGCACCTCCGGAGGAGATGAGGACAGAGATTTGGGCCAACGGTACAAAGTAAGTCAATTAGATGGTTTAGCATCATATATATCGTGTATTTCTTTATTCATCATATATTGACTTTTTCGATAAAAATAATTATCTCTGTATAGATATCGTCCTTCGTCGGTACAAAGACGCATGGGCCCCTTTCTGAGGAACAACTATGGTGGCCCTTGGATCAACTACTCTGAAGCTCCGGAAGAGAGCAACGCATTCTGTTTGTGCACTTTAAGGTAAAAGTATATTATATCAATCCTCTAATTTATGCATATTATATAACTTACTAAATTATTTATTGTAGCAAACGTATTTCTATCCTCCATACCGGGCCGAGTTGATCGAGCAGATGTTTCCTGCCGTTGCCGCCAAGCTTATCCGTGATGCTCTAGATGACCAGAAGGCTCGTGATCGCATTGGAAAATCGATCCAAGGTTGGATCACGCCTGAGCAGTGGACTGCGATGAGGGCTAGATTCGATGACCCGAGGTACAAGGAAAGGTCTGAGAAGGCCAAGGCGGCTAGGCGGAAGGCAGCAAAGTGGTGTGGTAGCTCGATTCCGATGATAGAACATTTTCGTCATTTGGTATATTTTTATTTCAGATATATTATTTTAATGCAAGTACAATAAAATGGTAGTAGGAAAAAATATCTAATTTTAGTACTAAATAATATATTTTTAACAGGTACAGAGGGGTGAGGATGCAAACATGGTGACCGTCTTCCTAGCCACCCATCGAAAGGGCAAAAATCTCATTGATGAGAGGGCCTCGCATGCCAATGTAAGTATTACTTTACTTTGTGTTAATTTTAATATAACTTAGGCAATTATTGAGTATCCAAACTTTTCTAGGCCGAGTATCTTAGGCTGCGTGAGCGGGTGACTGCTAGTGCACCTTCAGCGGGAGAGGCTGGTACTTCCTCGCAGCCATCTCCAGCTCCGTCGACGGGCGAGCTATGGGTGACCGCCGCTGGTGGTCTCAAGAGGGGTACATACTATGGTATAGGATCCTGTGGTGCCCTTGTTGCGATGCAGTCATCTAAGGCCTCCCCGACAAGTGCGCATCCCCACAGCCCTCGGAGTCATCGGCCTGAGTCCAAGAGGCCGTTGACCGTCAGATTGCGTCTCTCCGTGATGACTTGCTGCGAAGGATAGAGGAGCAGCCCCTATCCCAGCCGCAGGAGGACGATGCGACGCTAATCGCACGATTTGATATGCTCGAGCGCAGCATCATGGAGCTTCGGGATATGATAGCTGATCTTAAAGCGTCGACAGAGCGCAGTGTGACGGAGCTGCATGCATTACAGCTGTCCATGGACGAGAGGCTGACGATGATGCAGGATTCAATGGTTCATAGCAGTACGAGGCTGTTATCTACCGAGGATTCATACAACCAGTGACTAGCAGAGTTAGAGCAGATACGTCCTCCTAGTGCGCCTACATCGACACAGACTCCACCGACGTTACTGCCTTTTCCATCGACGTCGGTATCGATTTTACGATAGCAGTATGATCTGTTTTTATCCCCCTTGTGCGCCGGTGGTCATCCTCCTGCAGATCCACAGTAGTCCTAGTTAGGACCGTTTATTGATTGTTTGTGTTTCAGACCTATGATATTTGGTTATTTATAAATATTCTTTATTTTTGAGGCATTCAGACATTATTTCTTGTATTCTTTAGGATGAGGCTTTCAGACTCAGTTGTGTATTCTTTACGACGAGATTTTCTACTGATTCGGTTTGTAATCTTAATATTTTGTTTTCTTCAAATTTTATTATATTATTAATATTAAATGTATGTTAATTTATCGGTGTTGAGTGTTCAACCGAAGGGGATCAGCGAACCCAACAAATTCAACGGAGAGTTGCTCCGGGTCTATTTGTACAAATTGTGAATTAGTAAACTACAGGAAGAATGGTTTGGAAACAATTCAATATTCATTTTTTTATTTTTTCAGTATCTTTAACGGCATTTTAGCGACGTTTTGCGACGTTTTACGACGTTTAGCGACATTTATATACATCGCTTTAAACGTCGCTATATACGTCACTATAAACGTTGATATCCACGTCGCTAATTTAGCGACATATAGCGACAAAAATATACGTCGCTAATTTAGCAACGTTGCGTCGCTAAACGTCGCTAATATAGCTACGCATCTACGTCGCTAGAAAATTTTCGAATAGCGACGTTTGGCGACGTTTTTCCTGTCAGCGACTAGCTTAAAGACTTCCCAAAATATCGCTATCGACGTCACTAAAACTATTTAGCGATATTTTTTGGCCATTTAGCGAGTTTCTTTACGTCACTAATTTGACTTATTCTGGTAGTAGAAGAACTAGGTGCTAGAAGGCCCTATTGTAATAGTTATATGGATTTTTGTAGCCAAATTAGGAAAAATCTGAATTTGGACCACCAAGTATTTGAGGGAATGATCTCTTGGTAGTTTGAGACTCTAATTCATGGTTTGGTAGTATATACATGTCCAGAATTGGATATGAGTAGACCATAACATGATACTCCTTGGTACGTATCGGTAATTTTGTGTATTTGGGGGGTTTTGGCCAATTGCTACTAATTTCTTTTAATTTGTATAGTAATGAGACATTCTAGTTATTATATTCCATATTTTATATTCTATATTATGTTCTATGTGATTTAAGATGATTATCTTGGTGGTGATGTTGTTCGAGGTGAGTATCATGAGCATTGAGTTGTAAGTGTTTGACATGTAGCCTTTATTAGTGGTGGTGTTGGTTGTACATTGGGAGTGTCATTGTGTTATGCGAGGTATTGTGTTCATGAGATAGGGGCTAGCAGTTATATCATGCATTGGGGATGTGTTGTGCATTTCTACACTAGGCTTGGGGCTCGGGTTGCAAAGGTATATTTTGCTTTGTGTTCAGCTGGAGGTTAACCTCAGGTTTATTGGGTCAATAGGCTTAGTAGTAGCAGTAGCAGCACCTGAATAGAGTGGCTTGAGGAGTCTACAAACTTGAGTACCTATGTGCAATGACTTATTACAGATGTGCCCATGTCAGATTGTTTCAAGTCAGTATCTAGTTGAGTGTGGCACGGTGGAAAGCAATGAGAGAAGTGACAGTGTGTTCAACATATTGTCTGGTGGTCTGTGTGTGCAGGAGATTTGAACCCAGGTGAAGTGTGGCATATGCTACATTGTTATAGGGGAAAATTTATAAGTAATAGCTTGTGTATCACAACTGAGATGAGAAATTAAGTGTGTGGATTAGGGAGAACCTTGATAAAAGTGGATACTAGTGTGTGCACCAACATGAGTGTACCAGTGTATTATGGAATGTGAAGGATTAGAGTGTTCAGACCTGGCAATGTTGCCTTGCACATTAGAGTGGTAGTGATAGGTAGTAGCAGTTAGACCAACTACAACAGTAGCAATTAGTGTGTAGTAAAGGTTCAAGTAGGTGGTACAATAAGGTAGTGTGAGAGGAGGAGATTGTTGAGCAGTTAGTGTATAGGCAGGAAGGAAGTATTGGCAGCACCAGTGCAATGTTGCACCCTGCCAGGGAGTACATTAGTTAGAGCTTGTCACTGCAACATCAGCAGTGTAAAGGATTGCAGGCAGGTATCAGGCATCAGGGTATGGGGAGTAAAGGTTCAAGTGTAGATAGGTTCGAAGATGGCTGTTGGTGCACATGCGTATACAGTTGAATATAGGTATTGGGTATTAGAGTTAGATGTTGGTAAGAGATGAGGGTGAATATAAATGAGCAAGTGTAATTTGATACCAAGGTATCATGAGTTCGGCTAGATACTAAATATTGGTATTGGTTAGTTAAATTAAGATATTTGGTATGGTGGCGATGTGGTACCCTAGTGAATATCAAGAGATAATTAAGGTATGAAATATTCAAGTTAGTAAGGTATATGTTAAGGTATGGAAAGGTATTAGCTAGAGTATTAAGGGCTAGGTAATAGTACTAGTATATATATATATATATATGATCTCAGTCATGTTAGCTAAGGTGTTACCTGTATATGAGGGTAAGGGCTAGGTAATAGTACTATATATATATATATATATATATATATATATATATATATATATATATATATATATATATATATATATAGTATAAGCCTAATATTGGCTAGTATACCTTAATATGACCTAAAATCATTGGAATACCTTAGTATTACCTAGTATTGACTAGTGTTAGCTAATATTGCCTAGAAGAGATCTAGTGTTGAGTTAATATGGCTAGTATAACTTTATAAACTAACTTTATAGGTATTATGACCTAAAAATTGGACAATTGACCTAGTTTTACCATATTAACCTAGAATTGACTTAGAATTTTAGATTTGAGTTAATTAAGCATGTTTAGGATTCTAAATCACCTGTTTGACATGATAATTCATATATAGGTCACTTGGACTCCAGTACAGATACTGTTTGATATTCATTGCTCTCGACCACATGCAAGTACATTCTCTGTTTTTTTCTTACTTGATAGTTATTATAATGCATATATTTATTACTGTTTTACTTAATTCTTGACACGATGGACAACCAGATTAGTTGGTATGGATCTCAGTCATGATATATTGCTTCTCACTTTATTGTACACCTCGATCTCCATGCCCATATTTGACACTATATTGTGTTTCTTGTATCATGATGTGACTTTATTAGGATCTATTGTTCTATTGTGGATAGACAATTCTATTGGATTGAGCCATACTATTATACTAATGTGGATAGTAAATCCTATGTGATTGAACCGTACTATTATACTATTGTGGATAAATAATCCTATGGGATTGAGCCGTACTATTGTTCTATTGTGGATAGCCAATCCTTTTGGATTGAGCCATACTATTGTTCTATTGTAGATAGTCAATCCTATGGGATTGAGCCAAACTATTATTCTATTGTGGATAGTCAATTCTATGAGATTGAGCCATACTATTGTGGTTAGTCAATCATACGTTACCCGTATGATTGAGTTGTACATTGTGGACATTGATGATTGGTTTTATTGTGGATCACATATCGAAAATAGTATTTCAAAACACTTAGTTTAGGTTTAGTTTTTCTTGTTTCATTCCATATTTACTGTCTATTGCTCTATTGAATTGTTTGCTCATTTTCCACTACCTGCCATACTATGATTTTATACTGCTTATCTTATTATGTATTTTATTACTATTTATTGTTTTATAATTTCTACCATGTATTGAAACTTCTGTTGGAGTTGTACTCATTCCATCCTGACTAGATAATATTTTTTAGCAATGACTTGGAGGGCTGGTGTCCGTCTTATTACGGACCACGTGAGGGAATAGTAGCATCCTTGGACCCTGTAGTTTAGTAGTGATTGCCGGGAGATCTAGCCGGTGTCACTAGTTATCCTAACTTATTTATTTAGTATTTTTGGTACTGGATCTGTCTCCGGCATTTACTTTAGACTCAAGATATTGTATTTGATTTCTTGACTTATTGTGTTGTCATGTTAGATATTTGATATTTGGATTCCTTCTTTTATATCATACCGTGCATTTTCTTCCTTAGCATGTGATTGAGTATATATTTATTATTATATTATTGTCTCCATATGGAGTTAGATATTATTGAGTGAGATTGATAGTTATGATGATCTAGACAGTGTTCTATCGTTGATGCTGTGGCATAGACTATGCGTGCCCACATACTCATGCCCCGATCATATGGGTGCGGGTCGTGATACAAATATCCTTTTGCCCCCACGAAACCATGCATAAAGCCCAGTTTGAGATGGTAAGACATGAGTTTCTCCGCATGGAGTTTGGGTTCGATTAGAGCCAAAATCGACACGTTATGTATCTTACAAAGAATTTTGATCCTATTTAGAGATTGTTTGTTTTCCATTCCTCTCACATTCCAGATAAGGACCTTAGACATTGGAGGAGGAGGGGGGCATAAATCGAGAGTTTAGCCGCGGAGCAAAGTTCATATTAGGAACCTCCAGAATGAACGGATGCTTCATGTTCTTGTGCTTCTTCTTATAATTCTTGAGGGGCAAGCCCTTCCCCTAGCCTGTGAACATCCTCCTCCGTAAGGTCCACCAGAATGCCAAACGAGTTACCCAGAACAAGAGAGGCTCAACTTTCGTGTCTTCATATCTACTTCCACCCCCGCCCCCCTTTCCTTTAAAGGGGATATAGGGGTCACTCAAGCAACACAGTTGGTATGCTCTAGATCCATGCTTCCCAGGACAAGAAAGAGAGGCTCTCCGCCCACACCATCATTAAAAATAGGGGATGCCTAATCTGCATTAGCCACCTTCTTCAGTTACTCACTGCCCAGTACCAAGCTATATTTTTCCTCAATAGGGGATACCCTGCTAACCTCTAGAGAGTCCAAGGTGTCACGCCTAGTTCTAAATATAAGAAACTGAGCCACGTGGCAATGGCTAGCGAGTACAAGACATAAAATTTAAGTTAAATATTTGTGACCAGAAAGTTGTGATATTAAAATAGAGCATAAGGGAGTATGTTTGTAAGTAACAGAAATATCCTGTGCCTATAGGTTGGCTTGTCTAGGTCAAGAGTGCAAAATTTGTTGGAAGGTAAAGGCTATTATTGTGCTCCAAATATTGTGCAACGGTAAGGTGCACCAAGAGTTTAAATTAAAGAAGCAGTCTTGATAACCCTAATTTTTAATCCTTAAACAACCTGAAGCTAAACCAAAATTCTCACCATACCTAGTCTACCCAAAAAATTTGAGGGGGTTTACATTCTTCCCAACTTCGAAGAATTTTGTAGGTCACATCCTCCTCTCCCCTGCCATTACTGTAGTCATGAGGAAGTAGCACCAGCCCCTCCTCAATATCCAAAACTACCAGCCCATCATCCACCACGTCTACTCTCCCAACTGATACTATAGGAATCTCATCCTCTTCCAAGTTATTGGCTTCTAACATCACTAGAGAAATAACCTGCTACAAACCTGCCATCTTCTTACCAGCCTTCCCAGGATAGATAACCATAAAATTCACCTTCGATGACCTATTCTGCACCAACTTAACTTTCCTAAATCGATTCGTCTCTTCTTTATTATCTACTACATCCCTTTGTGAAGCCACCACGGTATCAATTATAATCTTTCGATTAAACTTGCACAAAGCATCATGATGGCCTCTATATCGACATAATAAGTAGTATTGAGGAGGATTCTAATATATCACTATCTGATAATAACAACGAACTTTTGGGATAACAATCCTGAGTTTAAACGGTTGTGGTTTACTCATATCTACTTCCACGAATATTCTAGCTCTATTAGGCCTAGAGACCATATACTATGCTTCATTAATAATGAACGAGGAGTCAATGCACTCGGTGATGTTCAATAAGGAAGATTTTACGAACATGTAGGGTAAAAGATCTAACAGAGACACCAAACCGGAGCTAGGGAAGACTCCGAGAAAGGGGAGAACTTGGGAGTCCATTTGAAAATTCTCATAGGACATTTTGACATGAACCACAAATCTTTTGAACAAAGGCTAAGGAAATCCTCTTCCAACCTAGGCCGAATTAGGATGTGATTATAGTCGATCAGGCCAACCTGGACTTCCTCGTAGAATCCAAAACCTTTAAATGCTTTATGAACTGAAGCAATGAGGAGTTTAGCATTAGAGAATTTCCCGACAAGGGCAAACTTGAAGGGGACCACGAGCATCATTTTGTCTTCCTCGCTGAAAGCAATAGCGGGCGCTCCTTAGAAAATATGGCATTTACGATAGGGAATGATATAGGCCCCTCGACCATTGGGGGAACCATCGTTGTTGTCGCATAGGATGAGGGAGCCATCTTGCAAGCACAAGAGGGGGGACCAAACTTAGGTCACTGCCTGGACAACAAAGGAGGAGACCGACACCAAAGTCCAAAGCATCGAGCACCGCCCAGTGTGAGGGAAACCCGCTAATCGAGGGAGAACGAACACCCAGGCCACCGCTCAGGCCACGGAGGAGGGGGAACATGAGGAGGATAGTCATGGGCTAGGGCACTCTATGGCCAACTGAATAATGCTCACTTGGCTTACAATCATGAAACTAATAAAATGAACAATGTTCCATATATTATGCCTTTTATACCAATAGATGACCGCCTCGAAGGATAGCTTCAACTTGTCAAAGAACTCTGAAATCCTAATATTGTCCAAGTGGCTCTCTGCACCTATGGAGATGAGGATGATCATATTACGGAATGCATTGGTGTCAATCTCAACTCGAATCACCTAAACCAATATAGTAAGTGTCATGTCCTAGTCCCAAAATATGCAGGATCATGCCACGCAGCATTGTCTAGCTACGCATTCAAGCAGTCTCTACTCCAGCTTAAATACGTATATATTATACAAGTCATAATATATATATATATATATATATATATATATATATATATATATATATATATATATATATATATATATATATACATCCGCAATACTAACTATGAAGTATCTAAAACAAGAAATAAAGTATGGAGGAACAATGAAGAAGGTAACATTTAAGTATACACGAATCTCTAGAAATAGTCCCCAGTAATACTACGAAAGCAACTCAGCACATAACTTAGAAGAAAATTAGGTCCTCAGATGGACGTAGCAAGATATATAATATACATACCAAAATGATAAACAATAAATACTGACAAGGGAACTACCAAGTAACTAAAGAACTACTCCACCTAACCAATCTATGTGTAACATTCACTTGAGGATAACGTTCGCTCATATGGGGCTCTTCAAAAAAAAAATGCATGACAAACGTAGCGCTCATCCGAGTCACCAGTGGCCAACTAAAAAAAAGTAAATAAATAGTAGCCCCTCTACCTAGTAACTTTTCTTTCCACCCAATGATACTGTTAAGTCGAATCCACGATATGACCAGTCAATCTCTAATAAGTAAAGGGTCCAGTCAATCATATACATAATATCAGATCGAGTAACCTAGCATGCAATGTAACAGAAATTTGTGTACCTCGTCTAACATGTGTCAACAAAAATAATTATTTAACATGTCAGAGAAACAACAATAACAAGATAATAATAAAGAATGACTACTAGCATATGAAAAATAAGTAAATACTGAGTATCAGATAGGTAAAGTATACTTGCCTAGAGTATGTCCAAGCATACTGAGTTGTGAGACAAAAGTCTAGCCAAAAAAAATCCGTGAACCATTGAGTTATACTCCACATTAATATCTAACAACCCAAATCAAAAAAAAAAATATCACCCACAAAATATGAATATGACTAACGACTCATTATGTAAACCCCCTGATTTTTCAGAAATTTTTAAAAGCAATTTTACAAATAATTTCTGGAATTTTCTGGGATTTTTTACTAATTAAACTAAGATATTTTATAATTAAATAATTTTTAATGATGTTAATTATATTAAATTATTATGATAATAATATTTTAGGTGTAAAATGAAAAACTAGACATAGGGTAATTTTTTGGAAATTTATTGGACCCTAGAAATATTTTTAAAGACCTAGAAACTAAGTTAAAATTTAACCAAATAAACCCTAGAATTAAACCCAGTTTATTTCAAAATAAACCAAACCAACCCGAACCGAACCATGGAGAACCGAACCGAACCGAACCTAAATTCTTAACGGGTCGGGTCGGATCCGAATTGAACCCGACCCGGACCCGTTAACCCGACCGAAACCCTAACCCCCAAACTTCTCCTCCTCGCCTCTATAAAACCCGCTGCCACCCGCCTCGACGCCGCCTGAACCATAACCCCCTCGACCGTCGAGCCCCCACTGGCCTGCCCAAGCCTCGGCCGCCCTCTCCTCACCGTCTCCTCGACCCACAGCCGACTCGACGACCAGAGCCCCTGCAGCACCCTAGTTCCAGCGCCGCCTCGAGCCTCCGGCGCTGTCCTCGAGAGGCTTTGCCTCCACCTGAGTCGCCTCCGACGAGCCGACGACACCAGCGCCTCCCTCCGGCGAAGCCCAGCCCTCCAGCCCCTCCTCCAGCTCCGGCTTGTCGACGAAACCCTAACCCGGACACAGCACAGTCCTATGCAGTATTGCGTCGTATCGCCACGCGGACACGAGAAACCCAGTTCTGCGTAGTCCTGTTCAGGTACCAATTTCTCTCTCCTTGCTGTCCTATTTTCTGTTCTGTCTGTTATGACGCATAGACTGCGTAACCCTCTCTATGTTCGTACAATCCGCTCGGTGTGTCGCGTCCTGTGGCGATCGCGAACTGCAATCCAAAAACAGGAAAAATAATACCCCGTTTTCCCCTGGAACTGAGTACGCCCCGCCAAATGGGACGACTTGGTCGCGTGCGGTCTTCACCAAAAGGTGCGCGCCATTGATACGGATATGCGGAATTTTGTAGAAGTTGATTTGGATGTGCGTGCACACCGGAATCAACGCGTATCCGCCGACAACGCCCCGTATCGACCTGTTTTGAAACACGTTGTAACTTTGTGTACACATGTCGGATCGAAAAAAAACTTGTGCCATCACACTCGTAGCAATACGCTAGTCCTGTGACCCAAGTTTAGTTCAATTCTGAGAACGTTGACAAAATTGCGTATCGTGGGCCCCATGGCTCCACTTGACGGGCAATTTTGTGAACGACTCATCGAAATCCAGTTCTAGAAGTTTCGTTGGGTTCGTATCATCGTTCTGGACTTGTTGACCCTAAGTTTGACAAATTTGGAGACCATTGGTTCTAACATATTTTTGGTGCGAAACGGGCTACTTGTGGACCCCGCTTTGACCAAAAAACTGTGATTTTTGCCCTTGTGTCCAATTGGACTCAAGGACAGGCATTTCTAGCAATTTAATATTTTTTGAACCTGTTAGTGATGTTTATTTCAGCTTTTGGAGGAGTACCTGAAGAATCCACTGATACAGGGACAGCTATTGGTATTCAAACCCCAGGCAAGTGTACCTTGCCAACAATGCAGTTTTGTTACATATTTTCTTGATTCATTTATATTATTGTACATGCTTAACCTAGGACCATATGACTTTACTTAGCGTCCGATTAATAGTTGGGTGCCAACACGGTACGCGGAGTTGTGTAACGTCACCTAGAGATGGATATCGTGACTATTTACATTCTCGTGCTTGCATTATCAAGTTCGTTATACCCAGGACACCTGACACTATTCATGAGACAGAATCTTCCTGAAATATTCAAGGTGATTCTGTATAGGTTGCAGGATTGTGACATAGACATTATAGATATTGTATGACTTGTTGCATTAGCTATGGTCTCGCGTGACATGGACATGAGACGTTATGGACATGAGACGTGTGATTACATTGGGTGGGGAGAGACACACAGGCTACAGGCTATTTTATTTATATATATATTTATTATTGTGAGGCTGTAGACTCTACATCAGAGCTAGGCCTATTACGTGATATTACTGCTACCGGCTCCCCGACAAAGAGCTTGTAGCGGTCTCAGCCTGAGTACTAGTGATGCTCTCACTTGTATTTCACATGGATGGTTACATATTTATCCTATTTATTTCATTTACTATTACACTACATTTATTTTGGCTTGTATTATTTTGTACCTTGCTATGTCCCCTGAGTACCTGGATCCGGATGATGTCCCCAGGTTTAGCGGAGGATTTCTATCCCAAGGTTTACGGGACAACAGCAGAAGAAGGAGCAGTAGTTGATACAGGAGTTGTACCGATTCTCGAGGACGAGGTGATGGATGAAGACTTTTCCTGACTATCTGTGTTTCATACTCAGTATCTACTTTATTCAGACATTTATGTTTTGGTCTGTTGAACCATTGTATCAGATTTATATCGGGTTGTTCCCCGAAGTACTTTGTTGAGACTGGTTGTTGATTTTCATTTCTTATTGTTGTTGATCATATTTATCTTCTATGGATGAGATTAGTTTATGGCATGCTCTAGTAGACTTTGTTTTACAGCTTAAGTACATCCTGATGGGTCCATTAAATTGGGTTTGTCCATCGGTGTGTGCTGCTGGCCATTGCCACATGTCTAGTCCCTCGATATTTTAGGACTGGGGCGTGACAGGGTTTTTGTGGTGGCCCATGCAAGTCTACGACTAAATCGTTCTGTTTCAACTTAGGGATCGAGCAAGCCTGCACTAAGGATAGGATAAGTTATAGAATCTCATCCATTGTTTGAATCATTTTTGAACTCTATATCAAATTCGAATTAATTACTTGATTTGCATCCTGCGTTGATTCCTCTGTGCGTTCTCATAGTTTATTTTTGGATGCAGAGTAATGGATCCAAGAATCGGAGATGAGAATCCCTTGGGTACGCCACACTATGCTGTGGTTACCTATGAAGACGGAGTGACACCAGAGAATAGAGGACAATCTTCTCAAAGCGATCAAGCCGGCCAGCATAATTCAAGGTTTATGGCGTGATGACCTCCCACCTCCGCCACAGTTCAATCCACCGATACCTATTTTTCCACCAGGGCAAGCCATGGACGGGCAGCAGATGTTTTCAAATATTTTATGCCATGATGCAAGCCCAACAGCAGGTTCAACAAGAGGCTCAGCGTCATGAGGCAGAGTATTTGAGAACCAGCCTAGTAACGCATTGGAGCAGCCGAACCCACCAGCTAGGCGACTAGCGACGAGATCTATCACTGATTTTTGTCAGCTCAAGCCTCGTACCTTTTCTGGCAAGGAGGGGCCAACTGAAGTTCACGAGGGGCTCACGAACACACAACACCAGTTGGAAGTAGCTGAACTTCCGAGGGAGAGATGGATGACTACTGTCAGATGTAGTTGACTGACAATGCACATCATTGGTGGCTATCAGAAGAGAGGAGGCTCGAACAGGACCGAGTCACTTGGAAGAGTTCTCCAGACTCTTCCAAGAGATGTATATCCCAGTTGTTGCTTGATCGGAACTCCGAGACAAGTTCAACCGCCTTATCCAAGGAAATATGTCGGTGGAAGAGTACAATGATGATTTTATTTGCCTGAGTCGCTTCGCCCCTTCTCTAATTCCTACCGAAGAGGAGAAGGCGGAGAAGTTCTTTGACGGACTCAAGTTTGAGCTCCAGAGGTTGATCGGATCTGTTGAACCTACATCGTACACCGACGTCCTTGCTGCAGCACGACGCATAGAGCGTGTCAATAGAAGGGACTCAAGTCTGAAGCGGCCATTCACATCAACACCATCCAGGGCATCACAGGGGGATTCTGCAAAATGACACCAGAGGAGTCTACCAAAGAGAGCAGCACCTAGGGCCATATCTCTTCCTACTTGTCACTAGTATGGCAAGGTCGGCCATATCGAGAGGGAGTGCAGACACAAGTTGGGACTATGCCTAATTTGCGGATCTAACCAGCATACAGCCAAAGACTGCTCTGAACCCAGAGAGGGAGCACCAAGACTAGCTTTACCTGCACCAAGGCCAGCTTATCCAATATTGGGAGCACCACAGATGGAAGTTGGAGGAGTCAGACCACCAGTCCCAGGAGGGTGTCAGTAGAGGCCACTATTGGTACCACAGGCAGCACTATTTCAGCAGGCTCGGCAGCAGAGATGTCCAGCTCAGGGACGAGGAAAAGTATTTGCATTGGCTGTTGAGGAGGAAGCTACTGCAGGAGAAGTTATAGCAGGTACTATATTAGTAGCTTCATTACCTGCTGTAGCTTTATTTGATTCTGGAGCATCGCATTCATTCATAGCTGCTAGCTTCGTAGCCACCCATAGAGTAGCTACCACACCTCTTTCGAAGACTAAGAGAATTCTTACGGGAGGCGAAATTATCCCAGTTAGTGACATTTGTAGATCTTGTTCGGCAGTAGTCTGTGGAAGAGAGATGCGAGCTCAATTTCTGATCTTTTTCATGCCAGATTATGATGTTGTACTTGGTATGGATTGGTTAAGTCAGTACCATGCGACCCTAGATTGCCGACTTGGACGGGTTATATTTAGACCGCCTGGACATCCAGAGTTTGAGTTTCTTTGGGGAGCTATAGAGCAAGGTGTTCAGCCTACTCTTAGGGTACTATCTGTAGAAGGGGAGTCAGGTTACGCAAGAGTCATATCAGAGTTTGTAGATGTATTTTCCGATGATCTTCTAGGTTTACCACCTGATCGGGAAATAGAATTCATAATAGACTTAACTCCAGGAGCAGAGCCTATCACTTCATCAGTATATCGGCTAGCACCTAAGGAGTTGGTGGAATTGAAGGAACAAGTTGATGATCTTCTGGAGAAGGGTTTTATTCGGCCTAGTATTTCACCTTGGGGAGCACCCATACTATTTGTACCGAAGAAGGATGGAACAGTACGTTTGTGCATTGACTACAAGGCACTGAACGTTGTGACCATTAAGAACCGGTATCCCTTGCCACGTATTGATGACTTATTCGATCAGTTGAGTGGTGCTAGGGTATTCTTGAAGATTGACCTTAGGTCCGGTTATCACCAGATTAGAGTGAGGAAGGAGGATATACCGAAGACAGCCTTCAGGACCAAGTATGGACATTATGAGTTCTTAGTAATGTCGTTTGGTTTAACCAACGCGCCAGCTGTGTTCATGAGTTTGATGAACAGAGTTTTTCATCAGTACTTGGACAAATTTTTGGTTGTGTTTATTAATGATATTCTAGTATATTCCAAGAGCCACGAAGAGCACGAGGAGCATCTCAGAATTGTGCTAGAGATATTGAGGCAGGAGAAGTTGTATGCCAAACTTAGCAAATATGAGTTTTGTATGGATAAGGTGCCTTTCTTGGGACATATCATCTCAGGAGAAGGACTTTCAGTTGATCCGGAGAAGGTTGCTGCGATAGAAACTTGGCCTACACCTACATCAGTTGCAGAAGTGAGAAGTTTTCTCGGACTTGCTGGATATTACCGGAGGTTCGTAGAAAATTTCTCAAGAATTACGGAGCCTATGACGAAGTTAACACGTAAGGACCAGGAGTTTGCATGGACGGAAGATTGCCAGAAGGCCTTTGAAGAATTGAAGAGGCGATTGACAACAGCACCTGTCTTGACTCTTCCTTCAGGGTTAGAAGATTTTGTTGTTTATAGTGATGCGTCAGGTAGTGGACTAGGATGTGTTTTGATGCAACATGGCAAAGTTATCGCTTATGCATTAAGACAGTTGAAGGTCCATGAGAAGAACTACCCAAAGCACGATCTTGAGCTAGCTGCAGTAATATTTGCACTGAAGATTTGGAGGCACTATCTTTATGGAGAAAAAGTAGAAATCTTTACTGATCACAAGAGTCTGAAGTATGTATATACTCAGAAGGAGCTCAACATGAGACAGAGACGGTGGCTTGAGTTGATGGTAGACGTTGATATAGATCTGCAGTATCACCCGGGAAAAGCGAATGTCGTAGCAGACGCACTCAGCCGGAAGCCCACATCTTATTTCTTGACGATGCAGCCTCAGCTATTAAAAGATCTACAGGAGCTCCAGATAGGGGTTGTTTTACTAAGACAAAGTGGCTTGCTGGCTAATCTCGAAGTTAAGTCGTCACTTGTGGAAAGGATTAAAGAGACATTGCCCACTGATGCTAGATTTTGAAGACTTAAAGAGAAGACAGAAGCAGGCATGCAGACGGGACTTCGCATACATGAGGATGGGACATTGAGGTGCAAAAATTGTTTGTATGTTCCAAATGGAGAATTAAGACAGGAGTTAATGACTGAAGTACATAGCTCTATGTACTCTATTCATCCAGGAGGAACAAAGATGTACCGAGATTTAAGGCAGTACTATTGGTGGCATGGAATGAAGAGGGAGATTGCACGATTTATGACAAAATATTTAGTCTGCCAACAAGTAAAGGTCGAGCATCAAAGGACTGCTGGTATGTTGCAGCCGCTTCCCATACCAAAAAGGAAGTGGGAACATATCACTATGGATTTTGTCACAGTATTTTCAAGAAGCCCCAGTAGAAAAGATGCGGTATGGGTTATCGTGGATCGACTCACTAAATCGGCACACTTCTTGTCATTTAGAGTTGGACAGTCCACGGAGGTACTAGCCGACATATATATACGACAAATCGTAAGATTACATGGAGTGCCGGTTAGTATTTTGTCGAATCGTGATTCAAGATTTATATCTTATTTTTGGCGGAGCATACAAGAGAGTCTTGGCACCCGACTCAAATTCAGCACTGCTTACCATCCACAGACAGATGGTCAATCGGAGCGCACGATTTAGATCTTGGAGGATATGCTGCGATCATGTATGCTAGACTTTAGAGGGTCTTGGGAAGATCATTTGCACTTGGTGGAGTTCTCTTACAACAACAGTTAACAAGCAAGCATCCAGATGGCACCATTCGAGGCATTGTACAATAGAAAGTACAGATCGTCGATATGCTGGAGTGACGTTGGTGAGCGTCAAATACTGGGTCCAGAGTTGGTAATACAGACAGTGGAGAAGGTAAAACAAATTCAGAATCATCTTCATGCAGCTCAGGACAGGCAGAAGCATTGGAATGATACACACAGACGTCCCCTGGAGTTCAAAGAAGGAGAGCACGTATTCTTGAGGATTTCACCCACTCGAGGTACTATTAGATTTGGGAGCAGAGGCAAGTTGAGCCTAAGGTACATCGGGCCATTTGATATTCTGGAGCACATTGGTGAGGTAGATTATCGTCTTGCATTACCTCCATCCTTAGAGGAAGTGCATGATGTATTTCATGTCTCATAGCTGAGAAGGTACGTGACTGACCCAAGTCACGTAGTCGATCATTCTGAGATCGCAGTGGGCCCTAGCCTGAGATATGAAGAACAACCAGTTGGCATACTCGACATCAGTGAGAAGACATTGCGAGGACAGACAATTAGACTAGTACGTATAACTTGGAAACATCACTCTCCTGGCGAATCTACCTAGGAACGAAAGGATATCATGCGCCAACGTTATCCTCACATGTTCGCAGATGCAGGTATAACCTAAGCATTCTTGTATTTTCCATAGTTCTTTTCCTTTAGTAGTTTATTCTTTAATTGCGAGGACGCAATTCTCTTAAGGGGGGTAGATTGTAAACCCCCTTATTTTTCAGGAATTTATAAAAGCAATTTTACAAAAAAAATCTGGAATTTTTTAGGATTTTTTACTAATTAAACTAAGGTATTTTGTAATTAAATGATTTTTAAATGATATTAAATTATTATGATAATAATATTTTTAGGTATAAAATAAAAAACTAGACATAGGATAATTTTTCGGGAATTTATTGGACCCTAGAAACATTTTTAAAGACCTAGAAACTAAGTTAAAATTTAACCAAATAAACCCTAGAATTAAACCCGGTTTATTTTAAAATAAACCAAACCAACCCGAACCGAACCATGGAGAACCGAACCGAACCCAAATTCTTAACCAGTCGGGTCGGATCCGAATTGAACCCGACCCGGACCCGTTAACCCGACCGAAACCCTAACCCCCAAACTTCTCCTCCTCGCCTCTATAAAACCCGCTGCCACCTGCCTCGACGCCGCCTGAACCCTAACCCCCTCGACAGTCGAGCCCCCGCTGCCCTGCCCAAGCCCCGCCGCCCTCTCCTCACAGTCTCCCCGACCCACAGCCGACTCGACGACCAGAGCCCCCGCAGCACCCTAGTTCCAGCGTCGCCTCGAGCCTCCGGCGCTGTCCCCGAGCGGCTTTACCTCCGCCAGAGTCGCCTCCGACGAGCCGACGACACCAGCGCCTCCCTCCGGCGAAGCCCGGCCCTCCAGCCCCTCCTCCAGCTTCGACTTGTCGACGAAACCCTAACCAGGACACAGCACAGTCCTGTGCAGTATTGCATCATGTCGCCACGCGGACACGAGAAACCCAGTTCTGCGTAGCCCTGTTTAGGTACCCTTTTCTCTCTCCTCGCTACCCCGTTTTCTGTTCCGTATGTTGTGATGCGTAGACTGCATAACCCTCTCGATGACCGTGCAACCCGCTCGGTGTGTCGCATCATGTGGCGATCCCGAACTGCGATCCAAAAATAGGAAAAATAATACCCCATTTTTCTCCGAAACTGAGTACGTCCCGCCAAGCGGGACGACTTAGTCGCGTGCGATCTTCACCAAAAGGTGCGCGCCGTTGATACGGACGTACGGGATTTCGCAGAAGTTAACTTGGATGTGCGAGCACACCGGAATCAACGCATATCCGCCGACAATATCCCGTATAAGCCTGTTCTGGAACACGTTGTACTTTGTATACACACGTTGGATCGAAACGAAACCTACGTCATCGGACTCATAGTAATACGCTGGTCCTGTGACCCAAGTTTGGTTCGATTCTGAGAACGTTGACAAAATCGTGTATCGGCTCCACTTGACGGGCGATTTTGTGAACGGCTCATCGAAATCTAGTTCTGGAAGTTTCCTTGGGTTCGTATCATCGTTCTGGACTTGTTGACACTAAATTTGACAAATTTGGAGACCATTAGTTCTAACACATTTTTTGGTGCGAAATGGGCCACATCTAGACCCCGCTTTAATCAGAAAACTGTAATTTTTGCCCTTGTGTCCAAATTGGACTCAAGGACAGGCATTTCTAGCTATTTAAAATTTTCTGAACCTGTTGGTGATATTTATTTCAGCTTTTGGAGGAGTACCTGCAGAATCTACTGATACAGGACAGCTGTTGGTATTCAAACCCAAGGCAAGTGTACCTTGCCAATAATGCAGTTTTGTTACATATTTTCTTGATTCATTTATATTGTTGTACATGATTAACCTAGGACCGTGTGACTTTACTTAGCGTCCGATTAATAGTTGGGTGCCAATACCGTACACGAAGTTGTGTAACGTCACCTAGAGATGGATATCGTGACCCTTTACATTCTCGTGCTTGCATTATCAAGTACGTTATACCCAGGATACCTGACACTATTCATGAGACAGAATCTTTCTGAAATATTCAAGGTGATTCTGTGTAGGTTGTAGGATTGTGACATAGACATTATAGATATTGTATGACTTGTTGCATTAGCTATGGTCTCGCGTGACATGGACATGAGACGTGTGATTACATTGGGTGGGGAGAGACACACAGGCTACAGGCTATTTTATTTATATATTTATTATTGTGAGGCTGTAGACTCTATATCAGAGCTAGGCCCATTACGTGATATTACTGCTACCGGCTCCCCGATACAGAGCTTGTAGCGGTCTCAGCCTGAGTACTAGTGATGCTCTCACTTGCATTTCACATAGATGGTTACATATTTATCCTATTTATTTCATTTACTATTGCACTGCATTTATTTTGGCTTGTATTATTTTGTATCTTGCTATGTCCCCTAAGGACCTGGATCCGGATGATGTCCCCAAGTTTAGCGGAGGATTTCTATCCCGAGGTTTACGGGACAGCAGCAGAAGCAGGAGCAGGAGTTGATACAGGAGCTGTACCGATTCCCGAGGACGAGGTGATGGCTGAAGACTTTTTCTGAGTATCTGTGTTTCGTACTCAGTATCTACTTTATTCAGACATTTATGTTTTGGTCTGTTGAACCATTGTATCAGATTTATATCGAATTGTTCCCCGAAGTACTTTGTTGAGACTGGTTGTTGATTTTCATTTCTTATTGCTGCTGATCATATTTATCTTCTATGGATGAGATTAGTTTGTGGCATGCTTTAGTAGACTTTATTTTACATCTTAAGTATATCCTGATGGGTCCATTAAATTGGGTTTGCCCATCGGTGTGTGCTGCTGGCCATTGCCACGTGTCTAGTCCCTCGATATTTTGGGACTAGGTCGTGACACATTAATTATAAAATGAGGCCAGCCTAACTCACCTATCACCTTTGTCATGTAAACAGTTCTATTAGTCATTCACTCTAGAACTAAGTCACATTAGTCTTTATAATTATTTATTTATTAATAATCTGAATTGCAAGTTTTAGGTTCAAATTACCAAGTTTATATCTCATAATTCATGCAACAAAATTTACGACACTCAAATCAAGATAAGATGATCAACTGCAGGGTTACCATCTTACTGAGTGATCTTTACTGTCACTTTGTCAATTCAGTGATAGAAGATCAATAGAATCGATGAATCTTAGTTTTGTTGCACGTATTTCAAAATATAAACATGATAACAATTTATTATAATTAATAATGGCATAAAAAAGGAAATCTAAACAATCATTACTGGTTGATAAAATAGACATCATCAATGAATCTGGAAGGGTCATGATACTAAGAATAGTCAATCCATAAGTCCAATTTTGACTTAGGGATAAAAATGACAGTTCTGAGTTAAAACGGTGTCTGATAGTAGGCCCGCTTTGTACCAAAAAGTGTGTCAAAACTAAAGTTCTTCAAATTTAGTAAACTATAGATCAAATAAAGCCTAAATGGTCAACGATATGTCTAAATTTATATTCCAATGAGCCGATCACAAAAATATCCGACGAATCAGATCATGGGGCTTTTAATACGGTGATCCGGTCGACTGTCTTAGAATTAGACAAAACTTGAGTCACGAGATGTGTCAAGTGCTGTAATTACAATGTCACAAGTCTTTTCATGACACGATGAGTTTGAATGAAGTAATTAAAAAATCTCCAAAAGTATTGATATGGTGATTTTTGATAGATATGGGACAAATTCCTCATGCACATGCCGACCAATTCAAATTTTTTCAAAGCCCACATATCGAAGAATACTGTAAGCATCTTTCAATACAATCAATAAACGATGAGGTTGTCCAGATTGTCAGAACGAACCCCATATCGGTGATTTTAAATATTTACAAAAAAAGTTTTCTGTGATTTTTTAACAAGGTATTTAAGAGAGAAATAACGAATGGAAGAATATAAATTTTATATCATTATAAAGTCATTTGTGGGCTATAAATTTGTTCAATTAGATTTGTAAATTATCTAAGACCCTAACTAAAACTAGCCTTCCGAAATAGGGTTTTAAATCAAAAAAACTGTTGAATTAAACATATTCAAAATAGTGGGGTTTTCATGATTTTATAAGATTTATCACCTTAATTTTAACCGAATTTTTTCTTGTGATTTATAGAAAATAAACTAGATCAACTAGTCTCAACATAGGATCAAATAGAATAGGATTAAGCAAACATGCATCGAGATATATGCTTGAAAAGAAGGGTAACTCACGACGTGGTTCTGTAGGCCGAGTTGGGTTTTTCGACGACACTACGGTGGTTCTAACATGCGCAAATGGGGGAGGTGGTGCACCTGGGGTCGGGGAGTCCAAAGGATTTGAGAACTAAAATTAAACCAAGGTGCTGTGTGGTTGTGGGGAAGGAGAATGAGATTTTTTTTTAAGGTTTCAATAACGCTCGAGTTTTTTCACTATTTTAGAATTATTTTAAACAATGGTTTGAATCTAGATTCAGACTGGATTTAGTTCTAAATAGTAGAGGATTTGATGTATTTTAGGTAGGAGAAGATTTGAAGGAATTTGGTTTAAGGTTAAGCAAGATTTGCTCAACTCAGTATTCAAAAAAAAACTTTCCTTTACTTAACAAAACCATACGAAAAATAGTGGGTCGGGTTTACACGAAAGTGAATAGTGCATGGTGTACTATTCTTTCATTGCTTTTTTTAATTATATTATCAATTTCTAATTACCAATCTTCACTAAATGAAATTTTAAAAATTCCTAATACAATCAAATGACAAATTCTACAACACACACACACACACACACACACACACACACACACACATATATATATATATATATATATATATATATATATATATATATATATATATATATATATATATTGATTACATTATACACAATTTACAATAATTTTGTCCTCAAAATTAATACCTAACCCACTATAACACTAAATAATTATTACCACTGTTTCGGGATAATATAAATGAGAAAAGATTTGATGAATGCGGAAAATGAGGTCTTGTACGAAGACCCGCCCTTCTTTTATATTTACAAACAAGATTGTACAAATTTGATCCTACACGAGGATGTCTAAGTATAATTTATTTAATCTGGGTGAATATTGCTATAGGTGTCTGATCTGCAGTCGATCACTTTAGCCCTTGGACTACACGATGTTGAAGAAGTGCCGTGGAAGACAGGTAGCAGCTTCGAGGGTGGACGCCCGATGCCAAAGTCGTTGATCCCTTCTCTTTGCCTGAGCTCTGGACTCTTCTCTCTCTCTCTCTCTCTCTCGACCGTTGGATCTGGTACTGGATCTCTTGATCAGTTTTTAGACCTAACTTCTTCGACCCTCCAATTTGTCGACCTTGTTCCTCATTGATAGAGGTCTCTATTTATAGAGTTTTAGTGACAGTGACAACTTAATCGGTGTAAAAACCGAGTAGTAGAAAGTACAGCACCCTTTTACACAACGGTTAAAATAACCAAAGCCTGCGTATAAATTATCCTTTGAATGAGCGTGTGACGCGGGTCCAACTAAGGGACAAAACGCGTATAATCGCTACGAAGATCACCGCGTAAAAGTCATGCAGGTAGTTATTCCTCGTGTAGAAGAGGTTGGCATAGAAGCCAATGTCTGTCACCATGGCATAGAAGCCAAATAGTTATCAAACCGGCATAGAAGCCGAATAGGCATAGAAGCCGAGTGGTCATAAAGGCCGAGTAGGCATAGAAACCGAGTAGGCACCAAAGCTGAATGGGCGTAGAAGCCGAGCAGGCACCGAAGCTAAATAGGAGTAGAAGCCGAGCAGGCACCGAAGCTGAATAGGCGTAGAAGCCGAGCAGGCACCGAAGCAGAATGGACACAGAGGCCGAGCAGGCATCGAAGCTGAATGGGCACAGTGGCCGAGTGGATGTGGACATTTTAGCCGGAATTACGGCTTTTGGAGATATAATCAAATCCCCAGCATTAATTGTGGAGATTTGCCATCATCCGGTGCATTAAACGCAGAGGCGTGTTTTGAAGGTCGGTCACTTGGCCTGCGCATGGTGCAGAGACGTATCTCAGGCATCTGTCAGTTTTTGGCGCTTCAAATGCAGAGACGTGCCTCGAGAAACTGTCACCGCTCTGTGCATAAAAAATGTAGAGACGTGCCTCGAATCTCGTATGAGGGAAAGCTTTTGAGGTGGCAGGCGGTTTGTCTTCCGCGAAGCGTAAGGAGCTCGCATCTGCCCTTTGTAAAATAGGCAGCGTATTCCTCTGTGTAAGTAAAAGCGGTTTACGCAAGGGAAATGGCAGTAAATGACAGCCTGCGTTGTAGTGCCTCGCCATTATTATAGCCGTCGCCTGGGTAGTCGAGCAGTATCCCTTTGTCAGAAGTCGAGACGTCAGGTTCATTGCAGGATCTGACAGGTTTATTGCAGGCTTTGACAGGTTCATTGCAGTCTTTGACAGGTTCACTTTGGAGAAATGAAGCGTCCCTCGTACACTTCAATTTGTCCTACGCGGATGGTCCTTGAGCCTGTATTTCTCACTGTGCTTTGGCGAAGAAGATCTGTTTGCATGCTTGAAGGCTCTGAAGTTCTCTGTTTACGCTGCTTTGCATCAATATGCTGCGTAGAGCTTCCAGCGTAATTTTCATGCTTCAACAAGACCCCCTTCAAAGCTTTTAAATTTCTCGTAGTTTGAAACGCTTTGAATGAAGCATGACCCGCTCCTCGTAACTCGAAACGTTTCTGAATGGAGTTTTGAAACGGTCGAGGCTGACTATATAGCGGATTCATTGGGGATCGGTGCTCTCTCTCGCCTATAAAAAGGCTGAGGAGTTTTCCTGTTCTTCCCATACTTCCTTCATCATACAGAGATGATGGCCGTAGTTCGTCGGGTCGACCTGAGGAAGAAGGAGATCATGCTCTTCCAGTATGTAAGGAGCCAAAAAAGACGGCATCTTCGAGCAAATGTCCTCTGCAATGATGGATCATGGATGGATATCATAGCCTCCTTTGCTCGGGATAATCAGCAACTTTGTATGGTGGTTCTTCAGGAGGGACGAAGAATCGTATTTCACCACGCTGCTTGCAAGTGGCACCTTCTCCCGTTACCTCCGGTGACGAGAGTCAGACAGACTAGCTCTGTCCCGGCTTGAGTGGCGGTGGTCTTTAGGTAAGCAGATTTACCCTGCTTTTCTTCTGTTGGAGGATGGGTCTATGCCCATTTTTGTATCCTCCCGCCACTGATCATCTTCTTGGAAGAAGAGGAAGACCTTCACCAACGTGAGAACCTGTCAGAACAGCTTCTCGGTGCGATCTTCAGACGATGATGAGGAAGCCCTTTGTAGACGGGGTTTCCCTCAGATGTAATCATGAAAATGAAGAAAAACCCTTGTAGACTGGATTTCCCTCATATGTAATCATGACTTTAATCTTTAATAAAATCGTCTTTCTTCTTTATATGATCATCTTGCCATACTTTGCTGTGAAGTCTGAATGTGTGCAGCTTCGACACGTCTGATTCTTTACGCCGACTTTGTTTAGAAAGAGTGCTAGGTCATGTCCTGTCTTTTACGCATAACTAGGGATGCATAGAAAGCCGCTTTAGCATTCAAGTGTTCGAACTGTCCTACTGTTTAGGAGTGAGGAACCGCATAGAATCCTGAACTGTTACTTCTGATAAACAGAATTTTTTTGTTCAGACATCATTTTCAAGAATGATTTCTCGGAAATCCCTTGGAACAGGGCAAAAAATGGCTGTCAAACTGATTTGCCCTCTTGGTAGATGAAATATTCAGACTGGAGTCTGGATGAACTTCGATTCGACCCGTGAAGAAGAGTAATTTTTCAATATTGAACTCTGTATGCTTCGGGTACTTGGGACATCTTGAGGTCAAGAAGGAGTATCTTCTGTGTTAACTCCTGTAATTGACCGCCTTGAGGATCGTTCAGATGTACGTGTACTCTGGCCTGCATATCTTTCAGATGTGCGGGAAGTCATGGAGCGCGAAATCATGAGTTGGCAGCCTCTGAGCGTAAACTAAACACCATCGAGCGTAAAATCATAGACTTGTAGTTCCTGAGCGTGAAGTCATAGGTTTGTAGTCTCTCGAGCATAAAAGCTACCGAGCACAAAGGCATCCGGGCGTAAAACCTGACTTGTAGCTGTCGAACAAAAAGTCGTAGATTCGTAGCCGTCGAGCGTAGAAAGCTCTTTAGCGTAGAACTGTGGATTTGTTGCTTATGAAAAGAAAAAAATTTCCGAGCATAAAAGTCGTGGATCCGTCGCCTCCGAGCGTAAACTAATCACCACCGAGCGTGAGATCATCGATTTGGTATCTGCTGAGCATGAAGTCGTCGGTCTGTAGCCTCTCGAGCATAAAAGCTACCGAGCACAAAGGCATCCGGGCGTAAAACCATAGACTCATAGCTTGCGAGCGTAAAACTGTAGATCTGTAGCTGTCGAGCGTAGGAAGCTCCTTAGCGTAGAAACCACGAACCTGTTTTGCGCGAAAAACTTTTCGAATTCGCCGACTGTCCGCCTTCTCTGAATAAATAGGCTGACGTGGGACCCAATCATAACCGAATATTAATTAGGAGATTTGGTTCGGGGTCCGAGGAGTCCATCCGAACTCTATATATATCCCAAGTTTCTGAGGGGAAGAGCTTTCCATCTGTCTTCTGCGAGAGAAAGCTTTTGACTGTTCGAGTTCTTCTCCGTCTCTTCTTTGAGTCTTCAAAGTTTCTAGTAATGGCTTCGAAACAAACTTCCTCTGCCAAGGGAAAGAAGGTTGATTCTTCTTATCGTTCCTCGGCCCAAGCGAGAGCGTCTCTGGTTGGACAAGGCGAACTTCATTCCGAGCGGAGCGTCCCGCCGACGAGTAGTGCACCCGGCTTGGAAGGTAGAGCTTTCGGGAAGGAGAGAATGACTGAAAATCCTTCGCACACGTTGAACGTGACTGCGCTAGGTCGCCTTCTGTGCTGATAGCCTCTTTGAGGAAGATGATGCACGGAGACGTTTTATCTTTTTACGCCCACATTCCTAATGTGTCAGCGTAAAAACTCTATTTTTTCTGCAGTCGAGCGTAAAAGCTTTGACCGCCGAAAAACTTGGTGTATACCATTAAAATTTGAGTTTTATGCTTGTGGATGAAAATTCTGGCATAAAGCTCAATTTAATCAATCTGGCGTAAAGCACAGACCGTATACTGCCAATCTTGAATTTTACGTCTAAGGAAATAGATTCCAGCGTAAGGGTTTCAAGATTCAAAGTCTCGACGTAGAGCACGGACTGTTGATTGGATGCTGCAAGTCTCAAAACGTTTAGTTTTAGGAACTGACGTGTTTTTTTTGTACTTTTACAGTTAACTTGCATGAGTCTCCGCTAGCTGAAGTGATGGGCTCTGCCGCCGGGATGCTGTACTCCAACTATCTGGAGGATCTGTCGCACGTGACATTTCCTATCTCCGGGCCCCAATATCCCGAAGGAAGGGCAATTCTGATATCGGCTCAGGGCGAGCGAATGCTGCTGAGCATGATCAACGGGGAGCCCCTAACGTACGTAGACGGGAAGCAATACCTGAAGCCGACTTTCCTCTTCGGGGACATGATCGATAAGCAGTCCCAGACAAAGCCCAAGAGAGAACTCTGGGTTTTCCCTGCCGCGGATTTGGTCTTGTATCTGCCCAGTATGCCGAGGACTACCCCATCTCGGCCTTCTTCCATGCTACGCATCCTAGAAAGATATCATGGACGCTGACTCCCGATCTTCACGGCAAGCCGGGGAAGATCTTTCATCTGAGAGGAGCTGACCAGGGGTCGTTTGTCAGCCGCCCTTCTGGCTCTGTGACGCTGTTCAGGGGGCTGTACCCGGGCAGTGTTCCGAGTGAAGACAGTTTGGTGATCCAGCCGGTCCAGTTACTGACTTTCTATAATGATTTTATGGGGCATGGGGGAGTATACCCTAAGATGAACCCTCGGTGTGGCGGGTGGATCACCCCTTTGAATCTTCGATGGGCTCGCTTGGTCGATTGGGCCCTGAAGCATATTCAGACCGAGTTGGAGAACATTGGTCTGTTTGCAGCTGTGAGTGCGACCAGTATTGGGTTACCTCCTAACCCTAACCTATTTTTGGCACTGATGGAGCGATATATTTTGCTTACCGGGACTTTCGTCACTCCACTGGGGGAGTTAGGATTTGCCCTGCATGAGATGGCAGAGATCTCAAGACTGTCGATGGGGGATACTCCATACGAAGAGTATGTTCCCACGAACGGGAGCTGGGGGGTTCAGACCGTTGGGTAGTGGAGGTCAATCAGGATCTGATGTGCCACTACCTCGCCTGTACCGCTTTCTATGATGAGCCCTCAGATTTGGCTCACATCAGCAAATGGACGTCCTACCTCTTCTTTCACCGGTCCTGGACTGCCAAGCCGGAGAAGGTATTGGAGGGCAAGGATCTGCCTGTGAATCCCCTGAGTGCTCTTAATGCTCAGGTAGTTGATGATCTTATAGTGGATGCTGGTGCTCCAGACCGGTTCCTCGACGAAGGGACGGGAAAGTATCCTGAAGGCACCAAGGCCTATAGTTATTTGAGGCGCTGTCGCAGGCCTCTGTCCAGGGAGGCTCAACTGGCCGGCTTCCTCTCCATATGGCTGCGCTGAGTAGTAGTGCCTGGCGTCGCATCTGCGGATCGCATTCACCGCAACATGCTCTGGCCTGCAGTACGTCTGGTGTTCGGGGCGAGACTGGGCTTGCTCCCTGCTATGGTGTGCCGTATACAAGCTGGCCTGAGGGCCATGACTGACGGGCTGCTCGTCGATAAAATTCGGCGGGATAGCTTTCCCTGGATAGAATTACCATACCTGTATTTGATGGGGTGGTTAATTCTCCATAATCCCCGGGTGATATCTCTCGGTTCCGGCAGTAGTTCGGGGGGTAGTTTCTTGTTGAACTACTGGAAGTCTTCCTGGAACGTGAGCACGGTTATAGACTATCGACGGGCGCTAGGCTTTAGTCATAGTTGGAAGCTTTTCTGCACCATCCCTCATGTACATCGCAATCAGTCGGGGATTAGGCTCGAGGATTCGGGTAGAGAGAAGACCATTCTTTCTCCCAAAGCTTTTAATTGGTTGGTCTGTATTAGACCATCCCATCTGCTGTACAGAAGCGAAGATCATTGCTTCTTGGAGCCCTACTTGCCCAGTCAGTTCGCTCGGCAGTTTGGATATGACCAGTTGCACGTGGGCAATGCCGTCACCAGCTTCAGGTCCAGAGGTAGACTCATTGATGGAGCGCGGGGATGGCGATATTTTATCATGGGCTGCACTGGGGTAATTTTTATCGTGCCCGTTATTACACTCTCCACGGAACTGCACATCCTGCATTCGTATGCCCAATTCTATGTGGCAACGAACACCTTCCATCGTGATTTTGATATGCATGGAAGCTTTAGGGTGCCCTCTTCCAAGCCTGGGGGAAGAGTTGAAGTCCCCTCGGTTTCTTCTGATGAGGGTGAGTCCGTTACTCCGGATGAGCCTCTGGTGTCGGTCCCTAGGGGTGAAGTACCTCCGCCTGCAGGGGCTTTGGTAGTTGCTGGGAAGCGAAGGGCTCCTGCTTCCAAGGAAGCTTCCCCTCATAAGAGAAAGAAGAAGATGGTAAATTGTTCTCTCCGGATTCCTGGCATTGATGCTCCTGGAGGTAATCTTGCATCTCCCCGTATTGGGGACGATTCTTTGATTGGATGTTCCTCGCCTTTTAGAGAGGGATTTTCCACAGTTCCGGCTAGTAGTGCCGGAGAATCTCAGCTGGATGCCGCCGTCGCTGCTACTGCTTCAGGTAGTGGAACGAGGTCGCCTTCGGGGCTGAGTATAATAAAGTTTCGTATACCTCTAGTCGGATCGGCATCGGGAGGGACTTTTGCCGTGCCTGCGAGCGTACCTAGCACGATTCCAGCCGATGAGCCTCGGTTGGATTTTGAGGAGGACCTGGAAGACTACTTGCCAGTGTCAGTTCGCAGACCCCTTTCTCCAGGTATGACAGCTCGCCTAGCATTATTAAGAAATGATTTAGATGTACAGGCTGCAGATGCGATGTATATGCCGCCGGCCAGGGTTAAATGTCGTCTTTTATGCCTCTTCTTTGGAAAAATTAATATTACGTTGATATTAACTTCCTTTTATCTTATTTTCAAGGGAAGACCTCTTCGGAGAGGGTGATGTAGACCCGCCCTTTGGCTCTGTGTCAGGTCCTAGTGGTGACACGGAGGTACCTGATTTTGAAGAGGAGACATCTTCGGGTGCTGGCTTGCCTGTCGAGGAGACTCCGGTATCTCAAGAGGAGGACGAGCCTGTCATTGCGACAGTGCCTCTTTTGAGCACGTCGGTCACTTCGTTCGGTGTTGGCGATTCTTCCTTCGTCGTTCCTCCTGTTGAGGCTACGGCCATGGTGACATCGTCTGTGGTTATTCCTGGAGGGAAAGTTGCCACGATCGTGGACACTCCCCGCGTTCATGCGGACCTAGTTGCGCTGACCGAGCAGTACACCGGGATCTTCTATACCACTTTGAGGACGCTGATGTCAATAGTATTGGCGAAGAAGCTGGACTTTGCGCAGCTGAAGAGGTCCTCTCAGTTCTCTATAAAGGCGATCCGGGAATTCGGTGATGCCAGGGTAGCTGATGCGCTGGAGGCGATGGTTAATGGTTTGGAGCAACCCATTAACGAATACCTGCAGCTAGCTCGAGGCAATATTGAATCTCTGGTCCAGGCCAGATACGACTCCTTGGCTGCGCATCTCGTTGAACAGATGGAGCCTCTAAATAAGTCCATCGTGGCTCAGCAGCAGGAGATGGATCATGAGCGTGTCCAACTGGAGTATATCGTCCCCGAGTTGACCCGGTGCGAAGCCGAATATGAGGAAGAGGTAGTGAGGGTCTGCATATTAAAAGATGAGCTTGCTCGTGCAGAGGCGAAGGCTCTGTCTTTGTCGGCAGCCCGAGATATGCTGAAGGAGCGACGGGCGGCTGTTCAGCAGAACCTGACACATGTGGGTATTATCTATGCTAATTTTGTGCAGGCTCGGTCTGAGCTAGTTGCCTTGAATAATGATGCAGCAAGGTTGGAGCGGGCTCGTGCCGATGTCTTGAACTCCCGAATGAGAGGATGGCCGTACTTGCGCAGCAGCTTCGCGACCTGACCGCTCCCCCTCTATGATGTACTTTTGCATTCGCTTTTCGATGTACTCTTGCTCTTTTCTGGGAATAATAAAGAGGCCCTTTATCTGACTTTGTGGACCCATCATTTCGGAACATAAATGATAGGTTTTGGGTGAAAGTGATATCAGAGGTGGTATGGACATGATATACTTTCGGTAAGTTTTTAGCAGAGCATATCTATTCAGAGGTCATATGGACATGACAGAATATGATCCTAACTAGTTTCGTTTTGGAAGTAGTTTTGTCAGAACGAGATCACCTTATTCCACTTGAGCAGAGGAGGTTTAAGCATAGTACCTCTTCAGGAATCTGCCATTGATAGGAGCCATTAGCAGGTCTCCATTAGTCTGGGCTGACCTGTAAGCACCGTTTAAGAACGTTGTCTCGATCACGTAAGGGCCTTCCCATTTGGGTTGGAATTTGCCTTTACTCCTGTGACTAAGAATCCTTGGCCTTCTTACAGCTAAAACTAGCTCGCCGACTTTGAACACTCTTTCCTTTACTTTTTGATTAAAAGTTCTGGAAATGCATGCTTGGTAGAGCGCAATGCGTTGCTGAGCTTGGAGGCATTTCTCGTCTAATCCTTCTAGCTCTTGAAGCCTTGACAGGTCATTCTGTTCTCGAGTTAACTCGTTAGCCACGGCTATCCTGAGTGACGGAATTTGAATTTCGATAGGAAGGACTGCTTCACTGCCGTATACCAATGAGAATGGCGTACAACCTGTCGGTGCTCGTACGGTGGTACGGTATGCCCAGAGACATTCTTCTAGCTTCTCATTCCAATCTCTTTTGTTCGAGGAGACGAACTTCTTCAAGAGTTTGATAATGGTTTTGTTGAAGGCTTTCGCCAACCCATTAGCAGCTGGATAATATGCCGTGGAGGCCACATTTTGTATCCGATTTTTATCGCAGAATCGGTAAAATGCATGGCTGATGAACTGAGGCCCATTGTCATGGATTATCCTTCGGGGAACCCCGAAGCGGTAAATAACATGATGCTTGATGAAGCTGGTCACGTTAGATGTCTTTACCTCAGCAAGAGAGATCGCTTCTGCCCATTTGGAGAAGTAATCCGTGATGGCCAGTATGAACCAGTGACCTCTGGAAGAAGACGGGTGAATAGGGCCAATGATATCCATACCCCATGCCTCGAAAGGCTAGGATGCAACCGTAGGGTGTAGATGTTCGGACGGTTGATGTATGAAGTCTGCATGAACCTGACAGGCCCTACATCGTCTAGCATACTGGATTGCGTTTGTGATCATAGTGGGCCAGTAATAGCCCATTCTTCTGATACGATCCTGTAGCTTAGGACCGGGTTGATGCGCCCCGCACACGCCGTCGTGAGCTTCACGGATAATCCGCTGTGCTTCATCATCAGAGAGACATCGTAATAATAACCCGTCATAAGACCGGCGATATAGGCATTGTGACGATGCGTCGAAATAGAAGCGTAATGATCTTCTTTTGACAGATATTGCTTCTTTAGGATCTTCTGGCAAGATTTTGTATGCTACGAAATCTATAAAGGGACTTTTCCAGTCTCTCCAGGGCGGATCTGCGTTCACCGTGTAGCTGTGTTCTATGTGAAAGTTGTTTTTCACACAAAATAAGTCTCTGTTAAGAAAGATTACTGAATTCTGCCTTCTTACAGGGGTGGCTAAATCTGCGGCTAGACTGGCTAGGGCATCAGCTTCCAGATTCTGAGATCGAGGTACATGCTCAAGGAAGAAACCTTTGAACGTCATGGCTATCTCGACCATTGCTCGGTGATAGGGGATGAGGTCAGGATTCCGGACTTCATATATTCCTCTGACTTGGTTAACGATCAGCAGAGAATCACCGAAGGCTTCCAGAGATTCGACCCCCAGCTCATTAGCGACTTGGAGCCCGATTAGTAGAGCGTTGTATTCCGCCACATTGTTAGAACAGGGCTCGCTAAGAAAATATGTTCGATAGATAACGAGTTTATCAGGAGTGACTAGGACGATCCCTACTCCTAACACCACGTTTCCCCTGGGACCGGTCCTGGAGGCGCCATCAAAGAACAGTTGACATGCCTCGTCTTCCGCTGCAGAATTACACTCCGCTACTTCGTCGGGAATGTCCTCGTATAGTTTGGAGGCCTCCGGGATGGGATGAGCAGCTAGAAAGTCGGCCAATGCTTGGCCTTTGATGGACTTCTGAGGGACGTACACCATGTCATATGGCGTTAATAATATTGCCCAAGTCGCGAGTCGAAAATTAAGGATACTTGGCTTGCTCATCAGTACCCGAAGGGGATTGATCCTGGAGATGATGTGAATGGTTTGGCCCGTGACATAGTGTCGCATTTTCTGAATAGCGAACATCAGAGCCAAGCATTCTTTCTCCACAGGGTTGTATCGGTGTTCGGCTCCGACCATCATCCTGCTGAGGTAGTAGATAGCCTGTTCATGGCCCATATCGTTCTTTTGTGCGAGAAGAGCTCCCAGAGAATGAATCATTGCTCGAACGTATAGCACGAACGGTTTTCCTATGACAAAAGGTACCAGAACCGGCAGGCTAGTGAGGTAGCGTTTGATATCCCCGAACGCTTGCTGACAGGCTTTGTCCCATACGAAGGATACACCTTTCTTCATGAAGCGCAAAAAGGGCTGGCATCTCCCGAAGAGGTTGGATATGAATCTTCGGATATAAGCCAGATGACCTTGAAATCCCCTGAGTTCCCTCAGATTGCGGGGCGGTCGCATTTCTAAGATGGCCTTGACTTTATCAGGGTCCACTTGAATGCCTTTGGCGGTGATGACAAATCCCAGAAATTTGCCGCAAGATACCCCCAGAAAGGACTTTGTAGGGTTCATCTTGAGTTGATGTTGGCGCATCAATTCAAATACTGTCTTCAAGTCTTGGATGTGATTATCCCTGAGGCGGCTTTTGACAGCTACATCGTCCACGTAACACTCCACTGTCTTGCGTAAATGCTTGTGGAATATGTCACTCATAGCTCGTTGGTATGTAGCCCCGGCGTTCTTTAATTCGAAGGGCATGACCGTATAGCAGTATACCCCCAGTGGTGTCCGGAAGGCGGTATGCTTCTCGTCTTCAGGATGCATTTTGATCTGATTGTATCCCGAGAATCCGTCCATGAAAGACATACGTTCAAAACCGCATGTATTGTCGATCATGACGTCTGTGATGGGAAGAGGGAACTCGTCCTTGGGGCAGGCTACGTTCAGATCTCGGTAATCGATGTAGATACGTACTTTCCCATTCTTTTTTATGACCGGGACAATATTGGCGACCCAGTCGGGATATTGTTCCTCACGGATGAAGCCGCAGGCTATCAACTTCTTGACTTCAGCTTCAATGGCGTCCATCATGTCCGGGCAGAACCGGCGTTGGTGCTGCTTCACAGGCTTTGAATCGGGCAGTATGTTGAGTTTATGAGTAGCCACCTTTGGATCTAGACCTGACATATCCTCATAATTCCATGCAAAGACGTCGATATATTCTTTTATCAGCTGGGTAATTTCTTCCCTTTCTTCTTCGGAAAGGTCGTTACTGATAAATATTGGCTTTGGTGAAAGTTTATCCCCTACGTCAATCTGGATAACTTCATCTTTAGTGGGAGGTTCTCTCTGCTCGAAGAGGAACTCCCATTATTTATCCATCTGCTGAGGCCAAGCGTCATTCTCGAATGGTTCGGATTCTTGTTCGTCTGATTCGAAGGAATTCGTCGCTACCATATTTGCTGATAATGTTTGCCCGAGGGCATGAGATGAGCCGGAGGGCGATGAGCCATCTTGAAAAAGATATCCTCATCTGACGTGGAAGTCGTAAGGGAGGTGGCATACCCTAACCCGAAACGGGTTTATTGATAGTGGGGATTGCCGAGCAGCGGTGTTCGTCTACCTTTCCCATAGTTGAGACCTGGTCCCATCCTCAAGTTGTAATCCATATTTTGCATGATCTTCAAGGCTTGTGGGCTGTACCTGTGAACTTGCATTTCACCAGAGTCGTCATCAAAGGAATCCTCTTGTATAGTCTGTTCGTTGCGCATGCGGCCGAAGACTATTGAACGCTGACCGTTGCGGGCCGGTGGAACAATGAAGATAGAATCCTCATGTGGTCCATACGTTGTGGTGACATTGGATGATGACGCCACTTCCCATATGTGCAGATGATAGGAATCTATAGCTGCCAAGAATTTTCGTACTATAGGCTCTATATCGTCATGGGGAGAGGATTCCTGATTTGGAATCCGAGCGTCAATATACTGGAAAAGAGGTCCTTTATTATTATCAAAAACCGCACTTCTGGTTGTATTTACATCACTCGGCTGCTTGCTGTGCCGAAGGTTGATGATTAAGGGCGGAGGCTTCTGGTTTAGAGTGACCACTAGAGGATCACCCCCTTTCCCTGACCTGGTCTTGTTCAGGTGGATCGCCATAGGCTCTGTGGCTTTTGGACGGGTAGTCCGTCCTTTCACCTTGATTGACAGAGGTTGCTTGGCAGAAGGTTCTTCAGACTCCCTGTGGGATTCCTTCTCTGCTTGGGCTGACACCTCTTCCGTGTAGTCTTGAGAGTATAACACGACGTCGGAGTAGTAGGATTCTACTCCTTTAAATGGGTTTAGGTCGGCAACCTCCGTTTGTACTGTCCCTTGGGCGTCTACATATTTGAAGCATTGTTGTAGAGTCGAAGGAACTATGTTGTGGTCATGGATCCACGGTCTTCCTAGCAGGATGTTATAGGACACCTCTGAATCGATGACGTAGCATGTAGCTACCGATCTGTGGTTGCCAATCTGGATCCTCAGGCAAATTTTTCCCAACGACTTACTTCTTCCGGCGTTGAAACCCACGATAGTAGTGGTGGTGTAAGCCAGTTCGCTGGTAGGAATCCTCAGCGGTCTAAGCAGACTATGAGGAATGATGCTGATTGAGGATCCCGGATCTATTTGAATCCGGTCGACCTCCATGGAACCGACGTACCCGGTCTGGTAGAGGGGTCTGTCATGCCTGTTATGTTTTAACAGCATGTCGTCTTGAGTGAAAGTGATGTTTGGGACCACCTCCATCACACTGTGGCATCGGGGACACACTGCAGGTTCTTCATCGGGGGACTTGAGTTGGGTCAAGTATGTATCCGCCTGCATCAATGCTTCACTCAGGGCTAGACGAGTGTCTTGGGAGAGCCTGAGTAGCTCGAAGATGGACAACCTGGCCGGTGTATTAGCCAGTTGGGCCAAGATGTCGAAGTTGTACGGCTTCTCTAAACCTTTGTTTTGAATATTTTTCACAGGTTTATCGAAGCACACTTCTTTTTGCTTCCCCTTGTCCGCCGAAGTTGGTCTCGAAGGACCGGCCTCTGGTACGGCGGGCTCTGGTTCCGAAGGCTTGGCAGCTGAAGCGTCTGCAGGTGCATCTTTCTGACTTGCTCCGTAGTCCTTGAGATAAGCCTTACCTGAACGGGTTACTGTGGCCAAAACCTCGTCTTCGTCTGATGTCGAAGAAGTCGCAACCATATGGCATAGCTTGCATTTGGAGTTCTTCCTGGACTTAGCTTTAGTAGCATTAGTCTCTTTTTCGAGCTCCGATACCAAGTCTGGGTGTACCCACATAATCTCGCCTCTCCGGGTAGTTAGGGGTAACAGGTCATGATTTTGACCCCAAGCCGGTGGGAGATTAATGATGTTCATCGTTGCCCGGGAAATAGGTGTAACACCGTCCGGTACTTTTTGGGGAGGCAGATTGCCAAATTGTAGAGAGATCATGTTGGCCGTGACTGTCTTCTCGCTATTGCGCAGGGTGATGGCTTTAGCATCGATCAGCTCTTGGATCTTTCTTTTCAGTATGTAATATGCCTTTGTTGGGTGGTGTACGTATCTGTGGAAGATGCAGTACTTGGGGTTGTTGGCGCTACCGGCCTCACTAGGCCGTCTCTCCTTCGGAAGGGTGATTTTGCCACTTTTGACGAGACACTCGAATATACTCGGAATGTCGTCGTCGTCGAAAGAGTATACCTTGACGGGCCTGGAAGTCCCAGGTTTTGTCTGCGTGGTTGCTGCAGTCTTCTGTCTTGACGTATTGATCGCCAGAGCTTCTTTTCCTTTAGAACTGCGAGGATGGTCGCCGCTGGGGGATGACCTCTTGCCTCTGTCAGAGGTAGAGATCATGATGCCGTTGTCACGCGCCTTGCGACTGTTGTCCTCGGCGGCTGCCGCTGAGATGATGAACGAGGGCCAATCATGGAACTGATATGGTCCTGTGAACACCGAGATCACGGAAAGAAGGTTCTTCGTGTAAATGTCTACCAACGCTGAGTCTGGAACTCCTGGAGGCATCTATAAGGTGGCTTGACGGAAACGTTCGACGAAGGTGCGAACATCCTCCTTCTCCCTCTGCTTGAATTCGATGAGAGAGGACATAGACATGTCCATTCCTCCCTCGTAGAATCGTATGAAGAATAAAGCCTTGAAGTCTTCAAAGGAAGTAATGCAGTTGTCCGCCAGGCTGCGGTACCACTGGTAAGCTACTCCCGAGAGACAGCCCTTGAATACCCGGGTGAGGAGGGCGTCATTCCCTTGTAGCAACACCGTCATCATACTGAAATAGTTCATGTACTGACTTTGTGATATTTTTCCCTCGAACAGGGCCATAGTCTGAGGTTTGTACCTCGGAGGAAAAGGGGCCTCTTCCCAGATAGCTGGGTATGGTTGGTTGATTCCCAATTTCTTGAGCTGATCTTTGTGCTTCAAGGCGTCGAATTGGGCTTTCAACTCCCGTACTGCTTGCATCGGATTTTCAGCTGGTAGCGAGACCATGGAATGGTGCGGAGTTAGTTGTATCGTGACTCCCGCAGGAGGTAGTACATTCTCCGAGTGAGGAAGTGAAGGACCAGCTGATTCTTGATCTAGAGCAGGCTCTTGGATCGTGTTAGACGGTGGTAGATCCACCCCCACACGTATCTGAGTAGGCAGGACCGATGTTCGAGCCATAGCAGCCGCTTGTTGAGTTAGCATCATTTGGTGCATGTCCTCCATCATGGATTGCATTTTCTTCAAAGATGTCTCTAGTGTAGTAATGCGTTGCTCAGCGTTCCCTGATGGCGAGGCTTCCTCGTGTTCATCTCCAATGGCATAAACTCCCATCTCCCGGGGCGTCATTGAAGGATGAGTATAGGTTGCTGCAGAAGTTGATTCTATACTCTCAGTATCTGATTCGGGAGACTGGCGACCCCCAGCATCGGAATCAGAAGAGCACGAAGTCAGTTTTTGCGACCTTGAATGAGTGTTCTGGAATACCCCAGCTTCGGTGTCCCTAAGGAGCATGTTGAATCTTCTTCGACTCGGAGTTCTAGAGGACGGACGCCTTGAGTCTAAGCTTCCTCCAGGTATATGTGAAGCCATGTTCACAGATGCATGCGCGGGCTCTTCTTCTAGGAAATATGGAGAGTAGCTCAGTCGGTCAAAAACTGGCCGTTTTGCTTTAGAACAGTAATAATTAATCATAATCCTGTGAATATTACAGCAGTGCTCGCTAGGAGGCGTAATAGCCATGCTGGAAGATCCCCTCTCCTTGCGCTTCCGGATTAGATATTTGCGCAGGTCAGGAGGAGTTGCAGAAGAAGAAGGTGATGGCTTGTTCCTTCTGTTCCCGTTGGTGGGCATGCGGATGATGGGGACCGTAGTCTTTCCTGTGCCACCCGTATACAACAGGTTGGCCATCTGTGTGGCGGATAATCCCCGGGGAGGGTGTCTTTCCGCGACTGGAGCCTTCTTTACGCCTAGGGAGTTCGCCTGGCGTAATTTGGAGCTTCGCTCTAGTTAGCGTAAAGCTGAGGATGTCCTCAGTCGGCCATCAGCGTCTCGCGTAATTCGGAGGGCGTGAAGATTGTTAATTTGCTGGCGTAAAGGCCGAGAAGTTGAGTAGTCCGCCGCTCGCTTTCCCTTGCGGAGATCACAGGGATTATCTGGTTCTCCATAGAGGTCAGATGTTGTTTTACGTGCAGAGCGTGTCTTGTACTTCTGATTTGGTGCTGAGGCTTTAACAGAAGCTTTGTCTATTCCGCCAGGGTCGGGAGACTGAATTTTATGCGCAGAGCATGGAGTATACTTCTAGGTTAGCGCTGAGGCATTGCCAGAAGTTTTGTCTGTTCTGTCAGGGACGGGAGATTGAATTTTACGTGCAGAGCGCGGTGTATACTTCTGGGTTAACGCTGAGGCATTGCCAGAAGTTTTGCCGGTTCTGTCAAAGACAGGCGACTGAATTTTACGCGCAGGGCGCGGAGGGAGAAAGGCTACAACCTCATTGTTCGGAGAGATTAGAGAGATCGAAGAGTCCACAGGAATCGTAGAGGATGTCTTGGGCATCCAGTCCTTACGCAGCTTCCTGTTGTTTTGGTGAGAGAAAGAGCGTGAGAGTTGCCCTTTGTCCAGAGCATATCTTCGTAGGCAGATTGGTCGAACTGGCCGACTAGTGTCTTCTTCACGGATCCCACAGATACCGTATCGTGTTGAGCAATAGCTTCCTCATCAGAAGAGAAAGATGTCCCCAGCAGAGTCGCCATCTTGTTTCGGGATAATATAAACGAGAAAAGATTTGATGAATGCGGAAAACGAGGTCTTGTACGAAGACCCGCTCTTCTTTTATGTTTACAAACAAGATTGTACAAATTTGATCCTACACGAGGATGTCTAAGTATAATTGATTTAATCTGGGTGAATATTGTTATAGGTGTCTGATCTGCAGTCGATCACTTTAGCCCTTGGACCACACGATGTTGAAGAAGTGTCGTGGAAGACAGGTAGCAGCTTCGAGGGTTGCTGAAGAGGGTGGACGCCCGATGCCAAAGTCGTCGATCCCTTCTCTTTGCCTGAGCTCTGGACTCTTCTCTCTCTCTCTCTCTCGACCGTTGGATCTGGTACTGGATCTCTTGATCAATTTTTAGACCTAACTTCTTCGACCCTCCAATTTGTTGACCTTGTTCCTCATTGATAGAGGTCTCTATTTATAGAGTTTTAGTGACAGTGACCACTCAATCGGTGTAAAAATTGAGTAGTGGAAAGTACAGCACCCTTTTATACAACGGTTAAAATAACCAAAGCCTGCGTATAGATGATCCTTTGAATGAGCGTGTGACGCGGGTCCAACTAAGGGACAAAACGCGTATAATCGCTACGAAGATCACGGCGTAAAAGCCACGCAGGTAGGTATCCCTCGTGTAGAAGAGGTTGGCATAGAAGCCAATGTCTGTCACCATGGCATAGAAGCCAAATAGTTATCAAAACGGCATAGAAGCCGAATAGGCGTAGAAGCCGAGTGGTCATAAAGGCCGAGTAGGCGTAGAAGCCGATTAGGCACCGAAGCTGAATGGACGTAGAAGCCGAGCAGGCACCAAAGCTGAATAGGCGTAAAAGCCGAGCAGGCACCGAAGCTGAATGGGCACAGAGGCCGAGCAGGCACCGAAGCTGAATGGGCACAGAGGCCGAGTGGATGTGGACGTTTTAGCCGGAATTACGACTTTTAGAGATATAATCAAATCCCCAGCATTAATTGTGGAGATTTGCCATCATCCGGTGCATTAAACGCAGAGGCGTGTTTTGAAGGTCTGTCACTTGGCCTGCGCATGGTGCAGAGACATGTCTCAGGCATCTGTCAGTTTTCGGCGCTTCAAATGCAGAGACGTGCCTCAAGAATCTGTCATCGCTCTGTGCATAAAAAATGCAGAGACGTGCCTCAAATCTCGTATGAGGTGCAGCTTTTGACGTGGCAGGCGGTTTGTCTTCCGCGGAGCGTAAGAAGCTCTCATCTGCCCTTTATAAAATAGGCAGTGTATTCCTCTGTGTATGTAAAAGCGGTTTACGCAAGGGAAATGGTAGTAAATGACAGCCTGGGTTGCAGTGCCTCGCCATCATTATAGCCGTCGCCTGGGTAGTCGAGCAGTATCCCTTTGTCAGAAGTCGAGACGTCATGTTCATTGCAGGATCTGACAGATTTATTGCAGGCTTTGACAGGTTCATTGCAGGGTTTGACAGGTTCACTTTGGAGAATATGAAGCGTCCCTCGTACACTTTAATGTGTCCTACGTGGATGGTCCTTGAGCCTGTATTTCTCACTGTGCTTTAGCGGAGAAGCTCTATTTGCATGCTTGAAGGCTCTGAAGTCCTCTGTTTACGCTGCTTTGCATCAATATGCTGCGTAGAGCTTACAGCGTATTTTTTATGCTTCAACAACCACGGTAGAATAAAAGACTAATTTGCTAATACATAGCTTATAAAACCAATACCACTCGATCTATTTCATTTGAGCAACTATTCGTCTAAAAAATTCAAGAAATTATCAATCCATTCATCTCATCGTAACAATATTATATAAAAAAAATTAATCCTTAATAAAAGGCCATATTGCACAATCCTATCATAAAAGAATTGTACCTTAACTTACTTTATAATTTCTTTATCTTAATTCTTCCTCAATCTAGGTCATTTAAACTTCGTGTCGACTATTCTCTAAATCATTATTATTTCTCAAAGTTAAGTTTATTATTTATCCATCCTTATTCATTATCCCTTAATAAATCTTGAATCTAAAAACGTTAACTATAATATTTTATCATATATTGTCACTCCCCATTTCTGATATACGTATTTGGAACGTATTTATTTTTTGCTAGTATAATTGAATATTGCATGGAGACTAGAAATATTCTTTGGTTGAGTTTGGGCTCATAGTTTATTTCAATGGCTAGGATTGGTCATGACTTGATCCAATGGCCAAGCATCAAATCCTAGCCTATATGAGCCATCTTATTTTTCTCTCTTTCCTCATTCTCTTTATTTCGTCTCCTTCTTCATTTTAGGCAAGTACACTTGCATGACATGGAGAAACACTTAGATTTTAATTTTTATTTTTGCTTGTATATTATTAGTCTATTATGTGTACCATAAGTTTCTAAGCACTTTTAATACTGGGAGTTGATGGTTTTGATGGATAGATTTGAATAGATCTACATTTTAAAGTTAGGATTTTTATGGGTTACATGATTTTTCTTGGTTTTGATCTATAAAATCTTGTTATTTTCGTAAACTAGTAGTTCCATGTGGTAGAGAATTCAATTTCGTACAATTTTGACTTTTGATTCATTTGATTTAGAGTAAAAATGAGGATTTTATGAATAAAATAAGTTTTTGAATTTTTGGAATTTTTTTCATGGAGTTCATCTTGTTTGGGACGATAAAGTTCCATGCGGCCTAGCTTCATGCGACCTCTTCCAGCATGCACCTATCTTGTTGGGCGTAGGGCTGTACATGCTTCATGTATCCCATGCGCCCAACATCCCATGAGTCCAGCATTTTATGCATCCATCATTCCATGCGCCCAGCATCCCATGCGTCCAGATCCCATGCGTCCAGCATCCCTGTGTCCTACATCCCATGCGTCCAGCAACCCATGCATACAGCATTCCAAGCATCCTGTATCCCCACGCCTAGCATCCCATGCGTCATGCATCCCTGCGTCATGCATCACATACGTCATGTATTCCATGCGTCCTATATTCCCTATGTCCTATATTCCCTGCGTCCAGCTTATCCCTTCATCCAGCATGTCTTTAAGGCCCAGCTCGCTTATTAGGCCAGCTTTGCTCATTTTGCTGATTTGCTTGGTTTTGATATTTTATTGGATTTTGTGATTTTATGTGCGATCTTGATGACTATAAGTGTGATTAGACTCAGTGACTATGTATTAGACCTGACTATGCGCCTGACCCGACTATGTGTAGAATTATACCATACACCAAGTAATTTGACCTATGTGTTGCAATGTGATGGAACCAATGTGATTAACTAACAAGTTTGTGATTTGACTCGACTACTTGTATCAGTGATGATACACTTACTACGTGATATATGTTCCTACGTGTTAAGTGTTTCCACGTGTTATATGTTACATATTTTACACCGAGGTGTTCTTATATGCTATGCGATATATGATATAATACAATTTCTTCAGCATGGACATGATAGTAGTCAATAACCAAGCATGGCTAGAAATTGTCAGATTGTTGCATCACGGTGGAAGAAATCCAAATTAAACTATCAAGTGGGAAAGTGAATTCGTATCTAGCATAGCCATACCAAGGTACGAGATATAGAAGGAACGACCATGTGAACACGACATGTGATTCTAGCTAACCATAGGGTAAATTAGATAACTAAAACTTGTAGAGCATTGGGAAGGACGAAATTGAGATCGTGTATGACAAGCTGCCCTCAGGTATCTAACTGGAGTGTGCAAGGCTGGCCCCCATGGATATTGTTTAAATCTGCATTAGTGGATTACAATATCCGATTACTATATTGTACTGTGTGTTCAATGCAATCTTAGCAGGATGGCCTTATGAGGGACCGATACATAATACTACGTGCTATGCGATGATTATTATGGCTCGACTAGCCCTGCTTGAATAGCGCACGATCTGAGGATTTATATTATTTATATTATAAATTTGGGATAACTCGGACTCCACCTAGCAAGTTGTATAAGTGATTGGCCATTTTATAATTAAGCTTGATTGTGTTTGTATCTTCTGTTAGTAGTTTAGGAACATGGACTGTCGTGGTGTGATGGTTCAACCCTTGTCCTTGTTTGGTTGTAGGGTTGGGATATTGTGCTACGATAGGCTATGGGCCGAGATTGCGACGCAGAATCCTAACTTGACCTGAATTAGAGGATGTAGGATGTGCCTTATCTCGATGTAGTATTGTACTTCTTGTCCTTGTTTGGTGTAGGAGTATCATATTGCCTCGATGATGGTGTATACGCCTATGGTTCTTGGTTCAAGCACTATATATATATATATATATATATATATATATATATATACACTACTTTGGTTTTTGTTTCTTTATTCGTGCTTTCTTGTGGTACTTGCTATTTGGGATCTAACCCCACTGGTTTTGCATGGCCATGTTTAGAGCCATCACCAGAGGATCCAGCTTACTTCTGTAAACCCCCTCACCCAAAATAGGTATTTTGTGTGTATTTTATATTATTACATTTATTATAGATTATTTTAAATATTGAATTTTTTTAGAGTATTCTCTTAGTTAATTAGAAAATAATTTTTTTTCATATATTTACTTATATAAATATTTATTTAGAATTATTTTTAGGCTAATTTAGATTTTTGAAGATTTTTCTAGAATTTTTGGGTAATTAAAACATTGGAAACATAAATTTTTAGGACTTTCATGATTTACTATGAGACCATACTTGCATATTATTTCTGCCAAATATTTATTTTAGGTTAAAATATTTAATTATATTTTTCTGTAATTTATTTAGAATTTTAAGAAATTTATTTATATTTTTGAAATTATTTAGGATTTATTTGGATATATATAGTCTTAATATTAGATATATGCTAATTTAAGATTATATAAATTATTTGTATTATCTTTAATTATATTTAAGATTATAAATTATTGAGATAAAATCAAACTCTATTTTAAATTAATTCAAATCATGAGCCTACTAGGAAAACAACTTCATGCATATCCTATCCTTATTTAAACTGATCATAATCATATCCAAATTAACCAATCCTAGTCTTATTCAATTAAGTAGTCTCCACCATTATAAATATCTATTAGACTTATGGAATAAACTCTTCTTTCATTTTTTTTCCCAAACTACTCTATTTTTCGTCCAAAAATAATTAAAATTCGTCATAAATTCAGCCTCATTTTCTAGTAGTTATGACGACTTAAAAAGACGATATCTCCTATCTCCGGACTCCAAATGCGCTCCAGTTTTTTTTGCTAGAACCATATCAAGGTTAGTTTCCTGAATATATAGATTATTTTAATAATTTATGAACTTATTTTTCTAGAAAATTCTAAAAGTGCCAGTTGTCCAAAATCAAACGCGTTTTCATATTTTTAAGATTTTGGGAGATCCCGAATTCGGAATTAAGAACTGTTTAAAGTTTCAGAAAGTTGACATGATGAACTTACATAAAATAATATTTTCAAAATTTAACATGTAATTTTAATCTACTGTAAAATTTGTGCAACGTAGACGTAAATAGAAAATTACTGAAAATTGTCATCTGTGCGCCCTTGTGGCCATAACACTTTACCGAATTGTGATTTCATGAAACCGTCGATTCCAGAATTCATGTAGCGCTAAAATCTATAAGACTTTACACACAAATCCAGGATTTGAGTTGGTTGACTTTATGGTCAACGGATTGCCTCGATTTGCGTGCTACGGATCACAAATTCGTAAAGTTGACTTTCTTTGGACCAAAATTAGGGTATACAATAAAATCAAATTATAATAATATTAAAATTTTAGATTATTTTATTCAGAGTTAAAATTGATTAAAATGGCAGAAACTATTTACCCACTTTTGTAACCTAACTTGTTTAATTTATGTGACGGGTAGATCGGACGACGCCTTGAGTTGGGACTTTATCCTTTTCAGACCAGACAAGATACCTTACCAAATTGCTTACAGTACTTTTGCATGCTTAATATATTTTATATATTTATTACATGTGTCTTTTCTTTCAGTCATAATTATATACTAATATATGTTGACAAACACTTGACACATAGTATCATGGGAGGGGAGGATAATCAGTAGGCGTCTGGGCTATAACCACTATGATAAACCGTAGTAACTAGCACGCACTATGGTAGTCGTGTGCGATGGTCGCTACCCTCGCGGTATGTCGGCTGATGGTGTCGCGGTGGTCGCTACCCTCGCGGTATGACGGCTGATGATGTCCCTGACATGTGTGTGAGTTGTGAGATAAGATAGAGTAGCCTACCCATGCTCATACGTCGAAAAGTTGTCCTCATTATGCATTCATATAGATTATCTTGTACAGCATACTTATATATTTTTTACCTATTATGCATGCTTACTGTATTCAAATTGGCATACTTCTATGTATCTTGTTACGTCCCTCTGAGGACCTGGTCCCTTTCCAGGTGTAAACGATCTTGACTATTCGCAGGAATATGAATCAAGACTTGCTACTTATCTCTTTCGAGGAGGTCTTCTCTTCGAGTCTCATTGTTCATTAGATGTACTTATGTGGTTTCTCTTATATTCTAGTTGGTAGTGGATTTGTCTCCACCCAACTACTTGTTCTTATTAAGCATTTTATACTTGATTCAGTTATATAGTTGATTGGTTATTTAATTATGTGGATGAGATCTAGTTATGCCCTGTGACTTGTGACAATATATATATATACCACATGTGAGTTAATATTCATATTACAGCGTACGTGTGTATTATGGTATCCATATATTAGAGTTTCCATATACATACGGCTGGCATGCTTATGTATTCCTAGTCCTACGTATTTTAGGACTGGGCGTGACATATTTTTGTGGTGGCCCATGCAGATCGAGAGTATATTGTCTTGGTTATGTTATTGTACCAAGCAAGCCTGTAAATAGGATTAGTGTATAGGATCTCATCCACATTAGACTATGACTCATATTCCTTCTAGTCTATTTTATTTAGATAATTGCATCCTGCTTGATTCATGTGCTTCCCTAATAGTTTCTTGAGTATAGCATTCTGCTAGAATATATGAATCCTTGTTATTAGGATAATAATTAGGATAATATTTTTATTAAGAATACAACTAGAATATTGACACATCACTAAGTTTAGAATATCTAATGAACCCTAGCATCCCTTACCTGTAGGTTAATTGACCATTATCCCTTGATATATTTATGAAGGACTTGAGAGTAGTATAGACACGACTAGAGTTAGTAAGAAATTTGACCATATTGATTGACCCTTGTATTGAGGAACCAATAGAAATCCAAGATTGAAAATTAGGACTAAACCTAACTTTCATAGTGAGATAATATTAAAACTATAAATTTAGATCATTATCATGATATTAGCATAACAGTACCTTAGGAAGCCAAGAGAAAAGAATATAATACTTCCCTTGATCATACTTCGAGCACAGAGATTAGCATACCACATTTTCCTAAAAAATTATGATATTATTAAGAGTCTCTTTATTTAATTTTATATCTTATTCCTCCAAAACCTTAACGCTCGCTATTGGTGCGACGACTAAAATTTTCTTTCATCTTTCAATTCGTGCCACATAACCCTTCTGATTGTAGGCCAAGTAATTTTCTTTTATGTTAGGATACATAGTTTGGTAGGATTATAGTTTGTTAATCTTAAATTATGTGCTTATAGTTAGAACTTCATAGTTGAGTTATTCATTTAGATTATGATTTTATAATTATGCTTTAGTTTCAAATCACGTAATTTGTACTTTCACTCATCATAATCCAGCGTACCTATATTTTCTCTACTACCTCGATTTATGCTGCTATTATAGCCTAGTTTTGCAAGCTTATTATTTTATCGAGCTTGTTCATGACATATGTATTATTGGGGGCCCACACTAATATATTGTCTAAATCAGAATCAGTGTATTATGGTCTTATCAATCTTAGTGCGCTTGGTTCGCTCTTTGCATGACTACTTTACGTGGATTGAGATATAGTTGACTCAACTTGTTAGACAAATATACTTGCCCTCTAGAATGGTCAGAGCATTTCACATCATGTACATAACCGTTCTGATGTGAACATACGAATAGAAATTTACCAAAATAAGATTTCAATCCATAACTGCCTTGGCCACTCCCTTTTGAATTCTTTAATCGCTTTGAACCCCGTACTTGTATTCTATTACCTCCTCCTTGAATTCTTTATTGTTGATTTCCGTCTTCTCCTATTTCGGAAAGACGAACGCTCGTGCTTGGTATAAGTTTGATACACGGAGAGTACTAGATATACCCCATAGTCCAATCATATTACTTGGTGACTATCTTTTGTAATTAAGGACATAAAATATGTGAGATATTTTGTGGATTGAATAACACGATTAAATAATTTGAGGAAGTTTTTCTTAAATGTATAGCCCATGTGATAGATCGGTAAATCCTAAGTTGGGTAGAAGTTAGATTATCAACTTGAGGTAAAAAAATTTAGATTGTAATCAAGTGAGATTAGGTTGAGAGATTTAAGTTATTTTAATTTTGAGAATTTTTAGAAGAATAATTTAGATTATGATGATTTAACTTTAAAAATAAGAATGCCTTATAGAATAAATTTTAAAACTTTGATATTGTAGACCAAATATTTATAATTTGAGAACATGATTTAAATTTTGAATATTGGAGATTCAAATTAACAATTTAAATCTTGAGAAAAAAATAGAACTTTAATTATGAACATTGATGGATTGAATTCAAAATTTTACAATTTGATGATTTGAATTAAAAGTTGAATTTTGATTGTTGGATTACCTATTTGAAATGTTGATAATAAAAATTGAATTTAAAATTTGAAGAATTCAAAATTCTTAAGTTGAAATATAGGAAAAAGATTTGATTAGAAATATTTCAAATCTATATGAGATTATGATAGTTGAAAATTATGATGTAAAATTTGATGTGGGTTATTTAAATATTCAAGATGTCAAATAGATTTGAATTAAATTTGGATGTTAATTATTTAAAAATCTAAATGAGATTATGATAGGTTAAATTTTGATTTAAACAGTGGTTATTTTAATTTTGAAGAGATTGTGACGGAATTAAATAGATTTTCTCATTTAAATTTTTTGAGAAGATTGCGGGTGACTTGTCTTAGATACGAATATGAAAGATTTACCAAATCATTACTTATTTTTAATTTCGAGGATGAAATTTTTGTTAGTTGGGTAGATTGTAAACTCTCTCACCCAAAATAGGTATTTTGTGTATATTTTATATTATTATATTTATTATAGATTATTTTAAATATAGAATTTTTTAGAGTATTCTCTTAGTTAATTAGAAAATAATTTTTTTTGATATATTTACTTATATAAATATTTATTTATAATCATTTTAAGGCTATTTTCGATTTTTGGATTTTTTTTAGAATTTTTGGGTAATTAAAACATAGGAAACGTAAATTTTTAGGACTTTCATGATTTACTATGAGACCATACTTGCATATTGTTCCTACCAAATATTTATTTTAGGTTAAAATATTTAATTATATTTTTTTGTAATTTATTTAGAAATTTAAGAAATTTATTTATATTTTTGAAATTATTTAGGATTTATTTGGATATATATAGTCTTAATATTAGATATATGCTAATTTAGTGTTAATAGATATTAATAAGATTATATATAAATTATTTGTCTTATCTTTAATTCTATTTAAGATTATAAATTATTGAGATAAACTCAAACTCTATTTTAAATTAATTCAAATCCTGAGCCTATAAGGAAAGCAACTTCATGCATATCCTATCCTTATTTAAACTGATCTTAATCATATCCAAATAAACCAATCCTATTCGTAGTCTCCACCATTATAAATATCTATTAGACTTATGGAATCTTCTTTCATATTTTTCTTCCCCAAACTACTCTCTTTTTCGTCCAAAAATAGTTAAAATTCGTCATAAATTCAGCCTCATTTTCTAGTAGTTATGACGACTTAAAAAGACGATATCTCCTATCTCCGGACTCCAAACGTGCTCCAGTTTTTTTTAAAACCATATAAAGGTTAGTTTTTTGAATATATAAATTTTTTAATAATTTATGAACCTATTTTTTCAAAAAATTCTAAAAGTGCTAGTTGTCCGAAATTAGACGCATTTTCGTATTTTTGTGATTTCGGGAGATCTCGAATTCAGAATTAAGAACTGTTTGAAGTTTCAAAAAGTTGACATGATGAACTTACATAAAATAATATTTTCAGAATTTAACATGTAAGTTTAATCTACTGTAAAATTTGTGCAACGTAGACGTAAATAGAAAATCACCAAAAACTGTCATCTGTGCGCCCTTGTGGCCATAACTCTTTATCGACTTGTGATTTTATGAAACCGTCGATTCCAGAATTCATGTAGCACTAAAATCTATAGGATTTTACACACAAATCCAAGATTTGAGTTGGTTGACTTTTTGGTCAACGGATTGTCTCAATTTGCGTGCTACGGATCACAAATCCGTAAAGTTGACTTTCTTTAAACAAAAATTAGGGTTTAACAATAAAATCAGATTATAATAAGATTAAAATACTATTTTTGGTTATTTTATTGAGAGTTAAAATAGAATAAAATGACGGAAACTATTCACCCACTTTTGTAACCTAACTTGTTTAATTTATGTTACGGGTAGATCGGACGACGCCTTGAGTTGGAACTTCATCCATTTTATACCAGGCAAGATACCTTGCCCAATTGCTTACAGTACTTTTGCATGCTTATTATATTTTATATATTCATTGCATGTTTGTTTTCTTTCAGTCATAATTATATACTAATATATGTTGACACATACTTGACACATAGTATCATGGGAGGGAAGGACAATCAGTAGGCGTATGGGCCATAACCACTCTGGTAAACCGTAGTAACTAGCACACACTATGGTAGTCATATCCGATGGTCTCTACCCTCGCGGTATGTCGGCTGATGGGGTCATGATGGTCGCTACCCTCGCGGTATGACGGCTGATGATGTCCCTGACGTGTGTATGAGTTGCGAGATTAGATAGAGTAGCCTACCCATGCCCATACGTCAAAAGTTGTCCTCATTATGCATTCATATAGATTGTCTTGTACAGCGTACATATATATTTTTTATCTATTATGCATGCTAACTGTATTCAAATTGGCATGCTTCTATGTATCTTGTTACGTCCCTCTGAGGACCTATTCCCTTTCTCGGTGTAGACGATCTTGACTATTCGCAGGAGCACGGATCAAGACTTGTTACTTATCTCTTTCGAGGAGGTCTTCTCTTCGAGTCTCATTGTTTGTTAGATGTACTTATGTGGTTTCTTTTATATTCTAGTTGGTAGTGGCTTTGTCTCCACCCAACTACTTGTTCTTATCAAGCATTTTATACATGATTCAGTTATATAGTTGATTGGTATTTGATTATGTGGATGAGATCTAGTTATGCCCTGTGACTTGTGATAATATATATATACCACATGTGAGTTAATATTCATATTACAGCATACGTGTGTATTATGATATCCATATATTAGAGTTTCCATATACATACGGCTGTCATGCTTACGTATTCCTAGTCCTACGTATTTTGGGACTGGGGCGTAACATATTTTTGGGTGGCCTATGCAGGTCGAGAGTATATTGTCTTGGTTACGTTACTGTACCAAGCAAGCCTACAAATAAGATTAGAGTATAGAATCTTATCCACATTTGACTATGACTCATCTTCCTTCTAGTCTGTTCTATTTAGATAATTGTATCCTGCTTGATTCATGTGCTTCCCTAATAGTTTCTTGAGTATAGCCTTCTGCTAGAATATAGGAATCCTTGTTATTAGGATGATAATTAGGATAATATTCCTATTAAGAATACAACTAGAATATTGATACATCACTAAGTTTAGAATACCTAATGAACCCTAGCATCCCTTACCCGTAGGTTAATTGACCACTATCCCTTGATATATTTATGAAGGACTTGAGAGTAGTATAGACACGACTAGAGTTAGTAAAAAATTTGACCATATTGTTTGACCCTCGAATTGAGGAACCAATAGAAATCCAAGATTGAACATTAGGACTAAACCTAACTTTCATATGAGATAATATTAGAACTATAAATTTAGATCATTGTCGTGATATTAACAGAACAGTATCTTAGGAAGCCAAGAGGAAAGAATATAACACTTTCCTTGATCATACCTCGAACACAAACATTAGCATACCACCTTTCCCTAAAAAATCATGATATTATCAAGAGTCTTTCTATTTAATTTCATATCTTGTTCCTCCGAAACCTTAACGCTCGCTATTGGTGCGACGACTAAAATTTTCTTTCATCTTTCAATTCGTGCCACCAAACCCTTCTGATTGTTGGCCAAGTGATTTTTTTTTATGTTAGGATACATAGTTTGGTAGGATTGTAGTTTGTTAATCTTAAATTATGTGCTTAGTAGTTAGAACTTGATAGTTGAGTTATTCTTTTAGATTATGATTTTATGATTATGCTTTAGGTTCAAATCACGTAATTTGTACTTTCACTCATCATAATCCAGCGTACCTATATTTTCTCTACTACCTCGATTTATGCTGCTATTATAGCCTAATTTTGTAAGCTTATTCTTTTATCGAGCTTGTTCATGACATATATATTATTGGGGGCCCACACTAATACAATGTCTAAATCAGAATCAGTGTATTATGGTCTGATCAACCTTAGTACGCTTGGTTCTCTCTTCGTATAAAACCCATAATTTTAAAAACCCGTATTATTTATTTAATTAATTGAATTATAGTATTTAGTAGCTAAGTAGGAGAAATAGAATTTATTGAATTTTTATGCTAGGTTTTTGGTGCTTTAGAGGATTTATGGAGCAATTATAATTTTCTTTAATTATTTACATTTAGGAGACCTTGTGGACAGTTGATGGATTATCGTATGCTCTAAGATCAATTTCTAGAATTATATATATATATATATATATATATATATATATATATATATATATATATATATATATATATATATAAAGTTTAATAGAAAGAAGAAAAGAAAAGAATTAGAAAAGAAAAAGAAAGAGAAAGAAACGAAAAAGAAAAAGAATAAAAAAAATCCTTATTGAATCAAACCCTAACCTACCCGCTTAGTCACCCTACCCAGCCCATTGTTAAATCACAAGCAGCAGCAGCTAAGCCCGCGAGCCAAACCGCGAGCGGATGATCCCCCCCCCCCCCCCCGCTCTCTTCCTCTCTCTCTCTATATATATAATAGTAAGTCCTAAACCCTAACTCTATATCTTCTCCACCTCGCTCACCCTGACCACCGCCGTAAGCCTCGACACCGCCGCACCGCCGCCGTTCACCACAGACCTCCCGCTCATCCGCGTCCACGACCGCATACCCGCACCGCGACAGAAAAGTCAGTAACGTATTCCTGTTCATAACTCAATTCCCGTGCTATCGCTCGACCAAACTCGACCCCGTCTTCACCGGTATTTTCACGACCTATCACCCTTCCATATATGTGTATTAGTTGACCTCGAACAGCGCGTAAACCAAGGCGAAACAATGACCAAGTTGGCAAAAATAACAACTTTTGGGATGGCAGAAAACTATGGTAACTACCCATGTTCACGGACTCGTATCTTCCACCACAGAGATCCGAATTCGGTTTTTGTTTTTGGTATGCGAAGACCACCTAACCTAGTTTATTTTTTGTTAAATGCAATAATTTATTAGCTGTTGTATGTTAAATTAAATTAGATAGAAAATCCCGAAAACCTGCTTTTTCTAACTTTCAGAATTTGCGATACGGATCGTGCCCCACCAAACGGGACCTCTCCGTCTATACCAAGTGTACCAAAAAGTGCACACAGTTGTAAACTCCCTCGATTTATTCTATAGATAGTTAGAGTGGATTTGGAAAAAATTTGATAGCAGATGTCGAGGTTTAGAGTAGAGATAATTTATCTGGTATTTAACACAATTAATTAAAACCCTTGGCGCGCCCTATCATTTTTTGATTTTTCGGAGACCAATATCAGCCCATAAATTCTGTTCAATTATTGTACTTCTGACCTGACCCGCCAAATTAGGCATTGGATTTTTTCGTCTTTTAAAATTAATTTTGTGTGCTCTAAATTAATTGCGCAATATTTCAAAATTGTAACACATATTTAATTTCGTGTCGGGCACCTGTGTCGTTACCCTAAATTTTGGGATACCAACTTAACCCGTTGAGCTGGACCAACTAAAGAGTCCAAGACTGACTCCAAGCCTCCACCATTTTTGGGCTTTGCGTCATTTCCGAATTTTGACCCCAAGTGCCCCAATTAAATTAAATTCGCAGGACACTTTATTTCTATTTTAATCGAGGATACCAACTTTGTAAATCCCAATTTTAATTCTAAATTAATCCAAATGCCTTTCTAATTAAATTTGTGCCTAACGCACAACACCCTCTCACCATAAAAATTGCTAAACATATTTTTCTCCGTAATTTTTGTGTCATTTTATGTGTCCACGCAATTTCCCAAATTTACGGGGCTAAGTTGCAATTATTGAATTGTGTGGCACCACCCTATTGGTCATGAACAAATGAGAGGTCCCAAAATGGGGTCCCATTCACACCCATGCATTCACCCCTCATGAAGAAAACCCTCTCCTCTTCATGATCAATCACAACCATCCATTTTGAATAGGTTGATCACAACCATCCATCCCCTTTCACCAACCCCTATAAAGTAACTCCTCACCCCACCCTCAACACATAAACCAACCGGCCCTAATCCCAAGGGAAAACCTCTCTCTCTCTCTCCTCACTCCTTTATGTAAACCCCCCATGCAAAACTTCTTCCTCCACTCTCCATTATTTCTTCTCCTTCATTTCTTCTTCTTCCACTCTTCTTGGGGAAGAGCACACCCGGCCGACTGTGTCCGCTGACCCCGCTCCGCCTTCAGTGCGTCGGCGAGCTCAGCTCCGGCCGAGCGCCGGCCAAGCAGCACCGGACTCCACGACTGAACCCAACGCAGCTCCGGTCCGCACCGCACTCGACTCCGGCTATGCAGCTCACCCGCCTACTGCAGCAGTCTCCAGTTCGGCTCCTCCACATCAGTCTCCAGTCCGACCAACGGAAGTCCCTCCACAGCTGCCACCAGTTCGGTCGACGATATCGGCTCCTCCGCGTGGTCGATAAGCTCGACCACAGCAGCTCCTAACCGGAGCTCAATCAGATCTGCTTCGTCTAAATATGCTCCACCGTCTGCCATGGCCACAACCGCTCTGGCCTAGCTGCTGCGTCGCCCCACGAGCCGGCCATCGACCGAGTTGCTGTCCGTTCAACCGCTCCGGCGAGATCCAGCCTGCTGTACACTCTACCACCACCATCGACCACATCACCTTCGACTGAGCTCCCCCTCCCGTAATCTACAGTCCGGCGCAGCCTCGAGCCTGCACCACCACTGCTCCGGCTGTGCTCAACCCGCGCCAAGCCTCTCCACCATTCGTGTTCAGATTCAGACCACCCCTCGACTTCGCTGCTCACCTCTGTCGATCCCTCTCCGGCCATCACCCCCTCCGGCCAGCAACCACCCCATCCGAGGTGAACCACTACCCTCTTTGTATTTTATATATTGTTTTGTGTTTTTTTTAGTTAAAGTTTATTGTTGTATAATTTGTTTTGTGTATGTTTAGTTTAGTGTTTATGTTTAGAGTTGTTTATTTGCTTGGGAGTTTTAGGATTATATAGGTTTAAGTTTAGGGTTTGATTATAACTAAAGATTATGAATATGAAACATGGTTGGTGAAATGCTAAATCAATTATTTAAGGTTTAGAAATGATTTGATTAAGGACATGGTATATATATACATGATGAATGAAATTAATGGATATACATGAGTTAGGGTATGAGAATGCATGTACCGTTGTTTAGGATTGGGATCATATGCAAAGACTATGAACTATATGCATGGGTGGAAAATGCAAGATTAATATACAAAGCATTCGAATATATATTGAGTTCATGATATTGGGATACCTTGAGATGTTAAGGCATGAAAATTTATATCTGCACTATTGTTTATTATTGTTAAGCAAATTAAATTATTGTGAATTAATACGATGATCTGTCATCGAGGGACAAGTGATTTATGGTGAATTAGTAAGGATGATGTGGAACAGAAGGTTAAATAATTATTAATTGTGTAATTGAGGACAATAGTAAATGTACATGTTAACGTCTATGAATACTGAGGTAAAACTGAGGATTTAATCAGGGTTAGACTAACGGAATATCGTGATGAATACCGTAAGACGGAGGAATAGTAAAGAAATTAATCGAGGAGTAGTTTTAAGATGAATGATAACTGATTGTGAATGATTGAGGACTGTTCTGATGGTATTAAAAGGTGATTGATCGTAATTGTAAATAACCTTTATTCAACCTGGGTTAACCCTCTAGCATCGTGTCCCTGTGAGTCGTAGCTGAGTTGGAATTTATGGTTAGATGTGTGTCTCATCTTATTTTAGCTTCGTGGTAGTTTATTGATTTAGTTGTATCTCATCTCTAGGTACCACGGGACCTGAGGATTTAGACGTGGTACCGGGACCCCATTATCAGCAGTCGCACGCAACCAAGTGTACCTTGCCACCCTGTATTTTAGTTTACAGATATTGTTATTCTTATTGTACATTGTGCGCGTATTTATGTTGACGTTCGATACTCCGTGCCCGGTACACTACCGGGTGTTGACATTCGACGTAACGTCTTAGAGTAATTGCTAGATGCTTCACAGCACCTCAATTCACGTACATTAGTACATCGATACCCCAGGACACACTCATACACTGTGATCGTGCCAGATTCCTGTATCCTGATACTGACATCATGACCAGAGACTAGGACGACCTTAGGGTCGCGTCTGTTGAGTTAATTCTTTGTGTAGAGACTGTAGTTAGAGGTTCAGGTTCAACACACAATCGTTGACCGCTTGGGAAGGGGAAGACAGTTACTAGATGTTTGGGCTACTCTGCACGCGCTTATATATATGTAGTATTTTATAGTGATACATGTATCTAGTGTAGCTGTTTCACCCGTGTGTCTCTGTGCTCGGAGCTACGGTCCGACCCGTGTGTCTCTGTGTTCGGAGCTACGGTTTTATATTAGAAAGCCCACGCGTCGAACATTGTCTTTAACTGTGTCACACTAGTTTGGTTATGATAGATTACCCTGTTGTTGCACTTGTACTTTCTGTTTACTTGGCATGTTGTATTTCTGTACCTTGTTACGTCCCTCTGAGGACCTGGTTCCCTGCCAGTTTTACAGCATAGATGATTACGGAGCATTTGGAGTTGCTGTTGGAGTTGCATGTCTTGCGGGCATGGTACCAGGTACTCACATTATATCTATCGGCATTATAGTTATTTTACATTATTTTTTTTATCTGCTATTGTAGCCTAGTTTTTATAGACTCATACTTATTCTCGAGTCTATTCGAGTTAGTGTGTTATTGTGCGGCCGACTCTAGCACATATAGCTCTTTCTGTTTACTGTTGTACATTGTGGATTGAGACATAGAGGTTTATATTTATGGAATATCTAGATAGTGCCTTTTATATTACAACTTATACGTATTCGAATCAGACCAGAGCCTGGTTGAATGCGTAGCTGGCGTATCACGTATTCCTGGTCCTATGTATTTTGGGACTGGGGCGTGACAACGGTATACCCAGACGTGTGGGCTTTCACGGAAACTGATTTGGATGCGTGTGCACGTCGAAATCAACCCGTATCCGCAAAAAATTCTCGTATCGTGACTTTTGTAAAACCTCGTGCCATTTAGTGCACGCTCGTCAGAATAAGACGAAACTTGGGCCACTGGACTCGTGGTATCGTGCTGGTCCTGTGACCCAATTTTTACGTAATTCTGAGACAGTTGAGCAAGTCGCCTATTGGCGGTCCCCAAGGTTGACGTTTTGGGCGAATTTGTGTTCGACTCACCGGAATCCAAAATTGGACATACCGTTCAGTTCGTATTAACATTTAGAATTGGTTTGACCTATAATTTGTCCCTTTTAGAGACCTTTACCCTTGGCACGCTTTTCGACGCAAAGTAGGCCACATGTAGACCCTACTTTGACCGAAATTACCGTTTTGCCCCTGTATCCAAATTGGACGAAAGGGTAGTGATTTCTAGCTATCTCGCTTATTCTAGGAACATTGGTGATATTTATTTCAGCATCTGGAGACGTTCATTCTGAGGCCGTAGTTTTTGACTCTTGGTGTTTGACATCTGGACGTTACATTTTGCAGCTCTCTTGTGAGACAAGTATACATTGCCATTGTACTGTTATTCATATTTCATATGTTGCATGTATCTTTATTTTTTGTTATTAGATCATATATTTTAACTGTTATAAAAAATGTGCGTCCAAGGAAACTTGGGTGCAATGACTTTGTCGTTGTGATTTATTTTTATTTATGTATATGCATTGACCTTGTTTATGAGACCATCCCATTATTATGAAGCATCATTAGGTTTCATTGGCCGTGACACAGCTATTACACAGTTTGAGTCTTATATAGATCACGGACTGCGTGACAGGTCTGGCCTCCTGTATGTATGGGCCGTGCGTTAGGGATAACTGCTGATAGAAACTTTGTATGCTACAGGACTTAGCAGTTATTAGTGGTCTATGGACATAGCCTATTATAGTACAGTGGTCCAATCATTATCCTTGTTTGGTTACATGATTGGGCTATGATACTAAAGATAGACTATGAACCAAATCGTGTCATGGATGTGACATGCTTAGAGCATGGGTGGGGAGAACAACAAGTAAGGCATTTGGCTTATTTGCACTTTTCTTTTGTAACCAGAACGCTCCGTTGGGGATGCGCGGTCATGATGACCACTATATATTATATATTATCAGGCGGCCTCTGTCGTTCAAAAGACGACATACTTTATAGGCCCCTGGATCTCTAAGAGAACCATGCCAATCCTATTTTAGCCAGATAGCCCACTTGTTGGAAAGTTGTTCTCAAACTGCTTTCACATAGATGGTTAGACGACCCCATTGGATATTTAATTATAGTACTTTATTGGCATATTTCTATGTATCTTGTTATGTCCCTCTAAGGACCTGGTCCCTTTCTAGGTGTAGATGTTCATGAGTATTCGCAAGAGCGCAGATCCGGGCTGGTTACTTATATTTCGAGGAGGTCTTCTCTTCGAGCCCCGTGATTGTTAGTTGATATTCTTATATTGTGTTTGTTGTGTTGCACTTATATATTCGAGTTGGTAGTGAATTTGTTTCCATCCAACTATCATCTGTAGATTCTTTGGTATTGAGATCTAGTTTCGTAGATATTGGGTATTTATTTATATTTAATTTTTTGTGGATGAGATTTAGTTATACCATGTGACTTGTGATAGTTATACCACTTGTGAATTATTGTTTATTATACAGCGTATGCGTGTGTTATGGTTTCCATATATTGGAGTTGCCATATACATGCGGCTGACATGCTTACGGTCCTAGTCCTACATATTTTAGGACTGGGGCATGACATATTTTTATGGTGGCCCATGCATATCGAGAGCATATTGTCTCGGTTACGTTACTGTATTGAGCAAGCCTGCACCTAGGAATAAAATATAGGATCTCATCCATAATTGACTATGATTCACCTTCCTCCCAATCTGTTCTATTTGAATAGTTGCATCCTGCTCAATTCATGTGCTTCCCTAATAGTTCCTTGAGTATAGCGCCCTCCTAGAATATAGAAGTCCCTGTTGTTAGATAATAAGTAGGGTAACCTTCCTATTAAGAATACAACTAGAGTATTGACTCATCACTAAGATCCGAATACCTAATAAACCCTAGCGTCCCTTATCTAGAGATTGGTTTACCATTACCCCTTGATGTATTTATGAAGACTTGAGAGTAGTATAGATACTACTAGAGTTAGTAGAACTTTTACTATAATGTTTGACCCTAGTATTGAGGAACCAATAGAAAACCAAAATTGAATATTAGGATTGAACCTAACCTTCATAGTAAGATAGTATTGGAGAACTATAAATTTAGAATCTTGTCTTGATATTAGCAGACAGTACCTTAGAAAGCCAAGAGCAATGCATAGAATATTTCTTGATCATACCTCAAACACAGAGATTAGCATAGCATCTTTCCTTAGGAAACCATGACATTATCAATAGCCTCTCTATTTTAATTCATGTTTAGTTCCTCTGAATCTTTAGCGCTCGCTATTGTGCGACGACTAATTCTGTTTTCTTTCCTTCATCTTTCAATTTGTGCCACCTAACCGTTCTAATTGGAGACCGAGTGATTTTATTCCATGTTAGGATATATAGTTGCTAAGGTTATAGTTGTAATCTTAAAATTTAAAAATTTTGTGCTTGGTAGTTAGAGCTTGATAAGTTTGAGTTGTTCTTGTAGATTATGATCCGATGATTATCCTTTAGTTTTAAATCGCGTAACTTGTACCATACCTCGATACAAGTTACATCCCCTTTCCCCTTGAAGGCCAGTAACTTTTCCATTCTTACTATTGATACTTGTTCTATAAGCACTGTGACTAAGACTTAAGATGACCATTACCTATATAATGCAATAGGATACCCTAATCAGTACCAAGATCTTTTCCTCGTGTACCCTAATAAGAGTTCTACTCTATTTGCAAGTGCAAGGTTATTTTATAGAATCCCCTTAAGACTGTCACAGTATTAGTTAATTGTTTTAAGTTCGGTAGTATGCCTCATAACCTAGTATCACATAGTCCTTGTGATCCATTGATGAAGTGTAACTGAATAACATTAACTGTATGCTTGCATAAGAAGATATTGTTTATCCAAACCGTAAGAACTTAGAGGTCCATACCCCTATTTGGTCGAGTAACGACTTAGACAAGGAGTTAGTATGACAATTGTAGAGATTGTAGAGTCTTGTCTTTTTATTTTGTGAACTTGAATTATTTTGTACCTTCTTTCATCATAATCCAGCGTACTTATATTTTCTGGACTACCTCGACTTATGCTACTATTATAGCCTATTTTTTGTAAGCTTATTCTTTTATCGAGCTTGCTCATGACATATGTATTATTGGGTGCACACAATGATACAATTGCCTAATCAGAATCGGTGTATTAAGGTCTAGCTAACCTTAGTACATTTGGTTCGCTTTTCACATGACTACTTTACGTGGATTGAGATACATAGTTGACTAGTAGACGAATATACTTGCCCCTAGACATGTCTGGCATATCGCATCGGTTACATAACTGTACTGATACGAGCATGTGAATAAGAATTACCAAAATAGGATTTCAATCCACAACCTTCTTGACAATTCCCAATTGAATTCTTTAAAATGCCTTGATCCCCATACTTCTATTCTATTACCTTTTCCTTGAACTCTTCATCATTGGTTTCCGTCTTCCCTTATTTTGGAAAGACGAAACCTCGTGCTTGGTATAAGTTTGATATGCAGATAGTACTAGATATACCCCATGGGCCAATCCCATTATTTGGTGACTATCTTTTGTAATTAAGGCATATCATAGGTGATATATTTGATGTTAAAGTTTTGAGAATGGAATAGCATGATTAAATAATTGAGGAATAGTTTTCTTAGATGTATAGCCTTGTGTACTAGGTAGACAAATTCTAAGTTGGGTAAAAATTGCATTATTAAACTTGAGGTGAAAACTTTTAGGGTAAATTTTAAGTTGGGTAGAAGTTGCATTATTAACTTGAGGTAAAATTCTTTTTGTAATCAAGTAAGATTAGATTGTGAGATTAAGTTATTTTAAATGTGGAGAATTTTAGAAGAAGAAGTTAGATGATGAGTAATTAATGAATTTTAAAATCTTGATATTGTGGACCAAATATTTATACTTTGAGCACATGACTTAAAAATTTGAATATTGGAGGTTGAATCATTGATTTAAAACTTGAGGAAAAAGAAACGAAACTCTAAACATGAACATGGACGGATTGAATTCCAAATTTGATGATTGAATTAAAAGTTAAATTTTGATTGTTAGATTACCTATTTGAAATATTGAAGATGTTATATGGATTCAATTTGAATTTGGATGTTGATGAATTGAAAAAGTGAGAAGAGATTACAATAGGTTGAATTTTGATTTGAACAGTGATTATCTTAATTTTGAAGTGATTGCGATGGATTTAATTAGATTTAATTAGAATTTTAATTATCGCAAAGGGATTGCGATTGACTTGCCTTATGTACGTGAAGGAATAACAAACTATGCCTTATTTTAACTTTGAGGATGAAATTGTTTTATAAGTTTGGTAGATTATAAACCTCCTCACCCAAAATTAGATCTACTTAGCTTAGATAGTGAGACTAAGGCTAGTTTGAATCCAATTAGAAATAGAACACGGTATTTTATTTAATTTTACAACATTGTATCACTTAACGTACAATACCGTTGCTTCGATAATTGGAGCACTACACTAACCACTGTCTTCCTACAAACTTCACACCATTGTCCTAGACGTGCCCATCTTCTATTTTGACCTTTGTGTAACTTATAATTATGCTCTATAATTCCAACTTTGTACCCTTGTGTGTTTCAATCGGAATTGGAGACACAATCTTGACCCATTTTGTATAACCCAAATTTTGATAATATTCTACTCTGAGTCCTCTATGTACATGACACTTGTGTCCCACCTAATTTTATCCCCATGTACTTCTAATTAATTCAAGAACACCTTGCGCATTAATTTTAATTAATTTAAACCCAACGTCCATCTTTGCATAATTTTCCAATTGTTGGGCACTTTTATGCAAAAATGCATTAAGGTGTCCATACCATTGGACATGACACATGAAGAAACTCACTTTTCGTTCATGTGATTTTTCTCCATGAATTTTCGGAATGTGCGACGCGCAACATCACCCCCTCATTTAAACCTAGCCTTGCATTTTAAAAAATACAATTTATAACCCTCCAAATATCCCCATGACAATTGAAAATTCATGGAGGTTAGGATGGAGGAATGTACAGAATAAGCTGCAAATCTCTATCTTATACCATCCTTGACCTTCTATCGTGGCTTAGTTTTAATTTCGAGGACGAAATTTTTATAAGTTGGGTAGAATGTAAAATCCCTAATTTTAAAAACCCATATTATTTATTTAATTAATTAATTAATTGAATTATAGTATTTAGTAGCTAAGTAGAAAAAATAGAATTTATTGAATTTTTATGCGAGGTGTTTGGTGCTTTAGAGGATTTACGGAGCAATTATAATTTTCTTTAATTATTTACATGTAGGAGACCTTGTGGACAGTTGATGGATTAATTGTATGCTCTAAGATCAATTTCAAGAATTATATATATATATATATATATATATATATATATATATATATATATATATATATATATATAAAGTTTAATAGAAAGAAGAAAAGAAAATAGAAAAGGAATGAGGAAAATAGAAATAAAAGAATTAGAAAAGAATAAAAAAAGAATAAAAAAATATAAAAAAATCTTAATGAATCAAACCCTAACCTACCTGCTTAGTCACCCTACCTGGCCGTTGTTAAATCACAAGCAGCAGCAGCTAAGGCCGCGAGCCAAACCGCGAGCGGATGATCCCCCCCGCTCTCTTCCTCTCTCTCTACATATATAATAGTAAGTCCTAAACCCTAACTCTATATCATCTCCACCTCGCTCACCCTGACCGCCGCCGTCAGCCTCGACACCGCCGCGCCGCCGTCGTTCACCACAGACCGTCCGCTCGTACGCATCCACGACCGCACACCCGCACCGCGACAGAAAAGTCAGCAACGTACCCCTGTTCACAACTCGATTCCCGCGCCATCACTCGACCAAACTCGACCCGTCTTCACTGGTATGTTCATGACCTATCCCTCTTCCATATCTGTGTATTAGTTCACCGCGAACAGTACGTAAACCTAGACGAAACAGCGACCAAGTTGGCAAAAAAATGACAACTTTTGTGATCGCAGAAAACTACAGTAACTACCCATGTTCACGGACTCGTATCTCCCACCACAGAGATCCGAATTCAGTTTTTCTTTTTGGTATTTTCTGTCAAATGTAATAATTTATTAGCTGCTGTATGTTTAATTAAATTAGATAGAAAACCCCAAAAACCTATTTTTTCTAACTTTCAGAATTTACGATACGGAGCACGCCCCGCCAAACGGGACCGCCCCGCCATGTACCAAGTGTACCAAAAGGTGCGCACAGTATACCTAGATGTGTGGGCTTTCGTAAAAACTAATTTGGACGCGTGTGCGGGTCAGAATCAGCCCGCATCCGCAAAAAAAATTTTGTATCGTGACTTTTACAAAACCCTGTGTCATTTAGTGCACGCTCATCAGAATACGACGAAACTTTTGCCATTGGACTCGTGGTATCGCGCTGGTCCTGTGGCCCAATTTTTACGCAATTCTGAGACAGTTGACCAAGTCACCTATTGGCGGGTCCCACGGTTGACATTTTGGGCGAATTTGTGTTCGGCTCACCGAAATCCAAAATTGGACGTACCATTGAGTTCGTATCAAACTTTAGAATTGGTTTAACCTATAATTTGTCCTTTTTAGAGACCTTTATCCTTGGCACGCTTTTCTGTGCAAAATAGGCCACATGTGGACCCCACTTTGATCGAAATTACCGTTTTGTCCCTGTGTCCAAATTGGATGAAAGAGTAGTGATTTCTAGCTATCGCGCTTATTCTGGGAACATTGGTGATATTTATTTTAGCATCCGGAGACGTTCATTCTGAGGCCGTAGTTTCTGACCCATGGTGTTTGACATCTGGACGTTACATTTTGCAGCTCTCTTGCCAGACAAGTATACCTTACCATTGTATTGTTATTCATATTCTATATGTTGCATGCATCTTTATTTTCTGTCATTAGATCATATATTTTAACTGTTATATAAAATACGCGTCCAAGGAAACTTAGGTGCAACGACGGTGTCGTCGTGATTTATTTTTATTTATGTATATGCATTGACCTTATTTATGAGACCACCCCATTATCATGAAGCATCATTAGGTTTTATTGGTCATGACACAGCTATTACACGAGTGTGAGTCTCATATAGATCACGGACTGCGTGACAGGTCTGGCCTCCTGTACGTATGGGCCGTGTGTTAGGGATAACTGTTGTTAGAAACTTTGTATGCTAGAGGACTTAGCATTTATTAGTGGTCTAGGGACATAGCCTATTGTAGTTCTGTGGTCCAATCCATGTCCTTGTTTGGTTGCAGGATTGATCTATGGTACTAAAGATAGGCTATGAACAAAATCGTGTCATGGATGTGACATGCTTAGAGCATGGGGTAGGAAGAACAACAAGTAAGGCATTTGGGCTCCTTTGCACTTTCCTTTTGTAACCCGTACGCTCCACCGGAGATGCGCCGGTCATGATGACCACTATATATTATATATTATCAGGCGGCCTCTGCCGTTCAAAAGACGACATGCTTTGTAGGCCCGTGGATCTCCAAGAGAACCATGCCAATCCCATTTTAGCCAGATAGCCCACTTGTTGGAAAGTAATTCTCAAACTGCATTCACATAGATGGTTAGGCGACCCCATTGGATATTTAATTACAGTACTTTATTGGCATATTTCTATGTATCTTTTTATGTCCCTCTGAGGACCTGGTCCCTTTCCCGGTATAGATGTTCATGAATATTCACAAGAGCGCAGATCCGGGCTGGTTACTTATATTTCGAGGGGGTCTTCTCTTCGAGCCCCTTGATTGTTAGTTGATATTATTATATTGTGTTTGTTGTGTTGCACTTATATATTCAAGTTGGTAGTGGATTTATTTCCATCCAACTATCATCTTTAGATTCTTTGGTATTGAGATCTAGTTTCATAGATATTGGGTATTTATTTATATTTGATTTTTTGTGGATGAGATTTAGTTATACCATGTAACTTGTGATAGTTATACCACTTGTGAATTATTGTTCATTATACAACTTACGCGTGTGTTATGGTTTCCATATATTGGAGTTGCCATATACATGCGACTGGCATGCTTACGGGTCCTAGTCCTACGTATTTTGGGACTGGGGTGTGACACTTCGCATGACTACTTTACGTGGATTGAGATATAGTTGACTCAACTTGTTAGACGAATACAATTGCCCTCTAGACTAGTGAGAGCATATCACGTCAGGTACATAATTGTTCTGATGTGAACATGCGAATAAAAATTTACCAAAATAATATTTTAATCCACAACTGCCTTGGCCACTCCCTTTTGAATTCTTTAATCGCTTTGAACCACGTACTTGTATTCTATCACCTCCTCCTTGAATTCTTTATTGTTGATTTCCGTCTTCCCCTATTTCGGAAAGATGAACGATCGTGCTTGGTATAAGTTTGATACACGGAGAGTACTAGATATACCCCTATAGGCCAATCACATTACTTGGTGACTATCTTTTGTAATTAAACATAAAACATGAGATATTTTGTGGATTGAATAAAATGATTAAATAACTTGAGGAAGTTTTTCTTAAATGTATAGCCTATGTGATAGATCGATAAATTCTAAGTTGGGTAGAAGTTACATTGTCAACTTGAGGTAAAAATATTTAGATTATAATCAAGTGAGATTAGATTGAGAGATTTAAGTCATTTTAATTTTGAGAATTTTTAGAAGAATAATTTAGATTATGATGATTTAACTTTAAAAATAAGAATGCCTTATAGAATGAATTTTTAAACTTTGATATTGCAGATCAAATATTTATAATTTGAGCACATGATTTAAATTTTGAATAATGGAGATTCAAATTAACAATTTAAATCTTGAGAAAAAAAAATGGAACTCTAAACATGAACATTGATGGATTGAATTCAAAATTTTATAATTTGATTATTTGAATTAAAAGTTGAATTTTGATTGTTGGATCACCTATTTGAAATGTTGATAATAGAAATTGAATTTAAAATTTGAAGAGTCCAAAATTTTTAATTTGAAATATAGGAATAGTTTTTTATTAGAATTATTTCAAATCTATATGAGATTATGATAATTGAAAATCGTGATGTAAAATTTGATGTGGGTTATTTAAATATTCAAGATGTCATATATATTTGAATTAAATTTGTATGTTAATTTTTTAAAAATCTAAAAAAGATTATGATAGGTTAAATTTTGATTTAAATCGTGGTTATTTTAATTTTGAAGAGATTGTGACGGACTTGAATAGATTTTGTCATTTAAATTTTTTAAGGAGATTGCGGTTGACTTGTTTTAGATACGAATGTAAAAATTTTAACAAATCATTAATTATTTTTAATTTCGAGGACAAAATTTTTGTTAGTTGGGTAGATTGTAAACCCCCTCACCCAAAATAGGTATTTTGTGTATATTTTATATTATTATATTTATCATAGATTATTTTAAATATTGAATTTTTTAGAGTATTCTCTTAGTAAATTAGAAAATAAATTTTTTTGATATATTTACTTATATAAATATTTATTTAGAATTATTTTTAGGCTATTTTAGATTTTTGGAGATTTTTCTAGAATTTTTGGGTAACTCAAAAACATAGGAAACATAAATTTTTAGGACTTTCATGATTTACTATAAGACCATACTTGCATATTGTTCCTACCAAATATTTATTTTAGGTTAAAATATTTAATTATATTTTACTGTAATTTATTTAGAAATTTAAGAAATTTATTTATATTTTTAAAATTATTTAAGATTTATTTGGATATATATATAGTCTTAATATTAGATATATGCTAATTTAGTGTTAATAGATATTAATAAGATTATATATAAATTATTTGTGTTATCTTTAATTCTATTTAAGATTATAAATTTTTGAGATAAACTCAAACTCAATTTTAAATTAATTCAAATCCTGAGCCTACTAGGAAAGCAACTTCATGCATATCCTATCCTTATTTAAACTGATCCTAATCATATCCAAATTAACCAATCCTAGTCGTATTCAATTAAGTAGTCTCCACCATTATAAATATCTATTAGACGTATGGAATAAACTCTTCTTTCATATTTTTCTTCCCCAAACTACTCTCTTTTTCGTCAAAAAACAGTTAAAATTCGTCATAAATTCAGCCTCATTTTCTTGTAGTTATGATGACTTAAAAAGACGATATCTCCTATCTCCGGATTCCAAACGCGCTCCAGTTTTTTTTTGTTATAACCATATCAAGGTTAGTTTTTTGAATATATAAATTATTTTAATAATTTATGACCCTATTCTTCCAAAAAATTCTAAAAGTGCCAGCTGTCCGAAATCAGACGCGTTTTCATATTTTTAAGATTTTCGGAGATCCCGAATTCGAAATTAAGAACCGTTCAAAGTTTCAGAAAGTTGACATGATGAACTTACATAAAATAATATTTCCAGAATTTAACATGTAAGTTTATTCTACTATAAAATTCATGCAATGTAGACGTAAATAAAAAATTACCAAAAATTATCATCTATGCGCCCTTGTGGCCATAACTCTTTACCGACTTGTGATTTTATCAAACCGTCAATTCCAGAATTCATGTAGTGCTAAAATCTATAGGATTTTACACACAAATCCAGGATTTGAGTTGGTTGACTTTTTGGTCAACGGATTGCCTCAATTTGCGTGTTAAGGATCACAAATCCGTAAAGTTGACTTTCTTTGGACCAAAATTAGGGTTTAACATAAAATAATATTATAATAAGATTAAAATACTATTTTAGGTTATTTTAGTCATAATTAAAATAGATTAAAATGGTGAAAACTATTTACCCACTTTTGTAACCTAACTTGTTTAATTTATGTGACGGGTAGATCGGACGACGCCTTGAGTTGGGACTTCATCCTTTTCAGACCAGGCAAGATACCTTGCCTAATTGCTTACAGTACTTTTGTATGCTTATTATATTTTATATATTCATTGCATGTGTATTTTCTTTCAGTCATAATTATATACTATATATATGTTGACACACACTTGACACATAATATCATGGGAGGGGAGGACAATAAGTAGGCGTATGGGCTATAACCACTCTGATAAACCATAGTAACTAGCATGCACTATGGTAGTCGTGTCCGATGGTCGCTACCCTCGCGGTATGTCGGCTGATGGTGTCACGATGGTCCCTACCCTCGCGGTATGACGACTGATGATGTCCCTGACGTGTGTGTGAGTTATGAGATTAGATAGAGTAGTCTACCCAAGCCCATACGTCAAAAAATTATCCTCATTATGCATTCATATAGATTGTCTTGTACAGTGTACTTATATATTTTCTACCTATTATGCATGCTTATTGTACTCAAATTGGCATGCTTATATGTATCTTGTTACGTCCCTCTGAGGACCAGGTCCCTTTTCGGGTGTAGACGATCTTGAATATTCGCAGGAGCATGGATCAAGACTTGATACTTATCTCTTTCGAGGAGGTCTTCTCTTCGAGTCTCATTGTTCATTAGATGTACTTGTCACTACCACATTTTAGGAAAAATGGTATTTTAGTAATTTCCTATTTAAATAAATATTGTGCATGGTAAATAATTTTTGGTTGTATTATTTAATTTTTGTTGGATGTTATTTAATTATTTTGGACTTATTTTAGTAGACCCAACAAGTTTAGTTTGGACCCATGGACCAACATGAATTAAATAGTTAGACTTGGCCCATTTAGAAAGCCCATAATTAAGGAGATGGATTAAATTAATTAAGTGATTAGACTAGAAGCTTCCTTCCTTAATTATTTCTTCATGAGAGGCCCCAAGGGGTACATTGGACATTTTACAATTGCTTGGGAGAGGGGCAAGGCCGGCCTATTAAAAGAGGGAAGAAATTTCTCTCTCCTCTCATTCTCATTCCAAGTCTAGATCTAGAATTTTCCACTCCCAAATTCCCTCCATTCCCATTCCAATTCCCTACCAAATTCATTCCAAATTCTTTCCAATTCACCATTAGAGAAGGAGGAAGCAAGGATCTAGAAGAAGGAAGCAAGGATCTACAAAGTGGAGCAAGGATCTACAATTTGGAAGCAAGTTCTTCTCAATTGGAGGTTTCATTGGGAATCCATCTCCCAATAGGTATAATTCAGATTTTCCCATTTAAATAGCTTCTAAATCTGAGATTTAATCATGTAAAATCAACCTATATATATGTACTACCCATAGGACTTTGTTTTGTGTTCATAGGAGACCCATGGAGAAAATTATGGTGCTTTTTGTGTCAATTTTGTTGGAATTTTGAATTTACATTTTGTTGTGTGTGTCAATTGATCCTATAGATCAATTGGGCATGTGTTTTTGTGTTTGGGGCTTGTGTCGTGTCCATATTTGGGTACATGTGGTTCGTATCCCAACTATTTGGTGATACGTGTCATTTTGGGGGTTTTCTCCGACACGGGGCTTTGAACATGTCGTATTTTGACATGGACACATAGATCTACTTTTGACACTTTGATTTGTTCATAAATATTATTTGTGACATGTTTGTGTCCTTCGGGGTGTAATTGGTTGTGTGTTGGACTCGTGTCGCATGCGTATCCTAGATCTAGTGGGATACGGTGTGATACTCTCCAATTTGGTGTGTTTATGTGTAGATCTAGTTATTTATGCTTTAAATTCTTTATTTATAATTAGTAAATATATATAAATATTATATATTATTTTAGTGTATTTATTATGGTATTTATTGTAGCATAGATCTATAGATATTTCTATGTGTTCTAATGTGATGTATAAATATATATATGTAGCTTCTTGCATGCAATTATATATGTACTTATGTTAATAAAATAAATTATACATAAATGTTTTATAAAATATATTTATGTGTTTAAATGTGTAATTATATTATTTATAATTATTATATAATTATTTTTATATAATGAATGTATTTTTATGTGTGCTTCTAGCCATGTAAAATATGTACATTAATATGTGCAATGTGTTTTATAACTATTAGTATTTGATTGTGTAAAGTTTATGTGTATATATATATAAGTATATATATTTATTAAATTGTTTTATATATGTATATATATAGGTGTTTTTGTGAGGTATAATACTAATAATAATATATTATTTTATTTGTATAAATATTGGTTTGTATATACTTTATATTAGAGTGTATTATATTGTATTATTATTTATACTTTGTGTGAGTATAATTTGGGATCTAATTTTTATTCCTAAATTGTTGTATTTTATTTCTATATTATTTATATAGATTTCTTGTGAGGTTGACCTTGGTTTGACTTTAGTTGACTTTAGAGTTGACCATAGTTGACTTTTGACTTAGAATTTATTTATTGACCTAGAAGTTGACTAGTTTGAATTGTTCTCTTTCCGGGACCTTGTATTAATGTGGTATTCCATATCTAGGTCTTCGAGGCACCGAGTCAGACATCTGTGAGACTGTTCTTTGGATTTCAGGCGAGTACATTCTCTGATAGTTTCTCATTTATGATATCCTCTATGTTCGTTGTATCTAGTGTAGATATACATGTTTCTCTTGACACTATGGTTACACGGATTGGTATATCCGGATCTCGTCATAAGATGTTATTCCTTGGTATATGGTGTATATGGTGCAAGTATTGTTTCATTGGTTATCTTGTACATGTACAGACACCGATTTTCGGGAGGAGTCGCTCTCTTCTTGGGGAATCTAGTGCCATAGCATACCGTGGTTGGATCTATTATACCAGTTAGGGGTGGGGAGTATTAGTATAGATATGTGATCAAATCCCTATTGAATAAAGTATTGGTAAGCGAATAGTGTTGATCATGCACCGCACGTATGATTAGCCAGGCCGCATTGTATCTTGCCTAAGCCGATCACATGTTAAGCTAGTACTCACACACTTAGTCATTAGTATTATTGTTTCATTGGCATATTGTTCATTATTGTATTTCTTTCCAGTATTTCCTTATTGTCTATATATCTCTTGTATCTATTGTGCATCTTGTTTATCCACAGCTATTTACTGTTACATAGTTTTTATCATGGATTAGAACTGCTGTTAGAGATGTACTCTGCTCCTTTCCTAACTGGATATATTTTTCCAGATGACACTGAGGAGTACCCTACCTATTATGGACCCCAGGATGTTGTGGATTTAGATTCGGAGACCCTGGCTCAAGAGGGACTTATCCCAACTGAGACAGTTGACCCTGGAGTGTAGCTTGTAGTTTGATAGTATTCTTTTGTACTGGATTTGTCTCCAGCTTATTTTTGTTACTCTTCAGACTCATTGATGTATTATTTTAAACTCATGAGTTGATGACTATTCTATTCTTATCTGATTCGTGTTCATTCTATCTTAGTTCTGTGATTGAGTACACTATCTTTTGGTGGTTCATTATATTAGATAGACTTTCTAGACAGCGTTCTACCGCCGATTCTGCGGCGTAGGCTGGGCGTTGTTTCCGACTAGTACCCTTACCCCAGGTGCGGGTCATGACACGTTTTTGGTGGTGGCCCATGCAGGTCTAGCTTCACAAGTATGTGATGTCGTGGTAGTATGACAACTTAGTTGTACTACTACGAGCCTGCGATAGGATATAGGATATAGGCTGAGATACTCAATCACATCTAGGAAAATTCTTTTGATTCAACTATTCTCCTTTGACATTGATACTTGATCCCTTAAACTGTCCTTTCCTTGATGTCTTACATCTTGTGCCATATTGATTCTCATTCTGTCTTTTTATGAGACATACTCGGAGATACTTGCGGAGGCACGCAAGGTTGAGCGGGATCTGGGTTTGAAGACCAAGAGAGATCGTGATTCTTTTCTGGGGGCCAACGGTAGTGCAGTATCTGCCAAACGTCCTCATTTCCAGTCCAGACCTTTCCAGCAGCCACAGCAGAACCAGACTCCAGCTAGAGCGCCTTTTTACCAGGCACCTCAGCAGCAGAGACAGTTTCAGCAAGCTCCATGCAACTTCTGCAAGAAGCCTGGCCACATCTGGGAAGTTTGCAGGAGGAGGCTAGGAGTTTGTTTGTATTGTGGTACTGAAGGGCATCAATCGAGGGAGTGTCCTCGTCGTGCAGTTCAGGGAGCAGCTCCAGCTCCGAGGACACAGACGAGACCACCTGCAGCACAGCCGAGGGGACCGCTTCCGACACAGCAGCAGCGTTTTGTCCAGCATCAACAGCAAGAAGGTGCTCGACAGGGACGAGCGTTTGCTATGACCATCGAAGAGGAAGAACCCACCGGAGATGTCATCGCAGGTTCTATTCTTCTTGATTCCATTCCAGCTTTAGCTTTGTTTGATAGTGGTGCTTCCCATAGTTTTGTATCTGTTTCTTTTGCTCTGGAGCATGGTTTGGTAGCTGAGTCTTTGCTTAGGACTTGCAAGATCATGACCGGGGGAGGCATTATCCTGGTTAATGATATTTGCAAGGATCGGAGAGTTACTCTGGGAGGCCGGGAGTTGAGTGCGTGTCTACTTGTAATGCCACTTCCGAGCTACGATATTGTACTTGGGATGGATTGGTTGAGTAGGCACCGTGCTAGCATAGACTGTAGAGGAGGTAGAGTTTTGTTTGGTCCGCCAGGAGAGCCAGAGTTCGAATTTGCTAGAGGAGCTGCGGAGCAGGGGGGAGGCATTATTTGTGGAGCTTTGGTGGAAGACAAGGAGTTGCCGCATCCGTTGATAGCATAATTCTTGGATGTGTTTCCTGAGGAATTGCCAGGATTGCCACCAGATCGAGATATTGAATTTTCTATAGACTTGGTACCAGGTGCAGAACCAATTTTGCAGCATGTCTATAGAGTAAACAACAGCAAGCTGGTCGAGTTGAAGAAGCAGGTGGACGAATTGCAGGATAAGGGGTTTATCAGATCGAGTTCTTCACCATGGGGAGCCCCAGTATTGTTTGTACCGAAGAAGGATGGATCGGTGCGCATGTGCATTGATTACAGGGCTTTGAATAATCTCACTATTAAGAATAAGTATCCTTTGCCATGGATTGATGATCTGTTTGATCAGTTGAGTGGTACGAAGGTATTTTCTAAGATAGATTTGAGATCAGGCTACCATCAGGTGAAGGTGAAGCCGGAGGACATACCGAAGACTGTTTTTAGAACTCGGTATGGTCAGTACAAGTTTATGGTGATGCCGTTTGGTTTGACTAATGCACCGGCGGTATTTATGAACTTGATGAACAAAGTGTTCCACCAGTACCTTGACAAGTTCGTGGTGGTGTTCATCGACGACATACTCATATACTCGAGGACACCGGAGGAGCATGAGGAGCATTTGAGGATTGTGTTGGATGTGCTGAGGAAGGAGTTGTATGGGAAGTTGTCCAAATGTGAGTTTTTCATGGACAAGGTAGAATTCTTGGGGCATGTTGTGACTGGTGATGGTATTTCAGTGGATCCGAAGAAGATTTCAGCAGTGGAATCTTGGAAGGCTCCGAGTTCGGTAGCAGAGATCAGGAGTTTCTAGGGATTGGCAGGCTACTACAGGAAGTTTGTGCAAGATTTTTCGAGGATTGCCGAGCCGATAACCAGACTCACAAGGAAGGATGTGGAGTTTGTTTGGACGGAGGATTGCCAGGTTGCTTTTGAGGAGTTGAAGAAGAGGTTGACGTCTGCTCCTATTTTGACGTTGCCATCAGGGTCCGGAGGTTTCACTATTTATAGTGATGCATCGGGGAAGGGTTTAGGTTGTGTTCTTCAGCAGCATGGGAAAGTGATTGCCTATGCATCCAGGCAATTGCGTCCTCATGAAAAGAACTATCCTACCCATGATTTGGAATTGGCAGCTGTCATATTCGCTCTGAAGTTGTGGAAACATTATTTGTACGGAGAGCGTGTGGAGATCTTCACAGACCACAAAAGCTTGAAGTACGTTTTCACGCAGAAGGAGTTGAACATGAGGCAGCATCGGTGGTTGGAACTGATGAAGGATTTTGATATCTCTTTGCAATATCATCCTGGGAAAGCCAATATAGTTGCCGATACTTTGAGCAGGTATCCGGTAGCTATATTCTTGACGCAGGATCGATATCTGTTGGAGGACTTGGAGAGCTTGGGCATTGAGGTGATTGTTCCTGGGTGTGCTATGTAGATGTGGGAATTGCAGATACACTCAGATTTGATGGACAGGATCAAGGCAGCACAGTATGATGATGTATCTTTGAGGAGTATCAGAGCTCAGGTGAGAGCAGGATTGGAGGATGATTTTACTATTACAGAGGATGGATCCTTGAGGCATAGAGTTAGATTGTGTGTGCCTAGTGGAGAGTTGCGCGAGGAGGTGTTGCAGGAAGCGCATCGCTCTCAGTATTCCATACATCCAGGTGCTAACAAGATGTATCGGGATATGCGAGAGAGTGTGTGGTGGTATGGCATGAAGAGGGAAGTGGCACAGTTTGTATCTAGATGCTTAGTGTGCCAGCAGGTGAAAGCCGAGAGGCAGAGGCCCGGAGGGTTACTTCAGCCATTACCCATTCCAGAGTGGAAGTGGGAACACATTACTATGGATTTTGTGTCCGGACTTCCACGATCTCCAGGAGGGAAAAACGCGATTTGGGTCATTGTTGATAGATTGACCAAGTCGGCCCACTTTTTGCCTTTCAAGGTGGGTTTGTCTACGGAGAAGCTGGCAGAGATGTATGTGAGGCAGATCGTTAGGATACACGGAGTTCCCGTCAGCATAGTCTCAGATCGAGATAGTCGTTTCATTTCTCATTTCTGGAGGAGTTTGTAGGAGAGTTTGGACACTCAGCTCAAGTTCAGTACTGCATATCATCCCCAGACAGATGGGCAGTCAGAGAGGACTATCCAGACTCTCGAGGATATGTTACGCACTTGTGTACTAGATTTCGGGGGTTCTTGGGAGGACTATCTCCATTTGGTAGAGTTTGCTTACAACAACAGTTACCAGGCCAGTATAGAGATGTCACCTTTTGAAGCTCTATATGGTCGGAGGTGTCGTGCTCATTTGTCTTGGGACGATGTTGGAGAAAGAATTTTGCTTGGGCCAGAGATGGTTGTGGATGCAGCGGAGAAGGTTCATTTGATCAGAGACAGACTTCGAGTGGCGCAGGACAGATAGCGGCATTGGGCCGATAGCCATCGGAGACCTTTGGAGTTTGAGGTATAGTTTAGATTTTGTTTATGCTTGTTCTTGTTTGTTATAGATTAAGCTCTTAAGATGGTGTTTTGTTCTAGGTGGGTGGTTTGGTGTTTCTGAGGATTTCTCCGACACGAGGCACGATTCGCTTCGGTTGAGGCGGAAAGCTTAGTCCGCGATTCATCGAACCTTTCACTATTCTAGAGAGGGTCGGTGCAGTTGCTTATAGACTAGACTTGCAACCTGTATTGGAGGGAGTGCACAACGTGTTTCATGTGTCGCAGTTGAGACGATACGTGGCAGATCCTAGTCATGTATTGGATCACTCGAAGATAGAGGTGGGCCCTACTCTTAGCTATCCAGAGCAGCCAGTTGAGATTCTGGATCGGAGAGAGAAGGTGCTGAGGAACCAGACTATTCCTTTGGTACGCGTCGCATGGAGGCATCACTCTCCGGAGGAGTCTACCTGGGAGAGAGAGGATGACATGCGAGAGCGTTATCCATATTTGTTTGTACCTTGAGGTATGTTATTTTCTAGTTATGTTTTGTTCATTAGTTAGTTGTGATTCTTTAGTTCTGTTTTGTGATTTTCTGGGGGTAGTTTTCATCTTTAAATTTCGAGGACGAAATTATTTTAAGGAGGGTAGACTTGTCACTACCACATTTTAGGAAAAAGGGTATTTTAGTAATTTCCTATTTAAATAAATATTGTGCATGGTAAATAATTTTTGGTTGTATTATTTAATTTTTGTTGGATGTTATTTAATTATTTTGGACTTATTTTAGTAGACCCAACTAGTTTAGTTTGGACCCATGGACCAACATGAATTAAATATTTAGACTTGGCCCATTTAGAAAGCCCATAATTAAGGAGATGGATTAAATTAATTAAGTGATTAGACTAGAAGCTTTCTTCCTTAATTATTTCTTCATGAGAGGCCAGAAGGGGTACATTGGACATTTTACAATTGCTTGGGAGAGGGGCAAGGCCGGCCTATTAAAAGAGGGGGGAAATTTCTCTCTCCTCTCATTCTCATTCCAAATCTAGATCTAGAATTTCCAAATCCCAAATTCCCTCCATTCCCATTCCAATTCCCTACCAAATTCATTCCAAATTCTTTCCAATTCACCATTAGAGAAGGAGGAAGCAAGGATCTAGAAGAAGTAAGCAAGGATTTACAAAGAGGAGCAAGGATCTACAATTTGGAAGCAAGTTCTTCTCAATTAGAGGTTTCATTGGGAATCCATCTCCCAATAGGTATAATTCAGATTTTCCCATTTAAATAGCTTCTAAATCTGAGATTTAATCATGTAAAATCAACCTATATGTATGTACTACCCATAGGACTTTGTTTTGTGTTCATAGGAGACCCATGGAGAAAGTTATGGTATTTTTTGTGTCAATTTTGTTGGAATTTTGAATTTACATTTTGTTGTGTGTGTTAATTGATCCTATAGATCAATTGGGCATGTGTTTTTGTGTTTGGGGCTTTTGTCGTGTCCATATTTGGGTACATGTGGTTCGTATCCCAACTATTTGGTGATACGTGTCATTTTGGGGGTTTTCTCCGACACGGGGCTTTGAACATGTCGTATTTTGACACGGACACATAGATCTACTTTTGACACTTTGATTTGTTCATAAATATTATTTGTGACATGTTTGTGTCCTTCGGGGTGTAATTGGTTGTGTGTTGGACTCGTGTCGCATGCGTATCCTAGATCTAGTGGGATACGGTGTGATACTCTCCAATTTGGTGTGTTTATGTGTAGATCTAGTTATTTATGCTTTAAATTCTTTATTTATAATTAGTAAATATATATAGATATTATATATTATTTTAGTGTATTTATTATGGTATTTATTGTAGCATAGATCTATAGATATTTCTATGTGTTCTAATGTGATGTATAAATATATATATGTAGCTTCTTGCATGCAATTATATATGTACTTATGTTAATAAAATAAATTATACATAAATGTTTTATAAAATATATTTATGTGTTTAAATGTGTAATTATATTATTTATAATTATTATATAATTATTTGTATATTAATGAATGTATTTTTATGTGTGCTTCTAGCCATGTAAAATATGTACATTAATATGTACAATGTGTTTTGTATCTATTAGTATTTGATTGTGTAAAGTTTATGTGTATATATATATAAGTATATATATTTATTAAATTTTTTTATATATGTATATATATAGGTGTTTTTGTGAGGTATAATACTAATAATAATATATTATTTTATTTGTATAAATATTGGTTTGTATATACTTTATATTAGAGTGTATTATATTGTATTATTATTTATACTTTGTGTGAGTATGATTTGGGATCTAATTTTTATTCCTAAATTGTTGTATTTTATTTCTATATTATTTATATAGATTTCTTGTGAGGTTGACCTTGGTTTGACTTTAGTTGACTTTAGAGTTGACCATAGTTGACTTTTGACTTAGAATTTATTTATTGACCTAGAAGTTGACTAGTTTGACTTGTTCTCTTTCCGGGACCTTGTATTAATGTGGTATTCCATATCTAGGTCTTTGAGGCACCGAGTCAGACATCTGTGAGACTGTTCTTTGGATTTCAGGCGAGTACATTCTCTGATAGTTTCTCATTTATGATATCATCTATGTTCGTTGTATCTAGTGTAGATATACATGTTTCTCTTGACACTATGGTTACACGGATTGGTATATCCGGATCTCGTCATGAGATGTTATTCCTTGGTATATGGTGTATATGGTACAAGTATTGTTTCATTGGTTATCTTGTACATGTACAGACACCAATTTTCGGGAGGAGTCGCTCTCTTCTTGGGGAATCTAGTGCCATAGCATACCGTGGTTGGATCTATTATACCAGTTGGGGGTGGGGAGTATTAGTATAGATATGTGATCAAATCCCTATTGAATAAAGTATTGGTAAGCGAATAGTGTTGATCATGCACCGCACGTATGATTAGCCAGGCCGCATTTTATCTTGCCTAAGCCGATCACATGTTAAGCTAGTACTCACACACTTAGTCATTAGTATTATTGTTTCATTGGCATATTGTTCATTATTGTATTTCTTTCCAGTATTTCCTTATTGTCTATATATCTCTTGTATCTATTGTGCATCTTGTTTATCCACAGCTATTTACTGTTACATAGTTTTTATCATGGATTAGAACTGCTGTTAGAGATGTACTCTGCTCCTTTCCTGACTGGATATATTTTTCCAGATGACACTGAGGAGTACCCTACCTATTATGGACCCCAGGATGTTGTGGGTTTAGATTCGGAGACCCTGGCTCAAGAGGGACTTATCCCAACTGAGACAGTTGACCCTGGAGTGTAGCTTATAGTTTGATAGTATTCTTTTGTACTGGATTTGTCTCCAGCTTATTTTTGTTACTCTTCAGACTCATTGATGTATTATTTTAAACTCATGAGTTGATGACTATTCTATTCTTATCTGATTCGTGTTCATTCTATCTTAGTTCTGTGATTGAGTACACTATCTTTTGGTGGTTCATTATATTAGATAGACTTTCTAGACAGCGTTCTACCGCCGATTCTGCGGCGTAGGCTGGGCGTTGTTTCCGACTAGTACCCTTACCCCGGGTGCGGGTCGTGACAGTACTTATGTGGTTTCTCTTATATTCTAGTTGGTAGTGGATTTGTCTCCACCCAACTACTTGTTCTTATCAAGCATTTTATACTTGGTTCAGTTATATAGTTGATTGGTTATTTGATTATGTGGATGAGATCTACTTATGCCCTATGACTTATGACAATATATATAGATATACCACATATGAGTTAATATTCATATTATAGCGTACGTGTGTATTATAGTATCCATATATTGGAGTTGCCATATACATACGGCTGGCATGCTTACGTATTTCTAGTCCTACGTATTTTGGGACTAGGGCGTGACAACTTCCCCCTGAACAATGGCACGCACCCAACAGATGGCCACTGAGGGATACGAGTGGGTTTCTTCTTTCCTGCTCGTCATTGTATATTTTACTCTTTTGGACGTTTAGCCACCGGTACCTGTTAGCTGGATTGTCTGGAAATTTAGTTTCCCTTACATGATTATAATTAATCAGACTGCGGTTGATCTCGGTTATGTACTTTGCTACTCCACCAGCTTTTTATTTTGTACAGATGGTTTCCAGAATATTTTGACAGAGCGTTTGGGACGTATTTCTTCTTTATCATACATATTATATGTTTACAACTTCATGGTTTATTGATTGAGACATAAATGCTCTATGTGACCCTAAGGGACTTGATTATTGTATGCTCCCCTTGTTTAGTTACAACAGTGATCATCGTACAACGTTCCACACCTTGTACGGGATAGCTGACCATGTCCGTCTTCGTATTCCGGTACCGGGACATGACACATACTTTGTATCCTTAGGAACCATTATCTTCTTATACTAGCCTATATTCATTGTCATTCACCTGTATCATCAATCAAGGAAATCTTTTTCTTACTTGTTTAAAAAAATTATTTTTCTCCACAATGATGTATTCAATCCCTAATCTTGTCCTTTTATGTGACCTCGAAGACTTGGATATAATTCATCGATACTTATTTGCCAAGATGTGCTTAGTCTTAAAGATGCAATTATAAAATCTGCTTTTATCCATTATTTAAATATGCAGTTATAACAATTACCATTTTATTACCCTATCATAATATTAATAGATTTTTTTACCCCTGAAATCTCCCAATCAATTAAATATATACAACAAAACTCTAAAGGTTTATGTAATCATTTGGTTATAACTAACCAAAAAATTTAATACGTATAAATTCTAGGGAATACCACACCATTTATCTGATATAAACTCTAAGGAAAATATATTACTAACTACCCAAACATTGCAACCATACACGCAATTATACTAGTAACTTCATATTACCACTTAGAATCCCCTTGGATTTAATTATCACTTCCTTCTCCTTATTTTAGTTACCTATTTTTAATGTATGACTTAAAAGGTTGACTCCATAAAAATTATCTTAGAGTAGTGTGTTCCATATTCAAATCATTGTAGAAGTTTTCCATCCTCAAATTTATTTTAAGCTATAACACAAGTACTTCTTATTATAATTTTACTATAACCATCAGTATAATCGTTAAGACCTCAAGTTTATCGATTCTTCCTCAAAAAAAAAATCCTTCAACTACCCGAAGCGGAATGGCAGCTAACCCATCTCTCGTCCGACCAAGTGATGCGTTATGTATATTTAAACTGTGCAGATTAACTATGTCTTCATGGCAGGGAGGGTCATGGTAAGTTTTGTACATGTGATTCAGACGGTTCAGGTAAAGTCACCGAACTGTGGCACATTTTGTTATGTCATTCCCTTTTATCATATATAAAGAATTAAACTAGGACAAGATAGAAATATCACATAATAATAATGTTGCATGTTCACATGAATATGATGTCGATTTAGGTATGTTGGGTTAGCTTGCCCTCACTGGTACTTTTTGAAGTATTGACCCTCGTTGCAGCAGGTTCCCAGAGCCGAGGCAATACAGCGAGGAGCTGAAGCTTCCCCCAACCCTTCACCAATCCCGCACGTTCGTGTTTTGTGACTTTTGGAGCTCAAGTACATAATCACAAGGAGCCCGTACATCTTTTTTGAAGATCCTAGGCAATGGTTCTAACTTGCACCCAAGGTGGTTTGTGTATTTTGAAATATTAGTAAGGATGTAATGTATGGATCGGCTATCTTATTTTACGTCCAAGTTGTAAGTCCGTATGGCATTCTAATTACTTTTGGGTCAAGAGTCTGTAAACAGATGTTCATTATAAATAAAGAGAACTTTTCTATATTCAACGTGTGATATCCCAATTTGCGTACTCTATTGCATATGTTTCTAAAATATATCATTATGTCTAGGCCTTGTGCACGCACTCTTTATGCGTGCACAGCATCACGCCCGTGGGACGATTATCGATCTAGCAAAAATCGAGACGTGGCATATTGGACTAAACAGATATTAAATTAAACCACTTAACCTTTTAACATGAATCTGTTATAAAAGCAAATAGATAGAACAAACACAAACACACAAATATACATGCTTCGATTGTCGGTATAGCAACCTACTATACGAGAGAAGAGATAATATTTTTCTTATTTCTTGTATATGGAGATTACAATGTGTTTGCTTTTTATAGGAGTGCAACAACCAATAGATAGCAACAAATCATCAACAAAATTAATTTTAAACTCCCTCAACAGAATAGTTTCAAATCCCAACAAAGATCGAATATATTTTTTGATATCTTCTCTTCTCCAACCATACTCCCGTTAAAGTTGGTGCAAAGTTATCAATCAAGACCATCTAAGAGAGTATCTCAGTAAATTTGGGAACATGAAGGCCCTTTAAAAATATCAGCCAACTAATTAACACTTCGGACTTTAGAAGTACAAACAATATTTCCTTGCGCCTTTTCTCATACATAATGACAATCAACTTCAATATGCTTGGTGCGCTCTTGAAATACTAAATTTTTTAATGTGCATAGCAGCTTGACTATAACAAAACAATATGGTGGGTTTAGGTGAATCAAAACCTAAGTCTCCCAATAGAGCTCGAAGCCAAACAATTTCACGAGTCATTGAGGCCATAGCCCTATATTCTTCTTCAGCACTTGAACAAGCAATCACTTTTTACTTTTTACTTTTTCATGTGACTAAATTTCCTCCAACGAAAGTACAATAACCTATCAGAGATCTTCGTTCAACTGGACTTCCTTCCCAATCAGCATAAGTATAAGTCGTGATGGAATGATGCCTATTGTTACGCATCCATACACCTCTTCTGGTGATCCCTTCAAATATTATAATATTCGAGTAACCGCATTCATATGTTGCATCCTCGAGATTCAGTCTACATTGATTGAGAGGATCAAGGCAGCCTCGCCTACAGATACGAGATTTAGACGATTGCGAGAAAGGACAGAGGCTGACATGCAAATAGGATTCAGGATTCATGAAGACGGAACGTTGAGGTGTGGAGATCGCCTATATGTTCTGAGTGGCGAACTACGCCAAGAGTTGATGACCGAGGCACATAGCTCAATTTATTCCATTCATCCCGGGGGTACAAAGATGTACCGAGACTTGAGGCAGCATTTCTGGTGGCATGGGATGAAGAGAGAAATTGCAAGATTCATGGCAAAATATTTAGTTTGTCAGCAAGTCAAGGCTGAACATCAGAGGACTACAGGATTACTGTAGTCGCTTCCCATTCCAGAGTGGAAGTGGGAACACATTACCATGGACTTCGTCACAGGATTCCCGCGGAGCCCTAACGAAAAGGATACAGTTTTGGGTTATCGTAGACAGACTCACCAAGTTTGCATATTTCTTGCCCTTCAGAGTTGGACAATCCACGGAGACTTTAGCTGACATATATATGAGGCAGATAGTACGACTACATGGAGTGCCTGTCAGCATCGTATCGGACCGTGATTCCAGATTCATGTCATATTTTTGGAGGAGTATGCAGGAGAGCCTAGGAACTCGTCTCAAGTTCAGCACCGTATATCCTCCACAGACTGATGGCCAGTCAGAGCGCACGATACAGATATTAGAGATATGTTGAGAGCATGCATGATCGATTTTGGAGAATCTTGGTAGGACCATCTATACTTGATGGAATTCTCCTAAAATAATAGCTACCAGGCTAACATACAGATGGCACCTTATAAGACACTGTACGGTAGGAAGTGTAGGTCACCAATATGTTGTAGTGACGTGGGAGAGCGTCAGATACTTGGTTCAGAGTTGGTGACACAGACAGTGGAGAAAGTCAAGCAAATTCAGAGCCACCTGCGTGTAGCACGAGACAGACAGAAACATTTGGGCAGATGCGCACCGCAGACCATTGGAGTTCAAGGAAGGTGACCATATATTTTTAAGGATATCGCCTACTCGTGGTACTATCAGATTCGGAGGCAGAGACAAGCTGAGTCCGAGGTACATCGGACCTTTTGACATCTTGGAACGAGTTGGCGAAGTGGCTTACCGTCTTGCATTACCTCCATCATTAGAGGGAGTACATAACATATTTCACGTATCGCAGCTGAGGAGGCAGACCCTAGCCACGTGCTTGATTATTCGGAGATTACAGTCTGGCCCAGTCTGTCTTACGTAGAGCAGCCAGTTGAGATCCTCGATCGCAGCGAGAAGACTTTGAGAGGGCAGACGATTCGACTGGTCAGAGTGGCATGGAAGCACCATTCACCAGGCGAGTCTACTTGGGAGCGCGAGGATTCTATTCAGCAGCGATTCCCGTACTTATTTGAGGAGCAGGGTAGAATTTACGTACGGCATTTGATTACTAGTTGTTTTAAAATTCTATTAGATATTATCGTGCTTTACTTTTAATTTCGGGGACGAAATTTTTCTAAGTTGGGAAGAATGTAAACCCCCTCGATTTATTCTGTAGATAGTTAGGGTGGATTTGAAAAATTTTGATTTTGGTAGCAGATGTCGAGGTTTATAGTGGAGATAATTTTATCTGGTATTTAGTTCATTTAATTAAAATCCTTTGCGCGCCCTATCATTGTTTGATTATTCGGAGCCCAATATCCGTCCATAAATTTCGTTCAATTACTGTACTTCTGACGTGACCCGCCAAATTAGGCACTGGATTTTTTCATCTTCATAAATCAGCTTTTCGTTGTGCTCTAAATTAATTGCACAATTTTCCGAAACCATAATCCATATTTAATTCCGTATCGGACACTTGTGTCGTTACCCTAAATTTTGAGATACCAACTCAACTCGTTGAGCCGGACCAACTAAAGGGTCCAAGACTGACTCCAAGCCCCCACCATTTTTGACATTTGCGTCATTTTCGGATTTTGACCCCAAGTGCCCCCATTTAATTTAAATTCGCGGGACGCTTTATTTTTATTTAAATCGGGGATACCAACTTTGTAAATCTCATTTTTAATCCTTAATTAATTCCAATTCAAATTTAATTAAACCCGTGCCTAACGCACAACCCCCTCTCACCATGAAAATTTCTAAACACAATTTTCTCCACAAGTTTTGTGTTATTTTATGTGTTCGTACAATTTTCTGAATTTAAGGGGCTAAGTTACAATTAATGAAATTATGTGTCATCACCCTATTGGCCATGAATAATGTAGAGGTCCCAAAATGGGTCCTATTCTCACCCATCCATTCACCCCGTTCATGAAGAAACCAATATTTCTTCATGACAAATTTCCACCCTCCTTTTTGAATAGGATCATCACCACCCTCCATCCAATTCCCAATCCCCTATAAAACATCACCTCACCCCACCCTCATAACACACCACCGGCCCTAATCCCAAGGAAAACTCCCCCTCTTTCTCTCTCCTCCTCCATAAAACCCTCTATGCAAAAGCTTCTTCCCTATCCATTATTTTTCTTCTTCTCCTTCCTTTCTTTTCTCTCCTCCCCACTATGTTTCACCCGACCCCAGTACTTCCACCGCCGTCCGGCCAGCCGACCCTCCCGTGCGGCCTGAGCAGCGGTCGGACTCCGACGGAATATACTCTACCACCTACTCCGGCCCGTACCCGACTCAGCTGGACGCTACACCCAGTCGACTCCGGCCGACAGCAGCCGCCGGTCGTTCCCTGACCAAGACTGAGCCACTTCCGCGCAGCCGACCGTAGTAGCTTAGCCCCCGGCGTTCGACCACTTCCCCGTCATCAGCTACTCCGGTCCAGCCCGCCTGACTGCACCGATACACTGTGCAGTCTCTTCCCCCACAGTCCGGTCGGGTGACCCGTCGTCCGGCCGACTGAGCCCCCGCGCTGGACTGAGCCATACTCTGGCTTCCTTCCTATCCAGCCTACACTACCTCCACCATCACCATTACCAACCTACACTACCACCACCATCACCACCACTACCACCTCTTCGCCACCACCTCTGGCCACGCTCCGGCCAGCCAGCAACCTCGCCGCGTAGAGGTCGATTCTTACCCTCCCCTCTCTTGTGTTTAATTCCAGAATTTATTATCTAACTAAATAGGATGATATATGGTGATGTATGTATTAACTAGGGTTGTATTTATATCATGTTGATATATATGGTTAGTATAGCATAAATAATCAAATGTTAACTATGGGATTAAGTTTTATATTGGCTAAGTTTAATGAGGATTAATGTGCCTATGGATTTTAAATAACTTAAGGATGGGTTTAAGGAGGTTGACATGTTTTAGGATATATGTATTATAGTGTTCATCTATCTTGTGTTTTATAAAGTTGGATTCGGATATTGAGATATGGTTGGGGTTTAGTTTCATAAGTTGTGAAATAAAATTATGGATATACACTAAGTAGAGATGCTAGGTTGTGATTGTTAGGATTTACATTGGATAGTGTGGTTTAATACTTGAACATTGCTGATTAAATCGAATGATAATATTATGACTTGAGTTTAAGGTTAATGGTGAACTTGGAGGCTTAAATCGTCATCGGTATATCAATATAGATTTGAGTGAGAGAACATTGAGCTTAAGGGTTAAACACATTTATGGATGTGCGTGGTGATCTGTAGGGATAAGCAGTGTTTGAGGACGAAATGATCCGAGGGTTAAGGAAGACCTAATATCTAAGGAGTAATACGGTCAGAGGGTGAGCATACCTGAACTACTGAACCACGTGAAGAATATGGTAAGAATGAGGATTTGTCGAGGAGAGTGTACAGATGACTATTTGATGGACTATCGTACCGTTAGTCAGTTGTAGTCAGCCCTCTAGTATCTTGCCCTTGTGAGTCATAGAATAGAATATTAATTCTGGTTTGTATCTCTTCTCTAGGTACTGCAGGACCCGAGGACTTGGACGCGGTACCAGATCCCCGTCATCAGCAGCCGCACGCAGGCAAGTGTACCTTGTCACCCTGTATTTCAGATTACAGATATTTGTTGTTCTTTGTGTACATTGTGCACGTACCTATGTTGACGTTCGATACTTTATGTCCGGATCACAACAGGGTGCTGACATTCGTCGTAACATATTAAAAAAATTATTAGATGCTTAGTAGCACCTCGATGTACGTACCTGAGTATATCGACACCCCAGGACACCCTCATACACTGTGATTGTGTCAGATTCCTGTATCCTGATACTGACATCATGACCAGAGACTGGGATGACCTTAGGGTCGCATCTGTTGAGTTATCTTCCGTGTGTCGAGACTGTTAGATACAGGTTCAGGTTCAGCGCACAATCGTTGACCGCTTGGGAAGGGAAAGACAGTTACTAGACGTTTGGGCTACTCTACACGCGCTTATATATATATATATATATATACTATTTCTGTAGTGATCCTGTATCTAGAGTAGTTGTACCACCCGTGTGACTCCTTGCCCGGAGCTGCGGTACGTGCCGTGTGTTTTTGTGTCCGGAGCTACGGTTTTACTTTAGAAAGCCCACGCGTCGAACGTTGTCTTTAAACTGTGTCACACTTGTTTGGATATGATAGAGTACCCTGTTGTTGCACTTGTACTTTTTTTTTACCTGGCATGTTGTATTTCTGTACCTTGTTACGTCCCTCTGAGGACCTGGTTCCCTGCCAGTTTTGCAGCATAGATGATTACGGAGCATTTGGAGTTGCTGTTGGAGTTGCCTGTCTTGCGTGCATGGTACCAGGTACTCACATTATGGTTATTTTATATTATTTATTTTATCTGCTGTTGTAGCCTAGTTTTTATAGACTCATACTTCTTCTCGAGTCTATTCGAGTTAGTGTGTTATTGGGCGGCCGACTCTAGCACATATAGCTCTTTCTTGTATACTTTTGTACATTGTGGATTGAGACATAGAGGTTTACATTTATGGGATATATAGATAGTGCCCTTTATATTACAGCTTATACGTATTCGAGTCAGACCAGAGTCTGGTCGAATGCATAGCTGGCGTGTCACGTATTCCTGGTCCTACGTATTTTGGGACTGGGGCGTGACATATTTTTGTTGTGGCCTATGCAAGTCCGATTTAAATTGTCTTGGTCACCTGACTGTGTCAAGCGAGCCTGCAAATTAGGAATAGATGTTATGATTGTTGAATGAGGTCTCAATCCATAATCGATTTTAAAACTCTTTGTATGTGATTATCGCCCTTGGACTTCCACTTTGCATTCGTTCAATCTTCGTCAATATCGATATCCTTGTTTCTCGTCCCCTATTATTCGGGGAGACGAATGCTTGTGACTGATGACTTCCCTCCAGAAGAAGATCGAAGACCAGACGACAGGAGACAGAATATGTATACCTTTCTCGGAGAAGATTGTTACCTTATCAGGATAGATTGATGGGTTCTTTGGATTCTAGAACTAGTATGGAAGGTTGGCAAGAGAGTTGGACCTAGTAGTACCCTACACGTGCTTGAGGTAGCAGTGATCTTGGAAGTACTAAGAGCTGGAAGGATTGTTGATCATGACCTAGAATAATTTACGGAAATGCATAGCCTGATGTTGGAAACTAGTAGTTGTATATGATAGCAATGTTAGGAACGATGATTATGAGCTAGAGGAGATAAAAATTTTAGGATCTCACTTGGGAGATAATAATCGGATTCCAGGAAATTCTAGTATGTGCTTGAGTGATACCATTATTGTACTATGCGACTTGGAGAGATAAATAACGAAAAGAAGAAACTCGAGGAATAAAAATTTTAGGGAAAATTTGAGGAGAAGAGAAATTATACTGTAGGCAGGGGAGAAAATTTTCTTTTAAAGGATTAGTGTGGTAAACAGAACAAGAGGATTTATTTTGAGGTTAAGTCTGGAAGATGACACCGTCCTAGCATGAGTTGATTGAGCCAATACCACGCGACACTAGATTGTCGACGTAGTTGCATTTATATTTTTAGGCCACCAGGTTACCCTGAGTTGAGTTCAGGGAGCCCAGGAGTGTGGTGCCCATCTACCTTAGGGGTATACAATACAGGAGGTGAACCAGTGTACCACCAGGTTATATCAGAGTTGAGGATATTTTTCTAGAGGATCTTCTAGGCCTGCCACCTGACAGAGAGATGGAGTTTGTTAAAGAGTTGACTCCCAGAGTCGAGCCAGTTATTCTCTCATCTTCAGACTAGCACCGATATAGTTAGTTGAGTTGAAGATCCATAGTAGAGGATCTCTTAGACAAGGGTTTCAGTCGGGCTAGTGTTTCCCCATGGGAAGCAACTATCTTAATAGTGCCGAAGAAGGATGAGACAGTATACTTGTGTATCGATTACAGGGCATTAAGGGCTGTAACAAATAAAGAACAAGTACCCTATGCCGCGCATAGATGATTTATTTGATTAGCTTAGCGGCGCATATGTATTTTGAAGATCGATATCAGATTCAGTTATCATCAGATCAAGGTACGGAGAGAGGACATCCCGAAGACGGCCTTTCGGACGAAGTATGGCCACTATGAGTTTTTATTCGTACCATTTGGTTTAACCAACGCGCCAGCAGTAAGTATGAGCCTAATGAACAGTATTTTCCACCAGTAATTAGATAAGTTCGTGGTGATAATTATCGATGACATATTGGTATGTTCCAAGAGTCAGGAGGAGCATGAGAGACATCTCAGGATCGTATTGGAGACGTTGAGACATGAGAGACTGTAGGCCAAGCTCAGCAAATATGAGTTATGATTAGATAGTATACGCATCAGGACGACTAAGGGTGCGTGAGAAGAACTATCAGACGCTCGACCTAGAACTAGCTGCAGTGATAATTATACTAAAGCTATGGCGACACTACCTTTATGGAGAGTGTGTTGAGATTTATACAGAACACAAAAGTCTGAAGTATGTCTACACGCAGAAAGAGCTCAACATGAGATAGAGGCACTGGCTAGAGTTGATGATAGATTATGATATCGAGTTGCAGAACTACCCTGGCAAGGCGAATGTAGTAGTAGATGCCTTGAGCAGGAAACCTATGGCATATTTTTAAGATTCATCGCCAGTTGTTAGAGGATTTTCAGAAACTCAGGATTGAGATTTTATTGCCAGGCATGGATGGACAGATGCTCAGTCTCGAGATTCATTCTACATTGATTGAGAGGATCAAGGCAGCCTCGCCTACAGATACGAGATTTAGACGATTGCGAGAAAGGACAGAGGTTGACATGCAAATAGGATTCAGGATTCATGAAGACGGAACGTTGAGGTGTGGAGATCGCCTATATATTTCGAGTGGCGAACTACGCCAAGAGTTGATGACCGAGGTACATAGCTCAATTTATTCTATTTATCCCGGGGGTACGAAGATGTACCGAGACTTGAGGCAGCATTTCTGGTGGCATAGGATGAAGAGAGAAATTGTAAGATTCGTGGCAAAATGTTTAGTTTGTCAGTAAGTCAAGGCTGAACATCAGAGGACTACAGGATTACTACAGCCGCTTCCCATTCCATAGTGGAAGTGGGAACACATTACCATGGACTTCGTCACAGGATTTCCGCGGAGCCCTATTGGGAAGGATGTAGTTTTGGGTTATCGTAGACAGACTCACCAAGTCTGCACATTTCTTGTCCTTCAGAGTTGGGCAATCCACGGAGACTTTAGCTGACATATATATGAGGCAGATAGTACGACTACATGGAGTGCCTGTCAGCATCGTATTGGATCGTGATTCCAGATTCACGTCATATTGTTGGAGGAGTATGCAGGAGAGCCTAGGAACTCGTCTTAAGTTCAGCACCGCATATCCTCCACAGACTGATGGCCAGTCAGAGCGCACGATACAGATATTAGAGGATATGTTGAGAGCGTGCATGATCAATTTTGGAGAATCTTGGTAGGACCATCTATACTTGGTGGAATTCTCCTACAGATGGCACCATATGAGACACTGTATGGTAGGAAGTGTAGGTCACCAGTATGTTGTAGTGACGTGGGAGAGCGTCAGATACTTGGTTCAGAGTTGGTGACACAGATAGTGGAGAAAGTCAAGCAGATTCAGAGCCACCTGCGTGTAGCACGAGACAGACAGAAACATTTGGGCAGATGCGCACCGCAGACCATTGGAGTTCAAGAAAGGTGAACATGTATTTTTAAGGATATTGCCTACTCGTGGTACCATCAGATTCGGAGGCAGAGGCAAGCTGAGTCGGAGGTACATCGGACCTTTTGACATCGTGGAACGAGTTGGCGAAGTGGCTTACCGTCTTGTATTACCTCCATCATTAGAGGGAGTACATAACGTATTTCACGTATCGCAGCTGAGGATATGTCGCAGACCCTAGCCACGTGCTTGATCATTCGGAGATTACAGTCGGGCCCAGTCTGTCTTACGTAGAGCAGCCAGTTGAGATCCTCGATCGCAGCGAGAAGACTTTGAGAGGGCAGACGATTCGACTGGTCGGAGTGGCATGGAAGCACCATTTACCAGGCGAGTCTACTTGGGAGCGCGAGGATTCTATTCGGCAGCGATTCCCGTACTTATTTGAGGAGCAGGGTACGAATTTACGTACGACATTTGATTACTAGTTGTTTTAAAATTCTGTTAGATATTATCGTGCTTTACTTTTAATTTCGGGAACAAAATTTTTCTAAGTTGGGAAGAATGTAAACCCCCTCGATTTATACTATAGATAGTTAGGGTGGATTTGGAAAATTTTGGTTTTGGTAGCAGATGTCGAGGTTTAGAGTGGAGATAATTTTATCTGGTATTTAATTCATTTAATTAAAACCCTTGGCGTGCCCTATCATTATTTGATTATTCGGAGCCCAATATCAGCCCATAAATTCCGTTCAATTACTGTACTTCTTACTTGACCCGCCAAATTAGGCACTAAACTTTTTCGTCTTCATAAATCAGCTTTTCGTTGTGCTCTAAATTAATTGCACAATTTTTTGAAACCGTAATCCATATTTAATTCCATGTCGGACAATTATGTCGTTACCCTAAATTTTGAGATACCAACTTAACCCGTTGAGCCGGACCAACTAAAGGGTCCAAGACTGACTCCAGGACCCCACCATTTTTGACCTTTGCGTCATTTCCGGATTTTAACCCCAAGTGCCCCCATTTAATTTAAATTCGCGGGACGCTTTATTTCTATTTAAATCGGGGATACCAACTTTGTAAATCCCATTTTTAATCCTTAAATAATTTCAATGCCATTTTAATTAAACCTGTGCCTAAAGCACAACCCCCTCTCACCATGAAAATTTCTAAACACAATCTTCTCCACAATTTTTGTGTCATTTTATGTGTTCGTATAATTTTCCGAATTTAAGGGACTATGTTGCAATTAATAAAATTATGTGTCATCACCCTATTGGCTATGAACAATGGAGAGGTCCCAAAATGGGGTCCTATTCTCACCCATCCATTCACCCCCTTCATGAAGAAACCAACTTTTCTTCATGACAAATCTCCACCCTCCTTTTTGAATAGGATCATCACCACCCTCCATCCAATTCCCAATCCCCTATAAAACATCACCTCACCCCACCCTCATAACACACCACCGGCCCTAATCCCAAGGAAAACTCCCTCCCCTTTCTCTCCTCCTCCATAAAACCCTCTATGCAAAAGCTTCTTCCCTATCCATTATTTTTCTTCTTCTCCTTCCTTTCTTTTCTCTCCTCCCCACTGTGTTTCATACGACCCCAGTACTTCCACCGCCGTCCGGCCAGCCGACCCTCCCGCACGGCCTGAGCAGCGGTTCGACTCCGGCAGAATATACACTACCACCTACTCCGGCCCATACCCGACTCAGCTGGACGCTACACCCAGTCGACTCCGGCCGACAGCAGCCGCCGGTCGTTCCCTGACCAAGACTGAGCCACTGCCGCGCAGCCGACCATAGTAGCTTGGCCCCCAGCGTCCGGCCACTTCCCCGTCATCAGCTACTCCGGTCCAGCCCGCCTGACTGTACCGATACTCTGTGCAGTCTCTTCCCCCACAGTCAGGTCGGGTGACCCGCCGTCCGGCCGACTGAGCCCCCACGCTGGACTGAGCCATACTCCGGCCTCCTCCCTATCCAGCCTACACTACCTCCACCATCACCATTACCAACCTACACTACCACCACCATCACCACCACTACCACCTCTTCACCACCACCTCCGGCCACGCTCCAGCCAGCCAGCAACCTCGCCGCGTAGAGGTCGATTCTTACCCTCCCCTCTCTTGTGTTTAATTCCAGAATTTATTATCTAACTAAATGGGATGATATATGGTGATGTATATATTAAATAGGGTTGTGTTTATATCATGTTGATATATATGGTTAGTGTAGCATAAATAATCAAATGTTAACTATGGGATTAAGGTTTATATTGGCTAAGTTTAATGAGGATTAATGTGCCTGTGGATTTTAAATAACTTAAGGATGGGTTTAAGGAGGTTGACATGTTTTAGGATATATGTATTGTAGTGTTAATGTATCTTGTGTTTTATAAAGTTGGATTCGGATATTGAGATGTGGTTGGGGTTTAGTTTCATAAGTTGTGAAATGAAATTATGGATATACACTAAGTAGAGATGCTAGGTTGTGATTGTTAGGATTTACATTGGATAGTGTGGTTTAATACTTGAACATTGCTGATTAAATCGAATGATAATATTATGACTTGAGGTTAAGGTTAATGGTGAACTTGGAGGCTTAAATCGTCATCGGTATATCAATATAGATTTGAGTGAGAGAACATTGAGCTTAAGGGTTAAACACATTTATGGATGTGCGTGGTGATCTGTAAGGATGAGTAGTGTTTGAGGACAAAATGATCCGAGGGTTAAGGAATACCTAATATCTAAGGAGTAAATACGGTCAAAGGGTGAGCATACCTGAACTACTGAACCACGTAATATGGTAAGAATGAGGATTGGTCGAGGAGAGTGTACAGATGACTAGTTGATGGACTATCGTACCGTTAGTCAGTTATAGTCAGCCCTCTAGTATCTTACCCTTGTGAGTCGTAGAATAGAATATTAATTCTGGTTTGTATCTCTTCTCTAGGTACTGCGGGACCCGAGGACTTGGACACGGTACCAGATCCTCGTTATCAGCAGCCGCACGCAGGCAAGTGTACCTTGCCACCCTGTATTTCAGATTACAGATATTTGTTGTTCTTTATGTACATTGTGCATGTACTTATGTTGACGCTCGATACTTCACGTTCGGATCACAACCGGGTGCTGACATTCGTCGTAACGTATTAGAAAAATTATTAGATGCTTAGTAGCACCTCGATGTACGTACCTGAGTATATCGACACCCCAGGACACACTCATACACTGTGATCGTGCCAGATTCCTCTATCCTAATACTGACATCATGACCAGAGACTGGGACGACCTTAGGGTCGCATTTGTTGAGTTATCTTCCGTGTGTCGAGACTGTTAGATAGAGGTTCAGGTTCAGCACACAATCGTTGACCGCTTGGGAAGGGGAAGACAGTTACTAGACGTTTGGGCTACTCTGCACGCGCTTATATATATATATACTATTTCTATTGTGATCCTGTATCTAGAGTAGTTGTACCACCCGTGTGACTCCTTGCCCGGAGCTGCGGTACGTGCCGTGTGTTTCCGTGTCCGGAGGTACGATTTTACTTTAGAAAGCCCATGCGTCGAACGTTGTCTTTAAACTGTATCACACTTGTTTGGTTATGATAGAGTACCCTGTTGTTGCACTTGTACTTTCTGTTTACCTGGCATGTTGTATTTTTGTACCTTGTTACGTCCCTCTGAGGACCTGGTTCCCTGCCAGTTTTGCAGCATAGATGATTACGGAGCATTTGGAGTTGATATTGGAGTTGCATGTCTTGCGTGCATGGTACCAGGTACTCACATTATATCTACCGGTATTATAGTTATTTTACATTATTTATTTTATCTGCTGTTGTAGCCTACTTTTTATAGACTCATACTTCTTCTCGAGTCTATTCGAGTTAGTGTGTTATTGGGCGGCCGACTCTAGCACATATAGCTCTTTCTTGTATACTGTTGTACATTATGGATTGAGACATAGAGGTTTACATTTATGGGATATCTAGATAGTGCCCTTCATATTACAGCTTATACGTATTCGAGTCAGACCAGAGTCTGGTCGAATGCGTAGCTGGCGTGTCACGTATTCCTAGTCCTACGTATTTTGGGACTGGGGCGTGACACCAGGTGGAACGCTCATATACACCACTTCTTCCAGATCGCCGTTTAAAAAAGTATTTTTGACATCCATTTGAAATAACTTCCAGTCCTGATTAACTGCTAGAGAGGAGAACTCTGATTGTATTCATCTTTGCAACTGGTGCAAAGGTTTCTTTATAATCTTCTCCATAAATTTGGTTGAAACCTCTAGCAACAAGCCTAGCCTTATGTCATTCTAAAGTGCCATCATTTCTGTATTTATTTTTGTACCCCTAACGACATCCAACTATTTTTCTTCCTGGAGGCAATTTAACAATTTTCCATGTCTTATTTTCATCTAGAGCTTCGAGTTCCTCTTGCACAGCTTTCTTCCATTCAGGAATGAGAATTGCTTCTCAAAAAGATTTAGGCTCTTGATGATTGATAACTGAACTCAAAAAGGCAAAGTGAGACTAACTAATATTATCATATGTCAAATAATCCTGCACAGGGTGAGCTATAGTGTGATAAGTGAAAAAATCTTTCATTTTATCAGGTGCACGCATTTGTCTACTTGATCTTCTAGGACCATTTGTAGCTGGTACCTCTATATTGGAAATATCGACAGCTGGAACCTCCAATGATGGAATATTAGTAGTTTATTCTAAAACATCATCAGAAACAATAGGAAGTGGTACCAAATTGGATAAAGACTCCCCCTAGGAACTATTCTGGGTTCATTTTCATTCATAAAATAAGGTTCGATTTCAACAAATCGTACATCACGAGAAACAACAAATTTTTATAAGGATGGATTATAACACACATTTCCCTTTTCTATTGAAGAGTACCCAAAAAAATATACTATTAAGATCGAGGGTCTATGTTATCTCATTGTATTGCTTGTTGATGCACATACAAACACACCAAAAAACTCGCAAATGAGAGATGTCGGATTTTCGGTTCTTTAGTATTTCCAATAGTGACTTAAACTTGAGAACTCAACTAGGAAGACGGTTAATGAGATATGTTGCAGTCAAGACACCATGAGACCAGTATCGCTTAGGGAGATTTGATTGAAACAGAAGAGCCCGGGTGGTTTGAAAAATGTATTAAATTTTTTTCTCAACCACCCAATTTTGTTGGGGGTGTTCCAATACAACTGGTTTAATGAATTATCCCTTGACTATGTAAGTATTTCGGGAAAGATCCTTTGGTATTCAGTAGCATTACCTAACCGAAAAATCTTGACTTTAGCACTAAACTGAATCATCACCATAGTATAAAATCTTTAAAGGCAGTTATAACCTCAGTTTTATATTTTATCAAATACAACCATGTAGCATGAGAACGATCATCAATAAATAAAACAAAATATTTATATCCATCATAAGAATTAAGGTGCAGGCCCCCATAAGTCAGAGTGGACTAACTCAAACAACTCTTCAGATTCAGAAACTGAATTAGAAAAAGGCAAACAAGTTTGTTTAGCAAACTGACAAACAGAACAAACTTCAGAATCATAACAGATGGACGGACAAAGACGATAAAATACGACTAGATGGATGCCCTAATCGCTTATGCAAAATGCGACTCTCATTTAGGCAGATGGTATGATATGCCTTATTAGGAGGATTCATTAAATAAAACCCATCCGAATAAAAATTTTCACCAACCATCTTCTTCGTCTTTTGGTCCTGAAAGATAACAGAAGTGGGAGAGAAAATTACATCACAGTCTAATATATTAGTGATTTTACCAACAGACAAAAGTTGGACTGGAAATGAAGGAACAACAAGGGCATCAGACATATGGTCACCAAGGAAAAAGATTTACTTTTCTACTTCCAATAGCTGGAACAAATGATCCATTAGTAACAAAAATATCATGTTTGACAGAATTTGAACAAAGTTATCTACAGAGGAAGGGTTATTTGCCATATAATCAGTTGCCCCAGAGTCAACAATCCAAGAATTATGTTTAAGTAATGAAGATAGATAGGCAAACAGATTACTTGACACATGAGTGGAGGTACTTAGACCTTTTTCAGAAGAAACAAACTTAGAAAATTGACGAAGAAGCTGACCCAATTGATCCAAGGATATTGATGATGTCTTTCCATTTTTTGTCAGGTTTGAGATGAGGATGCAATTCCCAACAAAAATCTTTAGTGTTTCGAAACCTTCCACAATGTTCACATTGGAAAGGCTCATTTTTTTCCTTTATAGGAAGAATTCTTCCCTTTCTCTGATGTATATGGTTTTCTTCAATTCTTTCTCAGCCAATAATACACTTGGTTCGACCCTCTATTGTAGACTTCTGCCCAACATTCATGACTTTCTTACAAGTTTTTTTCTCGTTGAATAGTGGAACAAACACTTGCAAGAGATGGCAATGTAGCATCCATCAAAATCCGACTTCTCATGCTCTCATACTCTGGATTCAAGCCACTTAGCAAGAAAAATATTTTGTCTTCCTCTGCCCTTGGAGAAGATCTTTCGCTTCAGTAGTATGTGGGCGATATATATTTAGTTCATCCCACAACCTTTTTAAATGGCCAAGATGCTCAGTGAAAGGTTTTTCTTCTTGTTGTACAGCAAAAATCTCTACTTTTTATTTCAAACACACGTGCAACATTATTTTGATTCCCGTATAATGCATCTACTGAGCCCATAGTTCTTTAGCAGAATCTGAAAAAGAAAAAATCACAAAATTTTGAGGTTCCATCGAATTGAGTAACCATGATCGAACAAGTTGAACACTGGATACCCAATCTTCATATCCACTATCAGTATTTATAGGACACTTTTTAGTACCATTCACAAACAACAATTTTTTCTTGCCGCCAAGTGATAATGTGACAGCCCTAGACCACATCACATAATTTATGCCATCCAAAAGCATAGATGAAAGCTTACAACTAGGATTTATATCAGATTCAGCCATTATAAGAGCAGCAACAAATTAATGAACAGCAAAAACGTAAACTGACGAAGAAAGTTTTACCAGAAGAGAAGATATGACTTCGACGTGGATTTCAACCCCTCAAACTATCTCTAAAACAATATTGCTCTGATACCATGTTCTAAAAGCAAACAGATAGAACAAACACAAACACACAAATATACGTGCTTCGGTTGTCGGTGTAGCAACCTACTGCACGGGAGAAGTGAGAGGTTATTTTTCTTATTTCATTTATATGGAGATTACAATGAGTTTGATTTTTATAGGATTACAACAACCAATAGATAGCAACAAGTCATCAACAGAATTAATTTCAAATCCCATCACCATAATAGTTTCAACTGCCAATCGATATCAGATATATTTTTTGATATCTTCTCTTCTCCAACAACAGAATCCTAGATAGATACTACTACTTAATCAATTTCCTTCAAAGCAACTATTCGTCTAAAATTTTCTAGAATTTATTAACTCGTCATCTTATCATCAAGACATTACCCAAGCATTAAACCTCAATAAAAGTCGTATCGTACGAACCTATCATAAACGAATCGCATATTATTCTCATAATAAAGTCTTCATCCTAGATCTTACTTAGCCACCATGTTAAATTGTCTCATTCGTATCCTTTTTTAGAAGTCTATGAACACTACTGCTAATCCTTAAATTTAACTTATCGTTCCTGAATCAGTTATTTCTTACAGTCATTTATTCCTCTTTATTGCCTCTCCAAAATTTGTGATCTAATAGTCAAGATTACCAATAATACTTCTAACTATAATGTAATATTTTTTTCTCGAACAAAATTTCCATCAATCACCTATTGTCTTCAAAAGTTCGAATATAATTTCTAGTCCTCAATCTTTTAGTTTGTGAACCAACTTTTAATCATGTATGCTACTCTTTATAATCCTTATTTATAACATGTACTTCCGCTAGAATTTTCTTAGGTAGTGATTCATCTTATTTATCACCACTATTATGTAAGTTAACTATTTGATTACTTGTGGTGCTTGAATCTAACTACCCATAACCGTCTATGACAAGTTTAGGCAACCGAGGACAATAAAGGCTTACCTTAACCTAGTACTTACTGTAGGCATATCCGAAACCACCATACCCTCTATAACATACATGTATCTCAATCACACAAATAAACTTATCCAACTTTACTAAAAAAAATTGTCTATGGAGTTTTTCTAATTCAGTCATTGATAAGTGAAGAGATAGCAAAGTCCTAGGGATGGGTCGAACAATCCATACCAACATCAATAGAGGTTAGGGTCAAGCAAAATAGGAAGATAATCAAAATAATTTAAAGAACGGTATAAAGACAATCGAGATGCATATGATGTAGTCTAGGTAAAACTCGAGAACCATATACCTCCTTGATTACGTTACTTGAAGTTCTACCACGCCATCATACTTCTGGCTGAATGAACTCCTGATTCTGTAATATAACGAATGGCTGCAAGGTATATCTGTCTCACCAAATAATAAAGGTTCTCGTACTTGTCCTTGGCCAAATCCATGAGATATTTCCAAAATAATGAGCAAATAACCGAAAGAGTCAGCAAAAAAGAGTCAATAGGGAAAGGTTCAGTCAAAACACAAGGTAAGAGATGACATAAAAGTAATCATATGGTAGGGTATGACATGAAAGCAATCATGCTGAGGAAGGAAGTAACAAGAAAGCAATCATACTAAAGAATACTAGAGAATCCTATAATCCTAACTGTGGATGAATCCTTAAATATTATTCCTCAATTAGTCGGAGGCTTAAGATAGTACAACTAACCTAAGCATTACCACGACTTTGCATACTTTACAAAGACTCGACCTGCATGGGCCACCACAAAAATTATGTCACACCTTAGTTCCAAAATATGCGGGACCAAGTCACGTGGCAATGGACAGCTACGCATTCAAGTGGACTCTAGGCCAGCTTAAGTACGTATACGTTATCCAGGTCAACTATATATATTAAACATTTAGATACATCTATAACAATAACTATGAACTATCTAAAACAAAAAATAGACTACGAAGGATAATTAAGAAGATAACATCTATGTTTACCTGAATATGAAGAACTAGTCCCCAATAATCCCACAAAAGCAGCTCAGAACATAACCTGGAAGGAAACTAGGTCCTCAGAGGGACGTAACAAAATACATAATATACATGTCAAAATTATAAACAATAAATAGTGACAAGGGAACTACCAAGTAACTCTGGAACTACTCCACCTAACTAATCTATGTGTAACAAGCACTTGAGGACAACGTTTGCTTGTATGGGACTCTCTGAACAAATATTAATGCATGACACACGTAACGTTCATCCGAGTCACAATGGCCAACTAGAGGAAAATAAATAAATAGTAGCCCCTCATTCTAATAACTTTTCTCCTAACCCAATGATATTATCGAGTCAAATCCAAGATACGACCAATTAGTCTCTAATAAGTAAAGGGTCCAGTAAATCATATATACAATATCCGATCAAGTCACCTAGCATGCAATGTAATAGAAATTCGTGTACCTCGTCTAACATGTGTCAATAAGAATAATCATGTAACATGTCATGGAAACAAAGGTAAAAGAATAATAATAAAGAATGACTATTGGCATATAAAAAATAAGAAAATACTGAGTATCAAATAGGCATAGTATACCTGCGTGGAGTACATCCAAGCATGCTGAGTTGCGAGACCAATGTCTAACTAAGAACTATCCACGAACCATCGGGTCATACTCCTCTTGAATATCTACCAACCAAAATTACTAACAAATATATATTACTTACAAAATACAAATATTACTAGTGACTCCTTAACTAGGAACTAAGGCTGGCCTAAGTCACCTAACACCACTGTCACGTACTTGTTCTATTAGTCATTCTATCTTGAACTAAGCCACACTAGTCTCAATAATTATTTATTTATTAATAATATGAAAAATAAGTTTTAGGTTCAAATTACCAAACTTGTATCCCATAATTCATGTAGTAAAACCTTGGCACACAAATCTAAATAAGATGATCAACTGCAGGGTTACGATCTTATCTCAGTGATCTGTATGGTCAATTTGCCAATTTTAGCGATCAGATATTACTGGAACCGATAGATCTCAATTTTCTCGTATGTATTTCAAAATATAAATATAACACCAATTTATTGTAATTAATGATGGCACAAAAAGAAAAAATATGAACAAAATTACTTGAAGATGAAATAAACACCACCAATGAATCTGGAAGAGTCAAGATACTATGAATAGCCTATCCATAAGTCCAATTTGGACTCAAGGACAAAAATAACAGTTCCGAGTTAAAACAGTATCATCACTGGGCCCACTTTGCACCAAAAAGTGTGACAGAACTGAAGGCCTCCAAATTCAGCAAACCATAGGTCAAACAAAGCTTAAACTATGATACAAACTCAAAGGTATGTCTGTAGAAGAATAAAAAATACGGATCCAGATGCCCTACAATCTTGCACCCCAAGATCGACTCAGAAGAAATTAGGCCACAAAATGACTATGCGACCTAGAAAAAATAGCATTCATGCGCCCCAATATTGGCCACATAAAGACCTGACACAAGATTGTGTCTGAATACAGAATCCTAACCAAAAGGCTTTTTTTAACGTCTCAAAAATGTGAGCACGCTAAACAACAGAACCTCACGTCAGCATAAACTTTACTCCTTGCGGATGTGCAGCGCCACGTGTACAACACGGTAAAGACTCCATGCGTCCCATGCATCTCTGGCCCCATGCGTCCCATGCGTCTCAGACCCCATGCGTCTCAGACTCCATTCGTTCCACGCATCTCTGGTCCCATGTGTTTCAGACCCCATGTATTTCATGCATCACATGTGTCCCAGACTCCATGCGTCCAATGTGGCTGGGTTCCCTCAGACGAAATCTTTATGTTACGACTGAAGTAATTCTCTCCAACTAAGTGCGGGCCACGTGTCAAGCTGACCAAGTCATGCACACAAAAGACAAGAACCGTCCAGATCTTTAGCAACAGCAAATCGCAACAAACATCCACATGACAGCTCGTCCAGAACTCGCTCCCACGGTTAGAACTACATCATGTTAAGGATGTACATGTTACTACCAAAATAAGTCAAATCAGCGACGAATTTAGCGACTTTGGAAGACTAAGTCGCTAATTTTATTGAAATTAGCGACGTATCTAAATGACATCGTAATACGTTGCTATCAGCGACTTTCAGCGACGTTTAGCAACTACCTTTAGTATAATAAAATCTAACGTCGCCGACTAGTCGGTAAACGTTGCTATATTTTTAATAACGACAACGTTTATCGACTCCACACCTTATATATCGCAGTATATTAAAACTTTTGCGACGTTTAGCGACGTCAGGTATTGACGTCGCTAAATTAATTCATATAGGATTCCGCTGGTTGGTTCGACTTTTCATTCCTCTCCCAATTTTTTTTTTGTCGCTCCTCCCACGTTCCCGCCAACCGCCTCCGAGCCCCCAGTGACCCACCCGCCCCGGCGACCCCAATCCTCCCCGGCGACCTACCCGCCCCGACTACCCCTCGACTTCGGCCCTCTTCTCCCTATGACCCCCAAACGCGACTCCTTCCCCTCCGGCATGGCTACTCCCCTCCGACGTGGTCCTCCTCCGTCGAGCCCTCCCTCAGATGCTCCTCCTCCCTTCCTCCCCGCTCGATAAACCCTAACCCAGACCTGGACACAACCAGGACACACATAAACACACACACACAGGACACACGGATACACACAGGGCACATGGACACACATACATAGGACACAACCCTAATCCTGAAACATGGACACGAATATATGGACATACACAAGATAAAATCCATGATACACAGGACACACACATGGACACGGACACACACGGGCACACATACGGACACACATGGACACACACCCTAGTTAATACACATGATTAGGGTTCTAGGATATCAGAATAGAATAAGTTATAACCGACACACATGTTTGAACTTACCTATTTGATACTAGGCTATATAGTAGTTTGATATAATTTTTATTATGAATTTAGTATCATATGGTGTTGAGTATCATATAATTGGCTTGGTAGTATAGAATTTAGTATTGGTATCATTGAGAGTTAGTTTATATATGTCAAATTAGATGTGTGTTGATTGAAGAGTATCAATATGATATATTATTATGTATAAGTATACAATTTGATGGTAAGCTAGTGTCAATTAGTTTATATGAGTGATGAGTGGTAGAGTCTCCTTGGGGTGATGGTGTATTTGTACTAGTGTATCATGTGTATAAGTGTGTGTTCAAGAGAGTGACAGCCAGGGTGTGTGTACATAGTGTATTGTGTGTGTGTGTGTGTGTGTGTGTGTGTGTGTGTGTGTGTACATGACCAAAATATGATGAATAACGGGTATGAAACTAGAACACGGACACACACACACACTGAGATAGTATTATATGTAGAATTGGATTAGGGGTTGTATGTGGAACTCGAACATGGACACACACACACACACACAGAGAGACCCTACCCTATATATCGGTGAGTGTGTTGTGTATTGAATTGCATTGGGGGTTAGTATTAAGTATAGTATTTGTGGGTGTGACTTGAGAGTGCATATATGTGCATTGGTGTAAGTTCTCTTATTAGTATGCAAAGTTATGTGTTGAGAGAGTTATGTGCTAGCGTTGAGTATCAAGTGTTGGTGCCTAAGTATAGATGTTAGCAAGGGGTGAAAGATGTATCTTAGTATAGATATCATGAGTGTGGTTGAGGGTTGTAGGCAATATGATAGGGTAGGTTGCTAACATAGGATACTTGGGTACTTTGTGTTGAGGTATCTTAATAGCTAGTAGCATATGTGAAAACTAATTAGATAGTGATATCTTAGTATGTATAGTCAAGTGTTAAGGTTTTAGGGAGATATGGATATTTGGTTAATATACTTGAACGATGTCTATTTATATTTACAGAAGTATCTAGAAATGGGTCTGAATTATAACCTGTGTCATCGTTTGTGGATGTACAACCATCATCCTGATGACATATACGGTGTGCGGGATGAATAAATAGAGGAAGTAGAGTAGTAGTTGCAGTTCGTCAAGGCGTTCCCTGGGTACATTGATGGGACAAAAATTAAGTGTCCGTGTGGAAAATATCGTAACTTGAAATATCACCAAGAAGTGGATGTGACATATCATTTGTACTCAAGAGGTTTTACTCCAAATTACTATTAGTGGACCTCACACGGAGATCTTGTGCCTTTAGCATCGGAGCAGGAGCCTTATGTAGAGCCATATATGAATGTCCACGAGCATGTTGATTTTGACAATGGGTACGTGACATGATTTTCGATGCTGCGGGGCCTACTTTCAATCCGGACAATCATGAAGCAGCTGAGGAGGCACCGAATGTCGATGCTGTAAAGTTTATAGAGTTGTTAGAGAATGCAAGGACTCTATTGTATCCTGGTTGTGAGGATCAATCACCGTTAGAGGTAGTCACCAGGCTGTTGAGCATAAAGTCTGATTTTAACATGTTGCAAGGATACTACAACCGACTGATCGAGTTGATTATAGAGATCTTGCCGGAGGGTGCCAAGTTACCTACAAACATTTATCGATCTAAGAGAATGGTTAGATCGCAATGGATGGGATATGAGAAAATTGATTCGTGTCACAATGGGTGAATGATGAACTATAAAGAAGACAAAGATGAAGCAGTGTGCAGATTCTGAGGTGCTTATCGCTACAAGGAAACTGGTACTGGAAAGACTTCCAATGCAAGAAAGCCGACCAACCGATTTGATGCACTATCTCCCTTTGACGTCGTGGTTGCAGAGGTTATTTATGGTGAAGGAGACAGCCGAAAACATGAGTTGGCATAGGAGGGAACATATCGAAGGAGTGTTGGATCATCCATCCGATGGAGAAGCATGCAAGCACTTTGATCGAGAGTATCCCAATTTTTCTTTGGATCCAAGTAATGTCAGATTGGAGCTCTCCCCCGACGATTTTACCCCTTTTGGACTTTCTGGCTCCCAGTATTCGTGTTGGCCTGTGATTGTCACCCCGTACAACTTACCGCCTTGGATGTGCATGAAGACTCTGTATATGTTTCTAACTGTTATCATTCTGGGTCCGAACAATCCAAAAAAATATTTATGTGTACTTACAATCGTTTATAGATAAGTTGAATCAGCTGTGGAAAGTAGGCGCCAACACGTATGATGTTTCCAGAAAGCAGAATTTTCAGATGAGAGCAGCACTTATGTGGACCATCAATGACTTTTTAGCCTATGGAATGTTATCAGGATGGAGAACCCATGGTCGTCTCTCATGTCTATATTGCATGGACCGTACAAAGGCTTTCCATTTAAAAACCGGAGGAAAATTGTGCTTCTTTGATTGTCATCGACAGTTCATGCCGAAAGATCATCCGTTCCGGAGGAACATGAATGTGTTCTGTGCCGGCGTTGTGGAGAAGGCCGATCCACTGCCAAGGTGGTCCGGAGACATGATATGGAGGAGGACAGAGATTTTTCAAGTGCTATCGAAGATCATACAAGGGAATACAAGTGTGATGGATTTGGTCAAACTCATAACTGGACGAAGAGGAGCATATTCTGGGACCTGCCATATTGGAGCACCAATATGATCAGACATAATCTTGATGTCATGCATATCGAGAACAATGTGTTAGACAACATAATTAATACAATGATAGATGTAAAGGAAAAGATGAAAGACAATCCTAAGGCTAGGTTGAACTTAGAAGAAATATGCAGACGCCCTGCGTTGCATTTGATAGAGGAAGGGAATGGAAAAATGATGCAGCCTAAGTCAATTTTCCCATTGGACAAGAAGGACAAAGAAAGACTTTGTAGGTGGATCCAGGGCCTAAAATTTTTATACGGGTACGTGTCGAATCTAAGAAGATGCATTGACCCGAAGGAGAATGAACTGACGAGTATGAAGAGCTACAATTGTCACGTATTTATGGAGAGGTTAATTCCGGTTGTATTTCGGGAATTCTTACCTCAGGTAGTTTGGGATCCATTGACAGAGCATAGCAAATTCTTCAGAGATCTCTGTTCTACTAAGTTGCTCGTCGATCGTCTAGAAAAGCAGGAGAAGGATATTGCGGTAACACTTTACAAGATTGAGAGAGTGTTCCCTCCTGGATTCTTCGAATCCATTGAGCATTTGTCAATTTATCTTTCCTATAAGGCATGCATTGGTGGACCTGTCGGTTATCGATGGATGTACCCGTTCGAGCGGTATCTGAACCAACTCAAGAGGAAGGTAAAAAATAAGGCACGGGTGAAGGGTTCTATTTGTGAAGCCTATATTCTCGAGGAGATTATAAACTTTTTTTGACGTATTTCAAGCCTCGTGTTGCTACTAATAGAACGAGAGCTCCCAGAAATAACGATGGATATCAGGAATCTAATAAGGTAATACCGAAAGTATTTAATGCTTTCGAAAATTCCCCAGGTAAAATGAAGAAGCGATATCTGAATGACGACGAGCTTAGGGCCGCTCAGTTATATGTATTACTCAACTGCGACGATGATGAGGTGGAGAAGCTAGAGGGGTAAGTAATTAATACGTTGACGTTTACATCATCTTAATATATGTCATTGCACTAATCCACCTATACTTCGTTGTGTTTCAGCACATATAATGATGCGATAAGGTCGAGTAGACCATATATAACAGATGAAGAAGTAGAACAGAAAATAAGACTTCATTTTCCTTCATGGTTGACAGCATATGTAAGGATTTCGATAATTACTTTTTTTGTATATATACTTGCACAATAACTAACGTTAAACTTAATATCGCTTATTTGATATTTAGGTCGATCGTCCACAGGCGACACTTGAGAATGAATCTATCAGAAATCTAGCGAAGGGACCAATTTATGCCGTCAAGATCTGGCCAACGTACTATGTGAATGGGTTTAGATTCAAGTCAACAAATGCCCCAATAAGAGACAGCTTTCTGGATCTCGATTCTACGAAAAATAGTTGTTTGTGTATCAAATCTTCGAACTACAAGACATTGATCCAGGCACTAATTTCTTTGGCATCTTACGAGAGATTATGGAGTTGACATATAATTATGCCACAGAGCCTGCTAAGATCGTGTTATTCAAGTGTGAGTGATTCGATCCGATCCAAGATCAAGATTAGAAAATTGACAAGCATGGTCTTATGGATATAAACTATCGGCGTTGATATCAAGGATATGAACCATTTGTTCTATCAAGTCAGGCTCAGTTAGTGTACTTCACAACTTATCCTAAATAAAGAACCGGGAGGTCAGATTGGTGGACAGTCTGTAAGAATAAAGCTAGAAATACCTTTGACGTTGACGAAATAACTTATCAGGAAGACGACCTATCTCTTATTACAGATATTGTAGATGTGGACTCAACGGAAGTTACTCATGAGTGATTTCATCAAGTAGAAGAGGTAGAAGTATCAGAAGACGATGACGAAGTAGATGAAAGTGGAGATAAAGAGGAGGAGAAGGAGGAGGAGGAAGACGAACAAAATAAATTTTTAGATGATGATTGAAAATTAAATAAAATTTATTTAGACTTTTTTGTGGCATAGTTGTGTGATACTTATGTTTATGACGGCGATACATACATATCCTTTTGTATTTGTGGCCTAGTTCTGTGATACTTATGTTTGTAACGGTAATACATACTTATTTTTTGTGATGGTGACACTTTTATTATTTCGACTTTTACTGTGGCCTAGTTCACAACTTCTGCGTATTTTCTTCTGTCATGTAATCTAAATATCTCTGTATAGTTATTTTATCATTATATGTTGTTCTCAGATATGTATGGACGACACGGATCCTATTACCACGGTATATCCTATAGACATAGTCTTCTTCAGGACACGGATATTCCTTTCCAATCCTCATCCCTGAGTACTCCATACTATCGACCAGCAGTACCTAAGATTACGACAGCGACGACCGCACGTGGCAGTACTCCTGGGATCAGCAGTACTGTTGGGACCAGCAGTTCCAGTCCTGAGTGTATCCTGACTAGTGTTCCTGCTTCGTCCAGTATTTCTTCTGTTAATAGTACCACGGAGACAGAAGAGGAGATGGCGATCGAGCCGACTCCGTCTCCATATCAGAGGTCCTCCGTGCGCTCTGCCGGATGAGACAAGAATGAAGATTTGGGCTGATGGCCCTACAAGTAAGTTAATTAGTTATTTGTTTCTTATGAATATATATATATATATATATATATACTAGTATATATGCACGTGCTTTGCACGTATATTGGACTGAATGATGTTGATGAGTTAGTTTATTTCTACTGCTTTTAATTATATAGGTTAATGGTTCAACCCTTCGAATTCTTTGGTAACAATTTAAAAGACTTAGCAAGTAGCATGAACCCTTTGATTTCCGTAAATAGTTGTCATTATTGCATCTCTTAAATGGTTGTCAGTGGAATTTATTGTAGGTATTCTTTTTAATTACTAAATATGTTGAAGGGTATTTTTGGAACGAAATTTTTTCACGGTGAAGCCTAGTTTTGGCATTATATAGTATATATATATATATATATATATATATATATATATATATATATATATATATATATATAACTTTTAAATGAGTTTAATTATCAATGTATATATAGATATCGTCTCCTAGCGGTACAGAGAGCACTGGGATATTTTCTGAGGCAAAACTATAGTGGGCCATGGATAAACTACTCGGATGCCTCGGAAAAGAGAAATGCGTTCTGGTTTGGGCACTTCAAGGTAAAAGAATACTTGATTTTATTATCAGTAATATTTTTATGTTAATATTTTATAACTTACTATGGTACTTCTTTTAGAGAACATATTTTTATCCACCACACCGGGCCGCACAGATCAAGCATCAGTTTTCTTCCGTCGCAGCCAAGCTAATCCGTGATGCTATGGATGACCAGAAGGCTCGTGATCACGAAGGAAAACCGATCCAAAGTTGGATCACGCCTGAGTAGTAGACTGCGATGAGGGCTAAATTCAACAAGGATAGGTATAGAAAAAAAAGTCGGAGAAGGCCAAGGCGGCTCGGCAGAGGGCAGAAAAGTAGTGTGGTGGGTCGATTCTGATGACGAAATATTTATGTTGCTTGGTACATCTTTCATTGTATACGTATAATTTTTAATCATTGTGGCCTAATTTTTTACTTTAATAATAATTAATATATTTTTTAACATGTCCAGAGGGGTGAGGATGCGAACATGGTGACAGTGTTCCTCGCCACTCAAAGGAAGGGGGACAACTTATCGATGATTGGGCGACGCAGAGCTACGTAAGTATTACTCTTATGTTTTGAATATTTTGATATAACTTAGCAAAAATAAATGTAATTAGTCACAAGTACCTAAGGTATATAGTAAGTAGTACGCTTATCGATAGACGTATTTTTCTAGGATGAGTATAGGAGGCTCCGCGAAGAGTCGACCCAGCCCACACCTGGAGAGTGGGTAGTTCCCCAGAAGCCCCGGCCCACCCAGCTCCGTCGGATGACAAGCTGTGGAAGAGAGTTGTTGGTGGTCTACATAGGGGTACGTACTACGGTACGGTATCCTACGACACCTATATTGCATTACAATCCTCTAGGACACCTCTGTCGATGTGCATACCTTACAACACTCCCAGGAGTCGCAGCGAGCCTAGGAGAGAGTTGACCTTCAAATCATATCTCTGCGTGACGAGTTGATACAGAGGATTACGGTGTAGCCACAGCCGCAGATGGACGATGCGACGCTCATAGCATATTTTGAATCGCTGGAGCGTAGCATCATGGAGCTGAGGGATCTGTCCACATCGACATAGCGCAATGTGACGTCGCTGCAGGAGTCGCAGTTGACCGTGGGCGCTACAATATTAAGGATGCTGCCATCACATATTGAGATGAGCGAGCGAGTGGAGACCGTAAGCACTTCACTATCGAGGATGCAGGCATCATATCTTCAGATGGCGAGCGAGTGGAGCATAGTACTAGGAGGTTGTAATCAATCATGGATACTTGCGATACTCGACTAACAGAGTTGGAGCAGCGATGTCCTCTTGGTCTGCCTGTATCGTCATCTACATCGACTCCTGCATCGGGTTTTGTGACGCTTACACAAGAGCAGTTTGACACGTTATTATCTCAGATTCGACGTGGCGCTTCCTCCTGATCAGTAGTAGTTTTTTTGACATGTGTGTATTGGCCCATTCATAGGAGTTTGTACTTATTATTTGAACACTTTTATTGTGTGACTTATTTGTACATTTTTATTGTGTGACTAGATATTGTGTGCCTACATTCGGGCCTTAGAACTTTTTATTGATTTATTTCATCATTGTTGTTGTGTGATTGTACCGGTGTTGAGTGTTCCACCGAAGGGGTCGCATGTTATACTGTGATAGCAGGCATACATTTATTTTTATTTTTTATTTTTCAATATTAGCGACCTTTGGTGACGTTCAGTGACGTCCTTACGCGTCACTAATGACGTCGCTAAACTGTCAATATTAGCGATGTTCAACGACGTTTAGTGACGTTAATTTACTTTACTTCGTTGATCATCACTACACGTCGTTAAATATTGCTGACATAGCAATTTTGGCCATGTCGGCTTTTCGTCGCTAATTATGTCGTAAGTAGTCGCTAAATTTAACGACAATTACCAACTAAAATTCAACGTCACAAATTTGGTGACACTCGACGCTAAGAGTCACCATTTTTGCGACTTTGTAACGTCGCTAAATTATATCGCTACAGCAACGTTTTTCGACGTTTTGATCAGCGACTAGGTTTTTCGTGACTAAGTCCAAACGTCGCTAAATATGTCACTACTTAATATTAGCGACGTAATTTAGCCATTTAGCGACGCTTTCCTGCGTCGGTAATTTGCCTTATTCTGGTAGTGCGTGGAAGCTCCCAACATCCATGCACCTATGGTACATGCGCGCACATGGTCATACAACACGGTGGCTATAAATATTAGGATGGTATACCCACATGGTGAGGCAGAGAGAGGGGAAGACGCACAGACATAAGAGAGAAAGCAGTTTTCTTCTTCAGTCATATCGTCAACGGAGTAAATGAGCCACTGCAGTGCTCGATCTCCATCGTCCCACTCTCCAGAATCAAAAAAGTTGTACTTAGATTTTTTTGTTTATGATTTCTTTGTATTCTTTTTCATGGATTAAAAATAAAAGTTTGTTCAAACTTGTTTAATGGCGAACAAGATGGCGACTCTGCTGGGGATGAGCTTTTTCACTATTGAAAAGTTGGTGACGCAATCTGACTCAACGAAGCTGGGGTCTACCTAGAGGATGTTGGTCGTAAGCTTCGACCAACAAGCCTTCGAGGAGATGTTGTCGGAGGGTGGTGCGAGCCCTTCACCAAGGCTAGCAAAGCCTAAGAGAGCCGTATGACATGGGTCACCAAGGCCGTTGTGCCTCACCCAACTGCAGAGCATGTGCTCCCTGCCTCTCTGCCTGTTGTTCAAGAGGCACATCACGTGCCCACACATACGACCCCTGCTCAGGCTGCAGCCACTAATGAGGAGAAGAGTACTCAACACCTGGGATCTGGCAGAGAAAAGCACTACGATGCCAGAAACTCAGGGGATGATGCACTCTCCATGTACTCACTTCGAAGAACGCAGAAGAAGAAGCATGCGGCACTGAGCTCCACATGGCCTACTAGAAAGATAGTTGGATGCGCCCCAGACGGAAACAAAGATTATGTCTTCAAAACAATCTCATGCGGCGATGACTCCATGCACCCTACTGGAAATGGAGAAAACTTTGACTTGGACTCTTCGTACTATACGCCTGGGCGTGCTGTCCCGAAAAAGTCTAGGTCAGTACGATCTCGCAAAGCTTAAGCAACAGCTCAAAAAACTTTATACATGCTTCTGACGGAAAGTTATACAAGACCGACCCATGCACCCAGTCCGTAGCGACATATGGACAGGGTCAGCCTTCAAAGTCTTCCATTTATGACTTGGGGAGAGTTCATGTACGAACCCCAGGTCCAGGAGTAAAAACTCCGCCTGCACACCTATGTGTTCGGGCCTCCCGAGCTCATACAGAGGATGTAACGGTGAACCACCACTTGCCTGACTTGTGCAACATGATCAATCATAAGCGTAAAGCAAAGGAGACAGCTACGGCACGCGAGATGGCCCCTTCCGGGCATCAATGAGTCATTATTATTATCAAGTGCTGCTGCAACAGAGTAGCAGTACCTGTAACCAGGCAGTCGATATTCCAGCGACTGCAATCCAAGGCATCCATCCGACAACGTCTCGGAGAACATGTACAATTACCAAAGGAGAAGGAGTTGCCCTTCGCCTTATGTTTTTGCCACTTGGAGGTCTCCCTCCACAAAGAAGGGCTAGAAGCCTGGTACTTCCAACCCTTCCCTCTCTACCAGCGTGTTGAGGAGGCGAGCCCATGGAGGGCAAGCGTCCCTCCCCACGGAAGGAGTATTCCTAGGCACTCGCTCGAAATCAAGGTTGTCATCAACTCGGGGTAGTACTTCCTCCAGACCCAAGATTACTCTGCAAGCTGGGGGTAGCAACCCTCCAGAACTCTTTAACAACCCGTCATTCCGAGAGGACAGTGAGTCTCAAGGGACGTCGAATTTCCTGGGGGTGGCCACCCTCACCAAAGCAAAGCAAAGCACCTTCTGATGCTGGGGTTAGTGTTCCCTCCGAATTCGAAGATGAAGTTGTAAACTCGATGTAAGGATCCGAAGCGGAAAGCGAGGGATCCTCCGCCCATCCATCTCTTCCTATGTAAGAATAATATACATGGTAGGAGACGATCACGAGGGCCCCAGTGATCGACAGTGCCTCGAGACCCTCGAGGCCATGATGCAGACCGTGAGTGCGTTAATGCAAGCCTTGACCCAGGCGATGCTGGAGATCAAAGCAAATATGGCCTCTCAACTAGTAAGGGCCTCTAGTCAAGCAATCCTGGACCCTGGGACCAACGAGAATTCAAATGCAACCGCCCCATCCGCTAGCGGTAATCATCTTCTGCCCGGATCGTCTGCTCCATTTGCAGCAGATGAAGCCCGGATAGCAATACAGGAGGTACGAGAACTTTGGGCGAGCCTAGACTCAATGGGAAGTCGGGACTCACTGCGCGAGCTCAGGATTCGACAACCATATCCCCTCGAGTGGAGAGATGTACAGTACCAGCCCAAGTACAAACCCTTTAACTTGACTCCATTTGATGGGAAGACATCCCCTCGTCAATACATGAGTTACTTTGAGACGGCAACGGGGCATCTGCCTCTTAGTGACGCTCTCCTCACCAAGATCTTTGTCGGGGCATTGTCTGGAGTAGCCTTCGATTGGTTCTGCAGCCTCCAGGAGAACTGTATTTTATCGTTTGACAATCTCAATGGTCTTTTTCTTGCTCGATTCTACGACAGAGAAAATGACATGACGTTGTCCTCTCTAATGGACATCACGTAAAAAAGAGAGTCTATACGGGAATACATCGAGCGGCACAAGCAAGCTGCGCTGAAGTTACCCCCAGGTAATCCTGAGTACACATTGATGGACACCTACCGAAGAAATATCCTTTCCACCGCCAGACTCTGGATAGGCGACTCTCAATTTAAAGAATGGACGACGTTCATCATAAATGTTGTCGGTACTGAGAAGAAAGTGAATGACGCCCGCCTTTTGGGAATACAGATCCCCGTCACTAATGATATGGGAAAACGTCCTTACAACAACAACAACGGAAATAGTGCCCGGGATGGCAAGGGGAAGCAAGCCCTTTTCCCCAATATAACCAAGAAGACAGAATAAAAGCCCGCAGAGGCTCTAAAGCCGAAAGAGACCTACTCTTTCATAGACGATAACATCATGGAAATATTTGACGTACTAATAAAGGGGAACAAGCTTCGACTTCACGACACCAAATGTCCGGACGAGGCAGGCAAGGTCGACGACCCCAAATATTGCCATTATTACTGATATGTCCACCACTCAACACGGGACTGCTACATGTTGAAGAGATATATCCAACGCCTGATTAACACCAAAGCTCTCAACTTAGACTTTGAAGACAAGACAGTCGCTGCTAACATGGTGTCCCTCTAGTTCGATGATTTTCCAGCAACAAAAGCCCAAGATGGAGTGGTCCCAATCCCCAAAGCAATAATGGAGGTTGTCAATCTTCCCCAGCTCAAGATGAACCAAACCAAATCGTTCCTGAGAGTCTCCAACAGCAAGTTCTTAGGTTTTTTCATAACATCAAAGGGCATCCATACAGACCCTGATAAGAATAAAGCAATCATTGAGATGAGTCCACCAAAGAACCTCAGAGAACTTTCTGGCCTTCAAGGAAGACTGGCATACATCAGAAGATTCATATCAAATCTCTCTAGACATTGCCATCCATTCACCCAGCTCATGAATAAGGGAGTCTCCTTCGTCTAGACCAAAGAATACCAGCAAGTATTCGACAAAATCAAGACATATCTTACAAATCCCCCAGTCTCGGTGGCCCCCGTTATGGGAAGACCCTTCTTGCTATATGTGAGTGTGATGGATCACTCCCTCGGTACTCTACTAGTCCAAAAGAGTGATGCAGGTCATAAGAAGGCCATCTACTATCTTAGCAGAATGATGGTCGACGCGGAGCACAGGTACAATCCTGTTAAGAAAGAATATCTTGCTATAGTCTTTGCTATCCAAAAAATATGGCATTACGTAGCTGGACAAAAAATCCATGTGATCTTACGAGTTAATCCTCTCCGGGTTCTCATGACCAAACCCGGGGCACTCAATTCCCGCTTGTCTACGTGGGTGATATTATTGTCGTCGTACGACATGGTATTCGTTTCGCAGAAGGCAGTCAAAGGCCAAGCATTGGACAATTTTTTGGCAGCCCACCCAGTGCCTAAAATCTCGAAGCTCTATGATAAAATCCTAGACGAAGTGGTGGACTCAAATGTGACCATATGCGAGGTCGTCTAGCGAATGTTCTTCGACGGTGCTTCAAAAATAAGGCCCAAAGATAATATCGTCGCTGGGGTCAGGATAGTACTGATTTTTCCCTATAATTTGGTAATCCACCGCGCTTACTCTCTCACAGAGCCGTACTTCAACAATGTAGCAGAGTACAACTCTCTCATTATTGGACTCCAACTCGCTAAAGAAGTAGAGGTAGAATACTTGGAGGCATATGACGAATCAAATATGATCATCAGTCAAATCCGGGGAGAGTATGAAGTCCGGCACGAGAATTTAATCCCCAACCATCAAACTGCCCTCATTATAATTGCTGCTTTCGAGTGCTTCTTTATAGAGCATGTATCCCGACTACAGAATATTAAAGCCGATGCCCTGGCCGGCCTCGCTGCCTCTTTTGCCATCCCAGTCAATATGCATGAACTAATCATTGTGGTCAGCCAAGAACTAATCTACCCAAAAATACCTCAGCACGTGCCTGAGCTATTCAGTGAAGACAGACACCAGCACCCAAGACTGGAGACTCCCATTCATCGACTAGGCAGTCTATGAGATTCTGCCCGATGACCCAAAGGAGGCCACTTCAATTAGGAGATGTTTCCTCCGGTTCTTTTACGATGCTGCTACAAAATATTGTATCGCCATTCCAATGATGGGCTTTTGCTATGATGCTTATCGAATGCGGAGGCAAAGCAAACACTCTATGAAGCTCACGACGGTGTTTGCGGTGCCCATCATCCTGGACCCAAGCTTCAGGACCACCTCCGGAGAATGGGTTATTATTGGCCTACAATGGTAGCAGATGCAGTCAAGTATGCAAGAAAATGTCGTATATACCAAATCCACGCAGACTTCATCCACCAAACCTTAGAATTTTTGTACCCAACAGTAACATCTTGGTTGTTCGAAGCATAGGGAATGGACATCATTGGGCCGATTACTCCATCTTCGTTTAAGGGACATCAGTTCATCTTGGCTATCACCGACTGCTTCTCCAAGTGGACGGAAGTTGTTCCACTTGCTGAAGTAAAGACATCAAACGTGATCAGCTTCATCAAGCATCAAGTTATATACCGCTTCGGCTTGCCACGGAGGATCTTCCACGACAATGGCCCATAGTTTGTAAGCCACTCATTCTATCAATTTTGTGACAAAAATTGAATCCAGAATGTAGCCTCGATCGCCTACTACCCTACAGCAAATAGTATGGCAGAAGCATTCAATAAGACCATCATAAAGCTACTCAAGAAGTTTATGTCATCCAATAAATGCAACTGGAATGAGAAGTTGGGCGAGTGTCTTTGGGCCTATCGCACAACGGTCCGGACACCAACTAGTAGTACGGCATTCTCCCTGGTCTACGGGAGCGAATCTGTCCTCCCCCTTGAGGTCCAAATTCTCTCACTTCGGGTGGCCCTCTCCCACCAGTTGACAAATGATGACAATCACCGCCGAAGGCTACAAGAGTTAGAAGCACACAACGAGAAGCAACTCTTAGTTCAACAACGCATTGAGCTATACCAAGCATGCCTCTCAGGAGCCTTCAACAAATGGGCCAAGGAGAGAACTTTCCAAGTGGGTGACCTCGTCTTGACAGTAAGAAGACCGATGGTTATGACCCACTAGACGGCCGATAAATTCTAACCCAAATGGGAGGGCCAATTCATAGTGGAGTATGTATTCTCCAACGGTGCCTACCGGCTAGCAAAACCCAATGGAGACTTGCTTATGATGCATATCAACGACAAGTTTCTTAAAAGGTACTATGTCTGAACTAGACTTATACTCTCTTTATCCCCAGTAGGACAACTAAGATGTACAGTATTTATATTCCTCGTTGTTCATCCCCAACAAATGTACCTTTCTCTACAAATATTGTAAAAGGCACTATCTGTATTTAGGAGTCCTGAACATGCAACAAATAATGGATCCTCAAAAGCTCTCCAGTGGAGTAATCCTCAAGTCTACCTACACTCTCAGGTAGACCATTCAAAAATTAGTTCCTTTTTGGACATTAGTTCACGTCCATATCACCTCTGAACTAATAGCCTAATATTTTTTCCAGTAGGGTTTGCCATGTCCACATTACCTCTGAGCAAACTTTGTTATTTGACTATCGGTTATCACGTCCATAATCCTTCTGATGTCGATCGTCATCTAAATTTATCACCGGTACTTGACCTAAGTACTCCAGCGGTGCTAAGTCCACAAAATCTATCACGTCCACATCACCTCTGATAGGGCTTTCGTTTTGAATCTATTACTTGCACCCAAGTGCGCAAAATATAATAGTTTCACCAAAGATCCCTAGTGGAATATCCTGAAAAACTATGGTATCATACCACGTCCATATTACCTATGGTAGAGTCTTATTTTCCACCTTATTGTCAGTATCTGATTTTAGATACGTCATTGATAATAAGTCCACCTAAATTCACTTAACGGGATCATTATAACCTATCACATCCATATTACCTCTAGTAGCGTTATTTGGTTCAACTTATTATCTATACCAAGTTCTAAGTATGCAATAGATAATAAGTCCACATAATTCTCTTAAAATCTATAGCGATGTAACCATTCAAACCACATAAAGAAAAGGAATCGCTTCTTCATTAGAAGAAAGAAAAAGCAACAATACATATCTCAAATAAAGGGGGAATCAGAATCCTCCGAATTATATATGAACATCGCAAGAGCATAGAGAATGTAGACATTTGAAGTTGCAAACAATTGATGAGAAGCTTATATTTCAGCCTGCTCTTCCCGTTTCTCCAAGCCAATAGGACGTCCATCCAACGAAGGACCAAGAAGTTCCTGGAAAAGATATGCTTTATGTACTTCCACAAGGAACACTTCTTCATTTTCCTCCATGAAGGACACATAGAGTGGTTGAAGCATGGTCTGAACTAACTTCGGCCGACAAGGAAGCAATTTCCTCATCATTTCCTTCCTCCTAGAAGCATCATTTGAAGCCATTTTTGTATGAAGGGTTCAAAATTCCCCAGGATTTATCAGAGAAAATTCGACGATTCGCTTCTCAAAGATGTGTTGACTTATTTCTCAAGACGCAACGGTTTGCATAACCCAAAGTATGACTGTTGAGATTTTGCATATTCTTCTCAAAGACTATTACTGATACAATAGGAATGAATGTATCATGCACATATCAACAAGTTAATGGAGAAAATTGTCTTACTCAGCCAACAAGGCGTAACAGCAAAGCATAAAATTAAGCCAAATTTTTATTGGTGCTTAATCATGATTACATATGATGAAAATCTGTTGCATTCAAGGTTTTTATTAATATTTAAGATTATTAATATATATGATGGAAATCCAATTTTAAGGGTTTCCATGAAGTCTCGCTGATAATAACCTTTTCTACTAAAGTCGCCCCTCTGTGTTATTTTTGCTACCGAAGTAGGTAAGGCCGGTAGCAGAACTCAATGAATTCTGGGGCATCCCCTCCACAGTGCAAATCTCAGTATATGAAAAAGAATCCATATTGATGGATAATAATAGAGGGGCGGGATCAAGAGCTCTTCGTCCATGCGATAAGACTGACGATAGGAATGGCAATTAATCAAAATTCTGTCATCGACACCGCAGGCTCCTGGCTGGTAGAAAGCCACATAAAGGGGAGGAATGCAGCTAGCATACTGCATAAACAGGGACAGCTCCACGCATGACGCAGGATGTTCATCCTTGTCTCTTGGATCAGTTCTTGGCGAGATGCCGCATAAGGTTGGCATTCTCTTTGAATGAGGGATTCTATGATATCCTTCCATGCTCCATCATGGACACTACGAAAGGAGGTGAAACCTGCATGAAGAAGACATGCATCAGTCTCGATGAAGTTTGCAAAAAAATGAACACCTGCCACAGGCTGCTTCCAGATTACAGCGACGAGTAGGGTAGAATGTCTCAAAAATGCATGATATGGATGATTTCTCATCCATGCGGCCAAGCCAAGGATAGGATCCGCGCGCATGTCACGGACGATGCCTCGTCCATACGGCCAAGCTACGGATAGGCTATGCGCGTATGCGGCAGGGCTATGTGAAGACTTTGCGCATATTCAGGATGATTTTTTATCCATGCGGCAGAATTTTAGGGGAGTCAGCACGTGTTCTAGATGATTCCTCATCCACGCTGCGAGGCTGTGTGACTGTGTACTTATGTCTCTGTGTCTCTGGACTGAAAGTCGTGAAGATCGGAGCACTTATTCACCTCCGTATGATCTGGCAGCGTCGGGGGGCCATGGATCAACTCCGCCCCTGACGAACTCCCAGGCGAAAAAGACAGCAAACTTCTACATCACAAAAGAGGAAGGAGCAGAAAAAGATGAAGCTCTCTCTCCTCCTCCAACAGCCTATTTATAGGCTAACAAGGGTCGTGTGAAAGGATCGAGGCAATAAACCGAGCAGTTCTGAAGATGAATCTGACACCTCAATTTTCGTGGTTAAATGGTTATCCTTGGTCAAAACTGATGCCTCGGGTTCTGAACCGCCTGTATCTACGTGAAAGTTGGTGGCCTTTTCATCTTTATCTCCGAGAAACCGCCATCGACTCAGAGATCGAGCCAAATCTCCTTCATTAATTGCAAAGTTAATAGCCTGGAAGCGCTTGCGGCCCAAGTGCTCTCCTCCATGCTTTTTATTCAAAGTATTTCAAACTTGTCATTTTGGAAACTTTGAATGGGGTCTTGTAGAAGCATGAAAAATACGGATCCATGTGCCCTACAACCATGCGCCCCAAGATAGAGTCAGAAAAAATTAGGCCACAAAATGACTATGCGACCCAGAAAAAATGCATTCATGCTCCCCAATATTGGTCACATAAAGACCTGACACAAGATTGTGTCTGACACTGAATCTTGACAAAAAGGACTTTTGAACACCTCGAAAGACGTGAGCACGCTAAACAACAAAATCTTATGTCATCATGAACTTTACTCCTGACGGGTGTGCAGCGCCGCATGTATAACACGGCAAAGGATCCATGCGTCACATGCATCTCTGGTCCCATGCGTCTCATGCGTCTTTGGCCACATACGTCCCAGACTCCATGCATTCTACGCGTCTCTGGTCCCATGCGTTCTAGACTCCATGCGTTCCATGCGTCCCAGACTCCATGTGTCCAATGTGGCTGGATTTCCTGAGATGAAATCTTTCTGTTACGACTGAAGTAATTATCTCCAACTAAGTGTGGGCCACGTGTCAAGCTGACCAAGTCACGCACACAAAAGACGCGAACAGCCCAGATCTTCAACAATAGTAAATCGCAACAAACGTCCACGTGGCAGCTCAACCTGGACTTGCTCCCACGGTTGGAACTACATCATGTTAAGGATGTACACGTGACAGCTCCCAACATCCATGCGCCTATGGTACATGCGCGCGCATGGTCATATAACACGATGGCTATAAATATTATGGTGGTATACCCACACGGGGAGGCAGATAGAGGGCAGACATACTGGCAGGAGAGAGAAAATATTTTCCTTCTTTAGTTAGATCATCAATGGAGTAAATGAGCCACTGCAGCGCTCGATCTCCATCGTCCCACTCCCCAGAATCAAAAAATCTGTACTTAGATTTTCTGTTTAGGATTTTTTTTTGTATTCTTTTTCGTGAATTAAATACAAAAGTTTGTTCAAACTTGTTTAATGGCGAATAATGTCCATATTTGAATTTTCATAAGCCGATCACAAAAACGCTAGTCGAATCGGATCTTGGGGCTCGCGATACGGCGATCCGGTCGACTCTCTCAGAATTGGACGAAACTTGAGTCACAGGATCAGTCAGGTGCTACGAGTACAATGTCACAAGTCTTGTCGCGGCATGACAAGCATGCACGAAGTAATTAAAAAATCTCCAAATTTATCGATACTATGATTTTTGACGAATACGGATCAAATTCGTCGTTCACTTGTGACTAATTCGAATTTCGTCAAAGCCCACACGTCAAAGAATACTATATGTATCTTCAATGCAATTTGTACGAGATAGGGTTGTCCAGTTTGTTGTGATTTTCAATATTTATGAAAATAATTTTTGTGGATTTTAACAAGGTATTTATTTATCAGAGAAATAATGAGTGAAAAAAATACAAATTGTATATCATTGAGAAGCTGTTAATGTAGGCTGCAAATCTATTCAATTAGATTTATAAATTATCAAAAATCCTGACTGAAAATTGCCTTCTGAAATAGGATTTTAATTATTAGTAATTAAATTACTGAAAAATTAAATAATTAGTATTAATGAATAAATATCAATTTAGTTAGATGATTAATTAATTATGCACTTTTCTTACTTTTTTCATATCTTTCATATTAATATTGAATTTGATTATTTTCAATATACAAAATATTATGTATCCAAGTATTGAAAGTAATAGAAGACAAAAATTATAATGAAGTCAAAAGCATGTATAGTTCATTTCCACTAGATGTTCATTTTCACACTTCCTACCCACTTACAAAATCCAAAAAGATCCTGAAAAAATACCCAAAACCTGTGTATTGATGGTCCACTTACCCAATTTCGAAGATTCTATGTAATTTTGGAGTTTCATAGGAGCCTCCTGTTGATGTAAATTAGTTTTTTTTTTTTAAGTTATTTGTATTTATCCTCCCAATTGCTAATCGTATCTCCACTATCTTAATTTGTACTACCCTTCCAATTCTTAAATAATTAAGTATCTTTTGGAGGATAACTATAATTAATTAACATATTATAAAGGAAATGAAATAGCACTAATTAAAATAAAAATAAAAGATAGTGAAAATATGATTAACAATTGGAAAAAAATTAATACAAATAAATTTTTTTCTTAGACAGTGTAACACCCTTTCAATCCTTAGAATCTGTGGTATCATCTTAAGATGCATTTGCCAAGTCTGACGTCTCGCATATCAATGCCCTCTAACATAACATATATTCCGACCAGCAGTCAAACAAGATACAAATGCTTCATCTGCAGCAGTATGTATTTTCACAGTATCTCTGCAGAGAGCAGTCACACACACATCCTTTCAGAATGAATAATGTTCACGAGAAGAGTAAGTAAGAGGACAAAAGGGAAAGGGACAGGTAAGGGGTCAATGGATTAAAACGTAATAATCAATGAAAATGAGTGCATATGACAGACATCTCAACCATAAAGTAACACCGATGGTATCTTGTAGCTTTCACATGTGTTGTAAATTCTTGACCAAAAATAAATTCACTCATTGCTTTGGTTGTACAGAATGAATTAGTGGCTACATTTGCGAGTGGTGAACCAAGACTGACACATCCTTAGGAGCTGACACAAAACAAGAGAAGAAACCGATATTGGTTAAAAGATAAAAAATGAGTAACCATTTAAAATTATATCCAACGTGATTAAAAAAAATATTTATATGTAGAGTACCAGTGGAATTGACATCCCGCTTATTTATTTTATTTTCTCACATAGGACACCAACTCTAATTTCGTCCTACTCATTTCTTTCTTCAATCAGGAAGTTTTGGCGTTGATGCGTTTTTTGAGTTGACGCTCCACCACAGGAGACATTTCATCTCTCTAATTTGCAAATTCTTCAAATTTCTCATTTTTTTCTGTAAATATCCCAAATTTTATCCCCTAATGTCAATTTTTTTGTATTTATATACAGACCACAACCACCTTCATCCAACATTACTAACCCTATTAATATACTGAAAACTTTTCATGACACCATATTCTCCAAATTTCCACAGATAAACATTGATAGCCTCGCTGAGATATGGGAATCACTTTGCAAAAGGCAAAAATCATGATCCCCACCACCTTATGATACATCTTTTGAACTTTACCCTACCATACACTCAAAAGTATCTTTAGATATTGCTCCACATGTAAACAATTAAACACATTTTACCAACAATTGATACAGTACACACAGCTAATACAACAATTATCACCTCTTAAATTAAAAATAAATGAAAGAAAGAAAGCTGGCCATTGAACAAAGCATTCAATGCAGAAAGCAACTGACTAACAAACTTTGCATTCTTTTCCTCCACATTCCCCCAATCTTCTAGCACCAACTGTTTAATTTACTTTGGGTTGGAATCCAATGAAGTTGGGAGGAGCACCTTTAGCCTACTATGAGCATAAATACAGGAATCCAACTCCCTTTGTCCAACAAGCCAAACACCTTTCTCTTTTTTGAGTATGCACAAGCACTTTAGGATGATTATTGTCTCCTACTTTTCCTTTAACTTGACCTTCCTCAACAAAAAACCATGTGACCAGCTATAATAAAGTAAGCCATTCTCACATGATTTGCGGAGGGTGTATCAAGTTTGGTATATATGATCATGGCAGCAGCACTGCGGAGCACTCGGCTTCGACTGCCACCCTCTTCATCACATTAGGGCACGGGTCCCCACCGAAATTGTCGGTCGAGATTGCCACCGCACATTTCTGCTGACCGATGCACTTCTGCTCAAAAAATCATTCGTCAAGGTGTGATCATCAGATTTGACTAGATTAATCACCTTGGAGAAACTATAGTGTGAGCTACATACAACATGTACAATAAACAAAGGACGTGTGATGGGCTACCTCTACCTAATCTATGCTTATAACTGAAGTGCCAGATGAGGGTTTCTAAGCTGCATTGGAAGACGTGATGATGATATGAAAGACGATTGGAAGTTTGTCCTGATGTAATATTATTTTAGTATAAATTTCAAATTTCACTAATCACTATCATTACCATACTATAAAATAAGCTTCCGAAATGAAGGTAAAATGGCATGTCGCTTTGAACAATGTGGGAGTTAGGCTCCTTGAATCACTATTTATCCATACCCAAAAGATCTCTTATCTGTTACTACTAATCATTTTGTAGTAGTTTCTTATAGTCGCCATGCAATGATTGTATCCTTGATATTGGTGTAAAATAATTGAGCATTTAGTTAATTTTCTAGTAAATACCTTCTCCAGGGTGGCATAAGACTTTTGAGAGTGGCAAGCTCCCTCCTCGTAACTGCCACATGTTCCTAAGGGAGTGCCAAAGCTTGCAAATTTGATGGTTGATATGATCTGTCCAGGTGCACATCGGAGGTGGACCTTTGGCCTGTGCACCTCCTCTGGCTGGCCAAAGTTGTCAATGTGCCAGTTCTTTATCATGGGGTGCCCCTCTGAAACATCAGCACAAACACCAGAAACTGATCTCTTCACCATAGATATCTTTGTTGCATCGCCTCCGAGTTCCTCAAAGACTACCAATAGATTTTTGGTCGGATTTATCCACGATCTTGGCACATGATACCTGTGAGAAGTATCCATTCAACAGTCAAGTCTCGATAATCTACTAACTAGTGCAGGAATGGTAGGGATATGGGCACCTTTCAACAATCGACTTGAAGCACTACATACATTCGTAACTTGAGGAAATATATATTATACAACACAGAACATAGGACTTACCAACGTTGGGTTGGTTCACCACAACCAGTTTGACACTTTGGTGACCGGTACGTTCCAATATAACTGCACTGGTTGCAATTTCCATTAGGTGCATACGCTGTCCAATACCTCCCGATGCTCTGTCCATTGATCCACACCTGACCCTTTCCCATACTGCCCATATCCAAAGCCAACGGTTCATCTCCAGCAGGGGCCTCAAAATAAGCCTAAGAGTAAAAAAAGGTATAAAAGGTTTAGTTGAGATAATAGACGATGAAATTTGGTTAGGACAAAGAATCTACTCCGACAGTCATCTTCTTACCCTGTACCAAGTCAGCGGCTGCTGAGTTTGAACTGCCAAGGACCCTCCCATCCATTCGACTGTGGAAGTACCCTCTAAAGCGTTCACGTTCATATTTTCTCCCTTCAGGCCAACCTGCAGTGAACAAAAAGCTTCCTTAGCCTTCACGTTAACGCAGTAACAAGTGTTAGGATCCTACAAGAAGAAATTATCAATAGGTAAGTAGTTTGACCTGGTAAGTCCACTGCTGCCATGTTATATCTCTATGTCCTTGATCAATCCCGCGAAGCACAACTGGACCTTGGACCCCGGTCTCCCATACCTCGTAATGTGTGCCAACGTTCTGCAAATAAGAATTTAGGTTAAAAAAAAAAAAGTGCCACAGCAAGTTGATCTTGAGCTTGCAACCCAATTGTCTAAGTCAATGAAGATGAAAACAGGAAGAACTAACCGGTAGTCCAACAGCCACGCTAAGTATAGCAATTTTATTAGATCCAGCACGAAGGTTGGCATTACCAGTATAAGTGATCCTCCTGTTCTGTCTGGTCCCATAAGCAGATCCTGTCGTGGGAGAGCATACTAATATTACTTTTCTATCCATATTTGAATCTGTAACAATTAGCAGTAATCTGCTAGCATACCTGAAAGTTGTCCATTTATGAAAACATGCAGTGCGTGACCAGCTGACTGTACGATGAGAACAGGAAGTTGACCACCATGTAGAAATCCTTCATTCGGATTTACATCAACACTGTCAACACGAGAGAAAATTAAGCAAAGAACCTTCAATTGAAACAGACTTGCCTCACAGTGTCTAATCCACCTAAATTATATACATTCATGTATAAAAATTTGGAGATGGTAGTAAAGATCCATTGATTTTTGTTTTGCAATTTGTCAGATTACTCGAATATGCTGACCGTACTCATATATGTGTGACTCAAATGAATCGTTTAGTCTATTAGTCAGACCACATGGACTGCATATGATGTGGATCGATGTGGATGCTCACACAGACGAGTCAGATGTTCAATTACTTGTAAACTCCAAAGACCATACTTTCCTTTCAAAAGTGTGGCAACACTTTTTACAAAAAAAAATCCTAATGAACTGATTCTAAGAAATGGTTACATCAAAAATTTCCTCTTGATTGAGCTATAACAGTTAGAAGAAATAAAGGCAAAAGACAACAAGATGAAGATCACCTATATATTGACTTCTGATTAGATTCACTCTCACCTGGTTATGTACCACAGGTAGTCACTAGTATCCCTTGTAACGTTTATTTGCTCTAAAAGACCATTTGTGGTGATGAGTGAATTGTCCGCGAGGGAAGCAACATCCTCGTCATACCTCTCCCACATGAGTGATTCAGTATTAGCAACTGACATTTGCATATTTGATACTTGAACACCAACCTGCGATAGGAAATGGAAAAAAAAATTGTTTAACTAAGACACTGTAGGTCCACAGCAGTGTCTATGTAAGAGTTGCAATCCACCAACACAGAGCTTGCGTCATATCATCAACCTAGTGCACACCTAGAAATCACATCCTATATTTCATAGTGGTCTTGCTATCACTTTTCTATAAATCAGAATTTCACAACCGCTAGTTAAACCTAAATTTATTAATAAATAGACAAACTGTAAAAGCAAGTGTCAGATGGTTAATAAGCTTGAAAGTAAAGCAAGTGTCTGATGCAGCGCAAAGAATATGATTTAGTTCCCAAATTCAAGAATATAATAATAATAAAAATTCAGAAAGCAGGACAGAATTGGGAATAATTTTTGTATTACTTAACAGATATAACAATCTGAGGTCAATGTCTTCAATGTTCCACTTACTTTTGCAGTATTGAAGACTACATTTCTGCAGTCAGGAAGGATGCTTGTAGACCAAGGTGGCAGGTTATAGTGCATGTTGTTAAACATTACTTTTGCAAAAGAATTTGTGTTGTAGTTTGTGAGGAACGCAGCACAATCTCCAGTTTGGGAAGTGAAAACATGAGCCTGTAAAAGCGAAGAGGTCAGTGCATCAAGAAAAGAAACTCATCTTGACTAAGATCAAATTCCTAAAGGTTGTCAGCAGCAACCTGTTGATAACTTCCCAAAGAGGTCACAGTTGGATCAGCTGAGACTAAAGCCCGTTCAGATAGCTTGATTGCCTTGTGGAGCTCTTTGAGATGTCCATATTTTGGTTCCCTAATGAGCCCTACAAATTTGCAAGGGAGGTAGGAATATAAAGTCTAATATCCAACTTTTGTAAGAAACTTATTTAGAATGTTCAACCCAGTTGTACATCTCCTACACTCCGAGATCTAACATCAACACCTTTACAAAAAGGAAAACTGAAGAATTGCGCCCTTGATCAACATGGAGGACTTGATGAAGTCGACTAGTAATACTTTTCAAAAGACAGCAAGTAATTATTCTTACCATATTCATCAATGGGGGCATCATAATCGTAGCTGGTTGTGATAAATGGACCACCAGCTGTACGTCCAAAATTTGTTCCTCCATGGTACTGTAAGCATTTACAGAATGTTAGTTTTACATTGATCAACTATTCCTCAATTTGATATTTCAGGAAAGAAAATCAAGTTCAAATTTGGATTATAGTAACAGAAATAGACAAATGCTCTAACCATGTAATAATTGACAAAGGAACCACCCTTTTGTATAAAGCGTGTAACAGCAAATGCTAAATCTTCAACTGGACGCTGATGAACGGTTCCCCCAAACTCCGTAAACCTGTAATCGCCGTATAACACAATGAGACAAATAGAAACTCGGTTTCACAATCGAGATTATGAGCCATCGTATCCTTTCACATCTATAGCATTGAACTGAAAAGACTATTGTCAAAATTTTAGCATAGTTCTGTAGTTGTTTGAATGGTGATTAATCGGACAGTTTCAGTTGCTACCAGTGTAGGTATTAATCAGATTATGGCATACAATATAAAAGCAACATACCAGCCACTCCAAGCTTCTGTCCACATGGATGGTTTGTACGGCTTGTTGGGACTAAAAGTATCACAGTAGAAGCCATTGCATGCATTTATCTGTTTCAAATGTTAGCAGAATAAATGAGAATAATATAATGCTCTAAACTTCATGGAGAGACATGGATAAAAGATTATATGAAAATCAACCACGTACGATAATTCTTGTGACATCAAGAACAAACAGTGAACAAAATTAAAAATTATAATTAACGATTCAGGTTGCACAGACCAATATGATGTCCACTTCTCTGGACAGTCTACATCTCAAATGTAATGTGCACACTGGAAAGTGACATCAAGAACAAATATTAAAGTTCCTTGACCGCAACATCTTATGACACACAGACATGCCTCATTTTCAAGAAATGAACAAGACAAAGATTACAGCATATGCAAGCAGCAACAAAAATAACAAAAAAGTGTAGCAAATCCCATATCAAAGATAAGAATTACATCAAAATACAGTGACCCAAAAAACTTAGCAAGCAAGAAAGGAACTCAGAAAAGCGAAAAAGATATGGCCACTCTGTGTACCCATCAGCAATTTAGACAACTTACAAATGAGGGCCATTTTGTACCAATGTAACAATGTGAACTCCCACAAGAAAAACATTAGGATATAACAACTTAACTAGAGATAAAAGACAGCATCACATACCACTGGATCCGGGGCATCGTCTTCCTTGCACATCACCCACGGCACGCCCGTGTCCAAACCGACTGCCATTTTTGCAGCCCAGTTCATGTATGAGCTACCGGCAGCCCCAAATGCCTTGCTCTCTGGCCCATACTCGTTCTCAATCTGCACCAACGATCATCAGATATCACCAAATTGAGTTCCAATCATAATCTTAGTTTACACAAACCTACTAATCCTTGGGGGAAAGATCAATGCCTGTGAGAGGATGATCGGTCCACCCTGCGACTCGAATAGCGATTCACTCTTCATCATCTGCACAATCTTTTCGGTGAAGCCTTGCATGGCATTCTACAAAATCATCAAAAGGCACAAAATTATGGTTAATACATCGCCTATATATATACTAGTAACGTGCACGTGCATTGCACACAAGTAAAAAAAATTGTTAAAAAAAAATTTTAAGTTAGAATTTATTATAGATATCGTTGTTCGAGGGATCAAACCCATCCAGCCAGGAAGAATACCTCACACCTTGACCACATGACTTACAGGTGTTTGGATATAATTAGATAATTAAGTAGTTAAACAATTAGTTTGAATTTATTTATTTATTTTTAATTTTTAATTACATGAGGATATACATACGGCTTAAATGGCTCATTTTGAACCGTTTTCAAACCTCTTTATATATACCTATGTTACATGGACTCTCCACTTTACGTGAAATACCCGTGTCCACTGGGTAGGACATGGATATAGGTATGAAATCCGTATCCGATCCTCCATAGTGACAATCGGATTATTCATAGTCCTTTATGGTGACAATCGGAAGACTGGTAGTGAAGTAGATAGTTTATTTTAATATAGTGGATTAGTAGTAAAGTTATGAAACCTTACAAATTTAATTACATGACGTCTTTTTATGAAACCATGTAAATTTAATTATAAGCTTAAATATATGAAACAATGTAAACTTTATTACAACTGTATCTTTTTATGAAATCATACAAATTTAATTAGAGAGTATGTCTTTTTATGAGACAGTGCAAATTTAATTACATGTCTTTTATGTAGACATACAAATTTAATTACATGATGTATCTTTTTATGAAACCATATTCAAATATATTTATTTTAATAGTCATATCCCCGTACCAGTATCCAAAATTTGGATCATTTTTAGCCGAGTCTGTGTGTCCTTCAATTATGAGTTTGAAGAAACCGACTCTTGGATATGTACCCGTACTCGACACTCGTACTCGAGTCCAGGTAACATAGATATATACTAGTAATGTGCACATGCATTGCACGTGCGTAAAAAATATATTAAAAAAAGTGCATTGCATGTGCGTAAAAAAATATTAAAAATTAAATATGAATTTATTATAAAAAATGTCATTCCTAAGAATTAAACTCAAGCAATCAAGAAAAATATCTCCAACCTTAACCACTTGACTTAAAGTTATTTAGTTATAATTTTATCATAATAGATAGTTAAATGCTTGGTTAAGTTTTTTTTAATAATGAGTGGAGTATTTAGGTAGTTATTTTTTTATTAATTTTTTAATTTATTTAAATGATGATATACATACGGCTTAGACGGCTCATTTTTGAGCCGTTTCTAAACCGCATTATATATATATATATATATATATATATATATATATATATATATATATATATATATTGCTAACGAGGCTTTTACAATATCCACAAATTTTCAAGATAGTTACGAAAACTATCCTAAATTCATTAAGGATTTTTAAAAATAAAATTTATATCATCCTTTATAAATTAAGAATAAGTTTGATAAGCCATTTTAAAAATAGGCGTACATTTGTAAAAGTTTCCTAGGCAATTACAGTTCTCATATATATATATATATATATATATATATATATATATATATATATATATATATATACCAAAAGGAATAATTCTAGAAACACAAACCTTGAAAGGCTCATTATCTGTTCTGAAGCTGATGCCTGGAACATACTTCAACCAAACAGGAAACCCTCTACAGAATAAAAGAACAACAACAATTAAATATATTATTATTTCAACAACAACAAAAAATCACAAATCAAGGTAGACAAGAAACATAGTTAAAAAAATGTGTAGTACCCAAAATTCCATTCACCACAGACATAAGGCCCAATTCTGAGGTGCAGATACATCCCTGCCTTCTGCACTGTCTTGACAAACCTCACCAAATCATACCTCCCCTCAAAATAGTACTGCAACAAGAAAATGAAATATTGTAAGAAAAATAATGATGGCAAAAGAAAAATTAATGGTAGGAAAAAATAAAATAAAATTAAAGTAGAGTACATTGCCAGGAGAAGGCTCATGGCCATTCCAGAAGACATAAGTCTGTATCACATCCAGCCCTCCATCCTTGGCCTTCTGCACTAGACCTTCCCACATCTGACAACCAAAAAAAAGAACATTAGTAACTAATTTATACACATTTCTATGTAGAGAGAGAGAGAGGGAGAGAGAGAGAGAGAGAGAGAGAGAGAGAAGTGTGTGTCGTCTTTAGATACATCTGGGGTGCTTCTTGGGTAGTGAATGGAGCCGGAGATGAGGATCCTCCTTTCCCCATTGATGACAATGGCCCTCCTGTCATAGGTTACAGCACATTGTGCAACAGGAAGCTGAAGCAACAGCACCACCGCCAGCACCAACACCAGAGCCATGAAGAAGTATAGAGACAGAGAGAGCTCTCTGTTCTTTTTTATGGAGGGAAGGAAATTTTTGGAGGGAAGGGAAGGTTTTTGGGTGTTGGGAGTGTGGGAAGAATGCAGAGAGATCTAAAAGGAAGGAGGGTAGTGAGTGAGAGCAGACAAAAGTCACATTGGCGACAGAAGGATTCTGTGCTCAGCACTGGTAGTATTATAGTGGCGGAAGCACACACACAGTGAGCTGCCTCAGCTTCTTTTTTTCTTTTTCTACCAGGGGTATATAAGTTATCAAAAATATCTCAATGGCAATGTTGATAGTAAAATGCTATCATCTATAGTTAACAAATGTTAAGGACTCGTGTTATTATATATTATAAATTTATAATAAAAAAAAATCTTTTAATGTAAGACCTTTACAATTATCATGTTAAATGTGTTGGAGTTTTTTTTTTTTTGGCTGTGTGAGATTTCTTCTCACAAAGCTAGAAATAGTCCCACATTGGAAAACACTTCAAGTAGGTATCTCAATATAATATCATGTAGGTGTTAAGAGATGCACATGGGGTGGTGGCCCAAGGGTTGGTGTCATGTGGAATATTTTTCTAGTAGGATGAAGGCTAAACTCCTCAAAGAAAGCATTTATGCTTTTTGTCACTCTCTTGGAAAAAAATTATTAGGAGATAAGCCATTAGCGACTTGGATTCGGACTCGGGCATAAAGTGGCATTTTTTTGAAAAGTTGCATGCGCGTTGTTACCGCGGGCGCATGTGCGGGCGTTGCGCGGTCTATGCACGGCTATGCGTGTATGCACGGCTACACTGCTGCGCGCATGCATTCATGAGCTGCTGGCTTATGCGCGCAGGAGTAGCTGCGGCTGTGTTGTTGTGCACAGATAACGTAGTTGGCACATGATTCCGCTGATTGCAAGATTTAAACAATTATGGAAAGATTGGATCAATTAATCAGATCCAATTTTTGTTGGATTTAAATTTAAATTGTTCATATCTTTCCGTAATTGGTTGGCGGCCAGGATTAGGGTTCGGGTTTCCATCCTAATATATAAATAATCTCTTCGTGTCCCCTTTGAGAACTGACTTCGAAATTGAGAGAGAGAAATTATCTTCTTGCTGCCACTATTGGAGTCCAGGAGTTCGTGACAGAGGTGACGACAAGCGTTCCAGTAGTTCTTCTCAGAACTTGTTGATTCTTGGAAGCAGATCGTGTAGGGCGAATCTTGTTTTGAGCAACGGTAATCTTCATCACCCCAGCAAGCAGTTGTTCCTTTCTCTCTTCTTCTTCTCTTCTGCGAAGTTGTAATTTGTTATATCCTTTTGCAACTGTGTTTGCAAGAAAGAACGAGAGTTTGTTACTTTATTTTTGTAATCCTCAGAAGTTGTAATCGGAGATTTTTACATATAGTAGTTCTTCGTTGGAATCGAGGATATCAGGGAGAAAACTTTTGTGTGAACATCTGATCTCGACTACGACTTCAGGATCCAACAGAGGGTATATCAAAAGGTTTACGTGAACCTCTGTTTCTGGCCTCGTTCATCCATCTTTTGATTAAGCCTCGGGACTAACAATCTAAAACCAAGATCCAAGTAAGATGGAGAACAACCATGCAAATCTTCTCAACACAAGTTTTAATAAACTTGAGAAGTTTGACGGGGAGCACCTCAGCATCTGGAAGAGGAAGGTCAGTCTTAATCTTCAACTCGTGAACGTTGATTACATGTTGACGGAACCTGAGCCTACTATTTTGGATGATGCTCGGAGGGTTGTTGCGGCTACTACTTTTCAGATGAAGTGGAAGAGAGACAACAACCTCTGTAAATTTCTAACTTTGAACTCCACGAAAGATTCTTTGGCGAAGTCATACAACAAGACGGTCCAAGCAAAGTACTTCTAGGAGTCTATGGATAAGCACTACAAGTCTGATGAGAACATGAACAAGATCCATGTGACAAAAAAAAAGTCTGGAAGATGCGATTTGAGGATGACAAGTCGATGTTGCCTCAAGTCAAGAAATTTCTCAAGTTATATCAAAAACTTAAGGATGATGGCATGCCCTTAGTCGATGCTTTCATTATTGGGGGTATTATCGCCAAGCTTTCGCCTGGCTAGAGCAACTTCATTGCGGATATGCACTGTAAGAAGATGAAGGTCGATCTTGAGTGCCTCCTATATTGGATTCATATTGAAGACGAGTTGAGGGCTTAAATCAAAGTGGACACACTGTCCAAACAGATGGCCAAGGCCAACATGGTGCATACTGGAGACTCCAAGGAAAAGCAGAAGGTTTCTCACCACAAGAAGGACTTCAACTATCTAAAGGTAAAGTTGACTTCGTTCAAGCCAAAGCCCAAGTCAGATGTGACTTGCTTCAATTGTGGCAAGAAGGGCGACTATATGAAGGACTACAGATCCAAGCCTAAATTGAAAGAGTAAGGTGAGACTAACTTGGTTGGTATGATTGCACAGGTTAACTTAACTAGTGTTGACACTGACTGGTGGGTGGACAATAGTGCATCCTGCCATGTTTGCTTTAAAGAGTGGTTCACCACATACAAGCCTACTTCCGAGAAGGTTTCGATGGTGAACAAGGAACAAACTGAAGTACTTGGGATCGAGACGGTGGTATTGAAACTGACTTCGGGAAAGTCCCTGACACTTAAGGATGTGAAGCATGTACCGGTTGTTTACGAAGAAAATTTTATATGAAACTTGTGTATTATAAACTATTGAAAAGAAAGAAAAGTACACAAGATCCTAAACATGAATCTAAGTACAGTTAATTCTGGGAAAGTATAGCTGTAGAGATCTGATCTGCGGATGATCACTTTACTCCTTGACTACACGACGACGAACAAAAATATAGGGAATGCTGTGAACAACTTGGAGAGTTTAACAATAAGAAAGCTTTGGCAACAACGGCACGAGAAGCTTCTATTTCTCTCCTTCGGTTCTTGAATTTCAAAAACTTGAAAATTCCAACCCCTTTCTCTGTCCCTTTGTCTTTGTCTCCCTCTTAATGGATGTACAAATCCTGTATTTATAGAGTTTAGGAGCGGTTATGAGAGTGTGCATGCACTTTGGACAGTTTGTACTATTTTACCATTGTGCGCGCACTTTTGGTGGACTAACACCCCACGTTCTGAATGAGGGTCTATAACTTGTTGCCTGCTTGACATGTAGCTTCCTATACGAGAAAAGTATAGGTCGTAGGGGACAGATATTTATACACTTTTCATGAGAAGTATGACATGTAAGACACGCACTCATAACTGCTCACTATTAATTAGGATAGTATGCGCACTTTAGAAGTGGTCTGGAGACTGATGCACTTTTGGAAATATTGGCTATACAAGTGCTCTTTTGAAGAAGTAGCCGTGATAGCGCACTTTTGATGAAATTGGTCGTGATGGCGCACTTTTGAAGAAATTGACTCAACGGCGCACTTTTGAAAAAATTGGCTCAGCGGCGCACTTTTGAAGAAGTTGGCTCAACGACGCACTTTTGAAGAAGTTGGCTCAACGGCTGGGTCACTAAACGAAAACCTGGGTCTGCGTGCCATAGCCTAGCTCTAATGATGACTTCTAACTCTTCGATTTCTGTTCCAGCCTATCAGATTTATCCCATTTAATGCTCGAGAAAAAAGCAGACATGCAAATTGTATGCATGTCTGCACTGATGAAAGAAACTAAAAAGTGTGTCTCTTTTCTATTCTCTGAATAGTGTGCCACCCTTTAAAACAAGTAGAAAGTGTGTCATCCTCTAAATAGAGAGAAAGTGTGCCATTCTTCCTTTGTTAATTTTATTTGTAGAAAACTGTGCCATCTTCAAGAGGTACTTTTTTATGCTTCTACAAGACCCCATTCAAAGTTTTTGAATTTGTTCAAATGAATTCAAAATACTTTGAATTAGAAGCATAAAAAGTTGGTAAGATTTTGTGCGTGCATTTTGGACAGAATCCCAATGGAATACTGACGTGGCTGTAGGTGTGACATGCACGTATCTTTGACTTATTTTTTTGTTTTGATGCGGTCTTTGAGGCGACGCAGGCAACTTTCCAGAGCAGTTTTTCGACTGAATTTGGCATGTTTTCTCCTATAAATAGGAGCAAAACTTTACCAATATTTTTAAAATTATCTCTTTCTTGTTGTGAGACTTGAGCATGGTCACCGTTAAGTGTGAGCCTACAAAGATGACCGTAGCAGTATGGCTCCATTACCTTTGTTGTCCACCAAGAAGACGCAAGAGGAGACGCTTCTCAACGATGGGTGAGAGACTCGTCTAGAGATCGTTGTCGCTGAGTTTTTTGTGTGATGGATCATAGAAGGATATCATAGGCTTCGTCGTTCATGTTGAACTGATGAATTACCCCGAAGACTGTTCGTTGTCTTCAAACCTAGCTCGCTGGAATTACTCTCTTAATATGGCCCCTGTGCTGATTACAGGGATGGGATTGGAATCCCAACCGGGACTTCTAATGGTGGCACTAGATGGCGATAGCGGAACAACTTCTATTTGACTCGCCATATCCTCCATCGAGTCAGGGCAGAAATGGGTATATGCCAATTTAAACAGGCCCAGTCCCGTGTAGCGTCCTCGCTTGTCCACATCACGAATTTCTTTTCCATGTACTGTAGTTTGCACTGAGGAGCTCATTTCTTTTGTACCTTAATTCATCTGCATCGGGAGCAGACAGGACACAGAGATGAGGATGGCTCTGTGATAGATCCTCATTATATGAAAATCCAGGTGTAATATATTTCCATATGTATAATTATGAATTTTAGAATAAAAATCTAGGTGTGATAGATCTCCATCATATGTAATCATGATTAAGCATAAATAAAATTTTAGCTTGACTTCATTGTGCATATTGCTGATGAGTGATTTTTGTTTTGTTTTTACCTCCACAAAAATGTGCCTTGAAATGGATCAAGTATTGTGCGCATTATGCCTCTTCTGTCATCCAAATAGTATGTGTATTTATATGAAGTATACCAACTAACTGATACGCTTATTCTTTTATGCGTATTATGTGTCGCACCCCAGTCCCGTAGGGGCCGATCGTCCTCGCTTGGTCCCTACGGAACCGATCGTCCTCGCTTGGTCCCTACGGAACCGATCGTCCTCACTTGGGCGCGATGCCGTGCAAGCCTAAGTTGCGCTTGTACCAGGAAAAGTACCTGCACAAGACACAAATCAGACGAAAATATACATATATAGGCACAGAATATAAATGCAGAGAACCAAAGTTGAACACATTGATAGGAACACAAAATACTTTTTTTTATTGAATACTTGGAGATTTGGATTACAAAGTGCTTGCTTGGCTGAGTGACAAAATATGCCTTAGAAGGTTTATAACTCTTTTTACATTCCTAAAATTAGCCACAATGCCCACACATTACATCCTTTTAGTAGGACCAAAAATATCAAAACATCTAGCAAAAGAAGAGTTGCCCACTGGAGAGGAAAGCTAAGGAAGAAGCACGAGCACGGTCCCTTGGAAGGATGCGCTAACACTGATTCAGAATGCTCGCAAGCTTTCGCGTCCAGTACCTAGATATTTGCCCACAAACGTGGGTCAGTACTACCACATGTACTGGTGAGCAACCGTGGCCAAACTCACCTAGAAATGCAAGTGAAGCTAGCATTATTAGGTGATCTTTTTAGTTTTCTAATTTCTTTTTAACAATTCATGCAAGGAAATATAGACGATATGTAGCATATGCATATGATAATTCTTATCCACGGCTGAGCGGTTATCCCTGTAGCAGACAAACAAGTTAGACACAATTTGCATATATGGATAACTTATGTATCAATCTTTGGTGTTAAAATGATAGGTATGCAAGAAGGTAAACCTAGCATGCGACCTATCTATATGACGGTCCATGAGTTATCCCATTGATGGACAATAACACCCCCTAGATCCCGTAGGACCGGAACATCGGGGTGCTCTCACAATCCTTTCCGGACCGACCGATTCCCAGTGCCCCAAAAATTGTTCGAAAGACTATTACCTTGTGCATAAGTTGTCCGAGACCAATGCATGACAAGAAATATTCTATCAAATAAACTCTTAGGATGCACCAAACATGAACAAGCATATAACAATCTAATAGCCACACCCCCTAGATCCCGTAGGACCGGAACATCAGGGCGGACTACTAGACTCTTCACTTTCATCCTTTTTCACTAGACACAAACACTAACCATAAAGGTTAAATGCACTATATAGTGACGCAATAGGTGAGTAAGGGGTACACATTTAATTGAAGTAAAGCAATTACTCTATATACATTTCCATGCAGTTCATTTCTTTGACTTATCTTTTTTAGTGAGGCAACATTTATAAGTGAACTAGAGATTCTTTATTAAGGCGTGCAGACTGAAGGATTCATCGAAGGGCCTAAGCCACTCACCGATTGAATCGAACGAGAGGATGGGAAAGCCTTATGCAACGTTCACTCTTTGGTTACGCGTCCTGAAATTGCAATAATACTTGGTTAGCATACTTCGATTTATTTCCCTTACGTTTCAAAAAGAATGCGTAAGCGAGAAAAGCGAAGTCATAAAAATCAAGTCATCGAAAGCAAGACAAAACACAAAGTAATACAAAACCAAGAAGCAAAGCAACCAACAAAAACTCTTAGACTTATTTCAATAGAAGTCGTTCCATCAATTGGAAGGTTTCATTGTATTTCGTCCGTGTTGATTTGGCGATAAGGTTTCTCCGAGACTCGATTCTCAACCGAGTCAAAGTAGCAAGCGTTCCATAAGTAACCGTTTGGAGCAGGGCGTTACATTATGACACTCTTTTACATTATGACACTCTTTCTGACAGGAGATCAAGTGTGTGCATGTGGGAACGGTAGAAATTTTGGACTAGTACACAGAATCCCAAACGTCGTACTTGGCGTTTCAAATTTCGCTCTTTGCTTGGGAAACTAATCGTCGCCTCATTTATGAATAGTAGGGTTCCGAATTGTTACCCCTTTTTCTCGATAAATCATGTGGGGAAATTCATACCATCATTTCACTCATTTATAAATAAGAGAGTTTACTACTCAATTTCAACATTCTTCATTCGAGTTTACTGATGGCTTCCCAATTTAAGTCTCTAAAAGAGGAAAGAGATTTTGATGAATCGACTATTCTTCCACCCATTACAGCTAACTCTGGTTGTGCTTCTACTTCTCCTATACCGCCTCCTACCGAGGAAAAGAAAGAAGTCTTTACTAATCTATGTAGGATGGACTTTCTGCAAGACCTTGTTAGCCCTTCACTGAATGGCTTTACCCCACTCCTGAATGAGATCACTGATTCCTGCCATCCATCTGTTGATTTGGGAAAACAAGAAGAACATGCCGAAATAGAAGCTCTACGTAGACTACTTGCATCGTCAAACGTCTGTGTTCTACATGCTCTTACAATGTTTGTAAATAATTTAGAAGATTCTAACCCATCATCTTCCTAAGTATTTGTATTGTCCTTTTTTTATTTTTCATCAATAAAGAAATTTTATTTTACCTTAATGATAATATTTTCAAATCGAGATCCATTGAGTATATATCTGCTCAGAGGTATTATGGACATGGCAGAATAATTCTATGGGAGAATTTGGTTGATTTATTACTCAAGGCATACTCATGTTGAGTACAAATGACAAATTTTGCAGGATGTAATACTATCAGAGGTGATATGGACGTGATAGCTCATTTGTTTACTCTACTGGAGAAGAGAAGAAAGAGTAGTTCAAGGATGAACTATTGTATTCTCTTTAGGGGATAATAAATGAAATATGATTCGGAGCTAATATGGACATGAATCACATTACACTTATTGACTGGTGTATAAACATGTGAGATTATTCCCAGCCCAACTGGGGATCAGGAATAGGATATCCTTAAAACAACTAGGCTTTAAGAATAGAATATTTTTATTGGAAAGAATCATTTAGATGATCTCAACGAGAGTGTTCCGTTGGATCTGAGTATTGTCCCACTGGAGAACTTTGAGGACCCATTACCCCTTTCTTATTCAAGAATGAATATAGGTAATAGTTCGAGAGGCCGTGTAGGCTACGAGTTACTAGGGATTAAAAATGTATTTGCTGTATATCTTATTTTAATTTACTGGAGATGGAGAGAAATATGTTGTGCTTAGACATAATACTTCTTGAGGAATTTGCCGTTGATAAGCATCATTATCAAATCTTCATTAGGCTTAGCGAGCATATAGGCTCCGTTGGAGAATATTGTCTCCACTACATAAGTACCTTCCCATTTAGCTTAAAATTTGCCTTTGGTCTTATAGGTTGTGATCATAGGTCTCCTTATTGAAAGGACTAATTCATCGACCTAGAATATTCTTTCCTTGACTTTTCGATTAAAAGCTCTGGAAATGCATGCTTGGTATAGCTTAATACGTTGTTGAACGTCCAAGCACTTTTCATCCAATGCTTCTAATTCTTGTAGGTTCAATCGATCATTATTATCTATTGTTAGCTCATTAGCAATATCTATTATAAGAGAAGGTATCTGGATTTCGAACGGAAGAACTGCTTCATATTTGTAGACCAAAGAGAATTGTGTACAACCAGTTGGAGTTCGAACTGCCCATAAACACTTTTTGAGTTTCTTATTCCAATCACGTTGTTGGATAAGACAAACTTTTTAAGGAGTTTCATTATGGTCTTGTTAAAGGCTTCTGCTAAGCCATTGGCTACTGGATTATAGGCTGTATATGCTATATTCTAGATTTGATTCTTGTCACAGAACCGATAAAATGCTTGACTAGCGAATTGCGGCCCATTGTCATGTATTATCCTCCGGAGAATACCGAAATGATAGATAACATGGTGTTTGACGAAGTTAATGTAAAATTACATTGGACGTCTTAACTTCAACGAGCAGGACTGCTTCTTCCCATTTGGAGAAGTAATCGATTATTGCAAGTATAAACTGATGTCCTCTAGAAGAAGATGGGCTGATCGAACCAATAATATATATTCTTCAAGCTTCAAAAGGCCAGGAGGCAGTTGTAGGGTGTAAGAACTTTGTTTGTGGGTGGATAAAATCAGTATAGATTTGGCATGACTTGCATTTACAAGCATAATCTACGGCATCTGCCATCATGGTGGGCAAATAATAACCCATTCTCCTGAGGCGGTCTTGTAATTTAAGACCTGGCTAATGTGCTCCACAGATGCCATTATGAGCTTCACAGAGTGATTGTCTTGCTTCAGGATTGGAAAGACAATGTAGCAGTAATCCCTCATAAGAATGACGATATAATATTTTGGATGAGGCGTCATAGTAGAATCAAAGTGAACATCTTTTAATAGAAGTGGCTTCTTTCAAATTTTCTAGAAGAATCCCATAAGCAGCGTAGTCTATAAAAGGGTCTTTCTAATCTTTATGTCACGACCCGCACCCGGAATAGGGGCACAAGTACGTAGGTACGTCTAGCCTACGCTGCAGCATCGACGGTAGAACTCTGTCTAGGTCACAATAAATACTAAATATAACTCACAACCTATCAATGATATCAACTCCAATAAGGAGGATAATGAAATAATATCTCACAATAGCTCATAAATGTATACTCAATCACAACCACTACAAGAGTATAAAGTCACGATAAAAGATAAGGAGAATAACATAGTCAAACACAATGTCTCAAAATATAGATAAATTGCAGTCTAGATGTTTAACATAAAGTCTCCACCAGTCTCAACATAAACTAAGAGTAAGTCTAAATATAAACTGAAATAACCTCAAAATAAGTCTCAATGCATAAAATAAATATTGTCTAAAAAGCTGCAGGTAGTGTCTCCTCTAAGATCTCTGGTGTGTAGTCTGCATCTATACCTGGTCCATAATGTATCGGACACCAGTCCTCTAAGTCGTAGTCTGGAAAAAATTTTCCAGTCCGAATGGAGCAAAGTACATCTCTAACAGCAGTTCTACATCAATGATATAAACTATGTAGCAGTAAATAGATGAAAATATACAAGATGCATATATATGTACAAGAGATACACAATAAAGGAAATACTGAAAATAAATGCAAGAATAAACAATATATCAATGAACAAGAATGCTAATGACTAAGTGTGTGAGTACTAGCTTTAACATGTGACCGGCTTGGAAACTTGTACAGGAATAATGGCCTGGCTAGTCATACGTGTGGTGTATGACTAACACTAACATGAGAACAAGACTTGTACATGAAGGGTATGATCACATATCTACACTAAAATACTCCCCAACCCCGACTGGTATAGTAGATCCAACCATGGTACGCTATGGCACAGGATTCTCTAGGAAGGTAGCAAGTCTCCCAGAGAATCAGTGTTTGTACATGCACAAGATAATCAATGAAACAAGACTTGTACAAGATACACCATATATAAGGAATAATATCTCATGACGAGATCCGGATATACCAATTCGTTTAACCATCGTGTTAAGAAATATGGATATCTACACTAGATACAATGAACATAGAGGATATCATAAATAAGAAACTATCAGAGAATGTACTCGCCTGGGGTCCTTAGCTGGAAATACCAATGTCCTGCTCCTGAAGTCTCGCAGAACAATCCAATGGTGGTCCTATATACATATAATATAACATAATACAGCATCAGCCATTACACTAGCACACACAATATAATTACGCTGAACTCAGCAGCTACACTAGGGTGATACTGGTCAACTAGGGTCAAGTGTGTGTCTAGTTGCACGGGTGTTACGTCTGTAATTGCTGTGCAAGATCAGACAGTCAAAATAATACGGGTCTCGCCAGTACGTCAGTGTACATAAGGCAGTCTACTAACAATTTACAGGGTCACATGGTCAAGGTAAATACGGAATATCCGTAATTAATATTAGGGCATACTGTATATATACAATTATGTTTATAGTCCTAACTAACATAGTATTTAATTACTTACAATATATATACATACCATTATTTATATACGTATATAACAACCAATAATTATATACATATCAATTGAATACATATACTAAATACATTTATATGTATACCAATGAATAATATATATTACTAAATGTATACATACTAAACATATATATATACATATACCAAGTGAATAATATACATATACTATATATATATATATATATATATATATATATATATATATATATATATGTACCAATTGAATAGATATACTATATATATATATATATATATATATATTATATATATATATATATATATATAGAGAGAGAGAGAGAGAGAGAGAATAAGGGAGGTGAGATGGCACCTCACCCTAAAAACAAAGGTGGCGGTGACGTGGCACAATCTCAACCACACAAACGAGGGGAGGGGGTTAAGTGCAAATTGCCAATTATGAAATGTATGGTTGAGATTGTGCCACGTCACCGCCACCTTTGTTTTTAGGGTGAGGTGCCATCTCACCTCCCTTATTCTCTCTCTCTCTCTCTCTCTCTCTCTCTCTCTCTATATATATATATATATATATATATATATATATATATATATATATATATATATACCAGCATATACATACTAAACATATACCAATAAGAAATATACACATACCGATTATATACATACACCCATATACCAATTATATACCGATGAACAATACACGTATATGCGTACGAGTACGTGTACACAACATGAAAAGAGTGTCTCGAACCTGTACATGGGGGAACGAGGAGTTCGACGACGAGAAGATGAATGAACTGTTGCTACTGTTCAGGCGGAGGGAGTCGCGTCGTCGAGGAGAAGGGGTCGACTCCGGGATGCTTCTGGTGAATGGCAGCGGCTTCTCCAGCAAGTTCGGGTCGTGACAAGGGTGGCCGGACGGGTCAGGCGGGTATGGAGGAGAACGGCGGGTTCAGCGCAGTCGGTGGCAAGGATGGCGGGATCTGGAGTCGGCTCCGGTGAGTGCAGGCGTTCAGCGGGTCGGCAGGGTGGTTCAGGCTACAGGTGAACGGTTCAGCGGTTCAGCGAGAGATGGCGGTCGTGCAGGCGGTTGGCAGCGAGGCTTTCGGCGTATGCAGGCGAGGACAGGCTCTCAAGCGTTTTCGTCGTGCTTCGACGAGTCATCGACGGGGTGGCCGGGATGTGCAACGTTCATGGGAGGCGGGAACAACAACAGGTCGGGGCCATGCTTCAGGCGGCTTCAGTCGAGTTGAACGAGAGAGGGGTGGCTAGGCGGTCGGTCCGGTCGAGGGTTTCTCCGGCGAGGGGTTGAAGGGGAGGGTGAAGGAGAGATGAAGATGGTGATGAATAGTAAGGGTGAGGGATGGTGTCGGCTGTAGCTTGATATTAGGGATAAAAGAAAAGAAAAATAATGGAGATGATATATATATATATATATATATATATATATATATATATATATATATATATATATACAAAGGGGGTTGGGTATTTGACCTAGAAATTTGGTCCATACTCCTTGGAAAAATGGCTTCTCATGTAGATATTTCAAGGGCTATGATTACATAGATTCAAAATGGACGGCTAGGATTTTATTTGATTCAAAAATTGGAGGGCTATGGTTTGAGTAGGTTGATGTTGAGTTTTACACACTTCTAAAAATTATAGAAAAATTCACATGGGGGAGAAATGGGTTTCTTTATGTGTTGTGTCCAATGGGGTGGACACATTAATACACTTTTGAATAAAAGTGTCCAACAATTAGAAAATTGCACAAAGTTGGGTTTTTGGGATTAATTAAATTAAAACTAATATAATTGGTGTTCTAAAATTAATTAGAAGTACATGGGATTAAAATTAGGTAGGACACAAGTGTCATGGACGTAGATGACTCAGAATAGAATATTGTCATAATTTGAGTCGCACGAAATGGGTCGAGATTGTGTCTCCAATTTCGATTGGAACGCACAAAGATGCAAAGTTGGATTTATTTAAAATAAAATAATAACGTCTGCGATGAATATTGTGCGACTAAAATAAAGCACAAGAGAGCATAATTATGAGTTACACAATGGTCAGAATGGAAGGCGAGCACGTCTAGGACAAGGTTGTGAATTTGTAGAAAGGCAAAAGCTAGTGTAGCGCTCAAAATATCGAAGCAATGGTAAGGCACAACAATTAAATAAAAGTACGGTAATTAATTACAACCTCCATAATTAAAATCTCAAAAATACTAATTAAAATACATGATCCTATATTTCAGTCAGGGGTTCATCTAGTGGGCTTCTAGGTTAAGTCTACTAACTCATGCATTAAGGAACACTGTATATAATATAAATATATATACACATATCATGTAATTATTTAAAATAATACACGCAATACTTATAATAAACAAAAAGTCAAAAATATCCCTATTTCAGAATGTGGTAGTGACAAATCTACCCTCCTTAGAAAAATTTTGTCCTCGAAATTTAAAATCCTCAATAGTTGTATTTACTTATTATATTATTTTTATCAAAATTTAAATTCATCATACCATATAATCAGGAAGTAAATTTCATATTGTTATTTCATAAAAATTTCAAAATTCTTTAAATATCATATTCCCGAAAATCCTCGAAATAAAATCAAATTCCATTTTTATTACAATCTCCTTCAAAATTTTAATTTAATAATTAAATACAAGAATTTAATATCAAATCCTCAAATTTTAAATCCAATCAAAGTATATATATGAAATTTAAAATCTCATACAAAAAATTTGAATTTAAACACTAATCCATTTGTGATCTTATTCCTCGATTCTTTTTCCAAGCAATACTCTTAACACTATAATACTTACAAAGTCTTCAAATACAACATTCAAAATATAAGTTTTAAAATTTATATCTTCTAGTCAAATAAATATAATGATAATCTTCTTAATTCCTTAAAATTTAATGACAAATCCAATCATGTCATAATCTTCATAAAAATCTATGATTTAGCAAAATCGTCAATTCTGCCATATTAAATTCTCAACTCTTTATTTAAATTAAGGTTTATCCTCAAAATTTAAGGCACCTTGTCTCTCTTTGTCAAGTCATAATCTCTTCATTAATCTTCACTATGGTTAAACCCCTAACAATCAAAGTCTAGAAAAATCCTACCTACAGTCACACAACATGCAATCTAGAAAAATATATGTATGGTTTATGGTATATTTTGTCATGGTATTGTATTCTCTGCCAGGGTGTACTACTAACTATATTCTAGCAAGAAAATTACTGATACAAGCTACGGTACTAAGAAATCAATCAAACAAACAGACAAAAATGGAACAAGAGGAAAGGAAAGAACAGAACCTGCTAACACATCACCTGCAGTATCGGTCTCCTCGACTGTCATCGCAAATGCTCCGTCTTGCTGGGGTGGCTCCCTCCGAGGGTGCTGAGCAATCTGCGATTCCACATGTGGCCTAACTGGATCTCTATACTTTGGAGCTGCGCACTATCTAGGAAGATAAGGAACTAGAGGACAATCCCTCATTCGATGTCCTGCATCGCCAAGTACAAACAAAGTCCTAGCCTCAATCTACAGCTCTCCCAAAGGTGACCTAGCTTCTTACAGAAATAACAAGTCTGCTGATCCTGCTGAACACGAACCGGTGCCTGGTGCTGCTGGTGGTTATACTGAAATGTCCTTGGCTGCTGCTGAATATGGGGACACTTGGCCGATCCTGCGCTACCACTCGTATCTCCAGAAATATTGTGACTCCTCTTAGGCCTGAGATCTAGATCCTCTTCTGCAATCTGGGCATCCATCAAGATATCCCCATACGACGATCGGAAGTGCGCGATCTAATCTCTCTCGTCAGTCCCTTTCTAAATTTTCGGGCTCTGTCTCCTGGGTCTCGAATCATAGACGATGCAAAGTGGCTCAATCGACAGAATTCTGCGACGTAATCGTCGACCGATGTGGTTCCTTGGACCAAGTCATGGAACTGACTTTCCAAAGTTTCTAAGGCCACATCGAGAAAGAACTTCTCCTTGAAAAGCTCATTGAAGGTCTCCCAAGTAAGTCCTTCGTCAGTGAGTCTTGGTTCCGTACGATACCACGTCAGCGCGATATCAAACATCTGACTGCCAGCAGCCTCGATCTGAAGAATCTTCGGAATCTGTGCCAAACGTATGTTCCTCTCTATATCCTCTAGCCAGTCGTCTGTGTAGAGTATTCCCTCGATGACTTTAAACTCTCGAGGCATCATCCTCTTGAAATCAACTATAGTGCCTGGTCTCTGCTGTTGCTGCTGGCCAGGATACTGCTGGGCAACTCTCTCAACTGCCTGTAGTGCCATCTGGTGAGCATTCTCCATGCTCTCTCTCATCAGTTCAGTCTGCGCTTGGTGTACCTCTGCCTGTACTCTCTGAGCCTCAGCTTAAACTTGTTGAGTTTCTGTCGTCACTCTTTGGGAATCTACCATGCCCTGGATCAAAGTAAATATCTGTGCCCCGTCAATGGGCATAACTGCGGGAAACTGAGTCGGTGGTGGAGGAAGGTTCTCTGTCATAGCTGGGGCAACACTCGAAACAGGTGGAAGAGGAGAAACTCCAGATGTCTGTCCATCAGGTGGAGAGGTGGCAGACCCCTCTGAAGTTGATGCTCCCACTCTCATATATCTTGTCTTCAGCAGTATCCTGAAGACAGACCGAAAAGAATCAATTTAGGCAATAAATATGATATCATCAAGGAAGGATAGTAAAATTCTAAGGGAAGCAATATTCAGAAAGAATAAGGATAACAAGATAGGTAGATTGAAAATGTTCCTAGTTGTGATTGAGTATTCGCTCTCTTCCTAGTATATTATAACCTAGATCCTATCGCAGACACGCAGTAGTACAACTAAGATGTCGCACTACCACGACATCGCACAACTTGCAAAGTCTGACCTGCATGGGCCACCACTAAAAATGTGCCACGATCCGCACCCGGAATAGGGGCACAAGTACGTAGGTACGTCTAGCCTACGCCGCAGCATCGAAGGTAGAACTCTGTCTAGGTCACAATAAATAGTAAATATAACTCACAACCTGTCAATGATATCAACTCCAATAAGGAGGATAATAAAATAATATCTCACAAATAGCTCATAAATGTATACTTAATCACAACCACTACAAGAGTATAAAGTCACGATAAAAGATAAGGAGAATGACATAGTCAAACACAATGTCTCAAAATATAGATAAATCGCAGTCTAGATGTTCAACATAAAGTCTCCACCAGTCTCAACATAAACTAAGAATAAGTCTAAACATAAACAGAAATAACCTCAAAATAAGTCTTAATGCATAAAATAAATATTTTCTAAAAAGCTGCAGGTAGTATCTCCTCTAAGATCTCTGGTGTGTAGTCTGCATCTATACCTGGTCCATAATGTGTCGGACACCAGTCCTCTAAGTCGCAGCCTGAAAAAATATTTCCAGTCAGGATGGAACAAAGTACATCTCTAACAGCAGTTCTACATCAAATGATATAAACTATGTAGCAATAAATAGATGAAAATATACAAGATGAATATATATGTACAAGAGATACACAATAAAGGAAATAGTGGAAATAAATACAAGAATAAATAATATGTCAATGAATAAGAATGTTAATGACTAAGTGTGTGAGTACTAGCTTTAACATGTGACTGGCTTGGGAACTTGTACAGGAATAATGGCCTAGCTAGTCATACGTGCGGTGTATGACTAACACTAACATGAGAACAAGACTTGTACATGAAGGGTATGATCACATATCTACACTAAAATACTTCCCAACTGGTATAGTAGATCCAACTATGGTATGCTATGGCACGGGATTCTCTAGGAAGGTAGCAAGTCTCCCTGAGAATCAGTGTCTGTACATGCACAAGATAATCAATGAAACAAGACTTGTACAAGATACACCATATACAAGGAATAATATCTCGTGACGAGATCCGGATATACCAATCCGTGTAACCATCGTGTCAAGAAATATGGATATCTATACTAGATACAATGAACATAGAGGATATCATAAATAAGAAACTATCAGAGAATATACTCGTCTGGGGTCCTTAGCTGGCAATACCAATGTCATGCTCCTGAAGTCTCGTAGAACAATCCAATGGTCCTATATACATATAATATAACACAATACAACATCAGCCATTACACTAGCACACACAATATAATTACGCTGAACTCAGCAGCTACATTAGGGTAACACTGGTCAACTAGGGTCAAGTGTGCGTCTAGTTGCACGGGTGTTACGTCTGTAATTGTTGTGCAAGATCAGACAGTCAAAATAATACGGGTCTCGCCAGTACATCAGTGTTTATAAGGCAGTCTACTAACAATTTACTGGGTCACATGGTCAAGGTAAATACGGAATATCCGTAATTAATATTAGGGCATACTGTATATATACAATTATGTTCATAGTCCTAACTAGCATAGTATTTAATTACTTACAATATATATACATACCATATATTTATATACGTATATAACAACCAATAATTATATACATATCAATTTAATACATATACTAAATACATATATATATGTATACCAATGAATAATATATATTACTAAATGTATACATACTAAACATATATATACATATACCAAGTGAATAATATACATATACATATACTATATATATATATGTATATATATATATATATACATATATATATACATATATATACATATATATATATATATATATATATATATATATATACCAGCATATACATACTAAACATATATAAATAAGTAATATACACATACCAATTATATACATACACCCATATACCAATTATATACCAATGAACTATATACGTATACGCGTACGAGTACGTGTACGCAACATGAAAAGAGTGTCTCGAACTTGTGCATGGGGGAACAAGGCGTTCAATGACGAGGAGATGAATGAACTGCTGCTATTGTTCAAGCGGAGGGAGTCGCGTCGTCAAGGAGAAGGGGTCGGCTCCGGCGTGCTTCTGGCGAATGACAGCGGCTTCTCCGACAAGTTCTGGTTGTGACGAGGGTGGCCGGATGGGTTAGGCGGGTCTGGAGGAAAACGGCGGGTTCAGTGCAGTCGGTGTCGAGGATGGCAAGATCTGGAGTCAGCTCCGACGAGTGCAGGCGTTTAGCCGGTCGGCGGGGTGGTTCGAGCTTCAGGCGAACGGGACATCGATTCAGCGGGAGATGGCGGTCGTGCAGGCAGTTGGCAGCGAGGCTTCCGGCGTATGCATACGAGGACAGGCTCTCAGGCGTTCAGTCATGCTCCGACGAGTCGTCGATGGGGTGGCCGGGATGTACAGCGTTCATGGGAGGCGGGAACTACAGCAGGTCGGGGCCGTGCTTCAGGCGGCTTCAGTCGAGTTGAACAAGAGAGGGGTGGCGAGGCGGTCGGTCCGGTCGAGGGTTTCTCCGATGAGGGGTTGAAGGGGAGGGTGGAGGAGAGATGAAGATGGTGATGAATAGTAAGGGTGAGGGATGGTGTCGGCTGTAGCTTGATATTAGGGATAAAAGAAAAGGAAAATAATTGAGATGATATATATATATATACAAACGGGGTTGGGTATTTGACCTAGAAATTTGGTCCATACTCCTTGGAAAAATGGCTTCTCATGTAGATATTTTAAGGGCTATGATTACATAGATTCAAAATGGATGGCTAGGATTTTATTTGATTCAAAAATTGGAGGGCTATGGTTTGAGTAGGTTGATGTTGAGTTTTACACACTCCTAAAAATTATAAAAAAATTCCCATGAGGGAGAAGTGGGTTTCTTTATGTGTTGTGTCCAATGGGGTGGACACATTAATGCACTTTTGCATAAAAGTGTCCAACAATTAAAAAATTGCACAAAGTTGGATTTTTGGGATTAATTAATTTAAAACTAATATAATTGGTGTTCTAAAATTAATTAGAAGTACATGAGATTAAAATTAGGTAGGACAAAAGTATTATGGACGTAGAGAACTCAGAATAGAATATTGTCATAATTTGGGTCGTACGAAATGGGTCGAGATTGTGTCTCCAATTTCGATTGGAACGCACGAAGATGCAAAGTTGGATTTATTTAAAATAAAATAATAACGTCTGCGACGAATATTTTGTGACTAAAATAAAGCAAAAGAGAGCATAATTATGAGTTACACAATGGTCAGAATAGAAGGCGGGCATGTCTAGGACAAGGTTGTGAATTTGTAGAAAGGCAAAAGCTAGTGTAGCGCTCCAAATATTGAAGCAACGATAAGGCACAACAATTAAATAAAATTATGTTAATTAATTACAACCTCCATTATTAAAATCTCAAAAATGCTAATTAAAATACATGATCCTATATTTCAGTCAGGGGTTCATCTAGTGGGCTTCTAGGTCTAGTCTACTAACTCACGCATTAAGGAACACTGTAGATAATACAAATATATATAAACATATCATGCAATTATTTAAAATAATACACACAATACCTATAATAAACAAAAAGTCAAAAAGACCCCTACTTTAGAATGTGGTAGTGACACTTTATCTATAGAAATTGACTTTCTGTCGTAACTCTGTTCAACGTACAAGTTATTTTTTGTACAGAATAAATTTTGTCCTGTTAGCATGATTGAGTGTCGTCTCTTTAGGGGAACGACCAATGATGTTGCTTGGCCGACCAAAGCATCTTCTTCAATATTCTTTAACTGAGGCACATGTTCGATGGAGAATCCTTTAAAAGTAAAAGCCAGTTCGATTGCTGCTTGATGATAAGGGATGCGGTCTTCATGCCGAACCTCGTACTCTCCCCTGATCTGATTGACTATGAGCTTGGAATCTCCGTAGGCTTCAAGCTATTCTATGTCCAATTTTTTAGCTAATTGGAGACCAATGAGTAGAGCATTATATTCTACCACATTATTGAAACATGGTTCACTGAAAGAATATACTCGATGAATGAGTAGTTTGTCAAGAGATACTAGGACTATGCCAACTTTAGTTACTATATTGCCTTTGGGTCCTATTCTTGATGTGCCATCAAAGAATAGCTGACAGGTATCATCTTTCATTGCTATATTAGTCTCTAAGACTTCATCTTGTATATCATCGTACAGTTTAGAAGTATCCGATACAGGATGAGATGCCAGAAAGTCAGCTAGCGTTTGACCCTTCACTACTTTTTGCTGGACATATACCATGTCATAAGTTGATAGCAACATTGTCCATGTAGCTAAAGGATAATTGAGTGTACTTGGCTTAGTCATCAATACCCGAAGAGGATTTAATCTGGATATGGCATAAATTATTTGACCTGACACATAATGTCGTATCTTCTGAATAACAAACATCAAGGCGAGACATTCTTTTTTCTCCAGATTGTATCGATGTTCAGTGCTGACCATCATGTGACTGAGATAATAGATCGCCTTCTTATGGCCTTCGTTACTCTTCTATGCAAGAAGAGCTCCTAGGGAGTGATCCATTTCTCAAACATACAGCAAAAAGGGTTTCCCTATAATCAGAGACACCAGAACTGTCAGATTTGTTAAATATTGTTTGATGTTGTCGAATGCTTGTTGACATGCTCCATTCCAGACAAAGGATATACTTTTTTTATTAATTGAGTGAAGGGTCAGTATCGTCCTGAGAGATTGGAGATGAATCTCCTAATGTATGCCACACGACCTTGCAGACCACAAAGTTCTTTGAGATTATGTGGAAGCTGCATTTCAAGGATATCTTTGCTTTTATCGGGGTCAATGTGAGTAACTTTGGAAGTTATAACAAATCCGAGGAACTTGCCACTGGAGACTGCTAGAAAGGATTTAGTTGGATTCATCTTTAATTGGTAGTGGCACATCAATTCGAACACAGTCTTCAAATATTGAAGGTGATCATCTTTAAGATAACTCTTGGCAGCAATATCATCTACGTAGCATTATACTATTTTTCGTAAATGCTTCTGGAAAATTTTACTCATGGCTCGTTGACACGTTGCACCCATATTCTTCAAGACGAATGGCATAACTGTATAACAGTAAACTCTCAATGGTGTGTGAAAAGAAGTGTATTTTTCGTCATCAGGTGACATCTTAATTTGATTGTATCCAAAAAATCCATCCATGAAGGACATACGTCCAAATTTGCATGTATTATCGATCATGACATCTGTGATGGGAAGAGGAAATTCCTCTTTTGGACAGGCCAAATTCATATCTCAATCATCTACGCAAACCCAGACCTTTCCATTTTTTTTATGACTGGAACGACATTGGCTACCCAGTCGGGATGTTGCTCTTCAAGAATGAAGCCACATGCTATGATTTTCTTGACTTATGCTTCAATTGCATCCAACATATCCGGACGGAATCGACGTTGCTATTATTTCACCGTATTAGCATTCGGCTGAATATTAAGCTTGTGTATGGCTATTTGGGGATCTAGGCCAAGCATATCCTCGTAACTCCAGGTGAAGACATCGCTATACTCCTTTATTAGCTGGTGTAAAGCATGTTGATCTTCTTTAGAAATACTCTTGCTAATAAAGATTGGTCTTGTAGAAGATTCTTCTTCTATATCAATTTGGACTATTTTATCCTTTGTAGGTGGTTCACGTTGCTCAAACTGAAGCTCCCATTGAGTATCCATTTGTTGAGCGCATGGATCATTCTCGAATGGTTCCAATAGTTTAATATTTTTATCATTTGGGGCAGTTGACTCCATATTTACAGAGAAAGTATGTTTGAATACGTCATCCATGCTTTCGTCAGAATCCCACAATGATGAGTCAGAGGAATGAGAATGCATCTCTTCTTTCGATTCTGAACTTTCAGGACTTGGTGGTGGTGTAACGTATCCTAAACCATGACCAGTCCGCTCATAGTATGTTTCTGGCTTGCCTTTTGGAGAGAAGTGACATATAGGACTTCGTCCATCTTTTACATAATTTAGTCCCAAACTATATTTTAAGTTGTAGACCATCCCTTGCATAATGTTCTTGGCTGGTTGGCTGTAACTATACGGTTGTATCTTCCAATATCCTCGTTAGAATCATTAGTCTGTATGCCTTTTTTTGTTTCTAGATTTGCCCAAAATTATCTGACGTTGCTTGTCCTGTCTTGATAGGACTATAAAGTATGCATCCTTATATTATTCATATAATGAACTATATTCAAATGGAGATACCACGGGTATGGACATAGGTTCGTAGAGATGAAGAGCCTCTAAGAATTTTTTAGCATAGGGTTCAACATCAACGTAGTACGAAGTAGTGTCTTCTTCATGCATAAAATACAAGATTTTTTATCTTCCACATAGTCAACAAAATCTTCAGCCTTGACATGAGGCTTGGCAAGATTGATGACTAGGAGTTGATTAACTAATGTTGGTTGCTTGTTATGATAAATATCGATAACAAGGGATTCATTCTCCAATTTTGGTTGTTTGTTGCATCAAAGGTTTATGACCAATGAAGGTGACTTGTGCATGTCGATGCCGAGAGGCTTCGAAGGAGTTAGACGAGTAGTACATCCTTTGACTCGAATTATCAAAGGCTCTTCTTTTAGGGTGTCTTTAGCTTCATCACTAGCTTGATTAGCTTCTTCTTTCATATACTCCAGTGTATAGAGTGCAGAGTCAGCGAAATAGGCTTCAATAACTTTGAATGGGTTGAGGTCAGCTACCTTTGTTTTGACTTCTCCCCTATTGTTCACATATTTGAAGCATTGATGCAGAGTGAAGGGTACAATTTTATGCTCATGTATCCATGGTCATCACAGTAAAACTTTGTAGGATACGTCAGAGTCAATCATATAGCATGTGACTTCAGTACGTAGATAGCCTATTTGAATTTTTAGGCGTATCTTTTCCAGCGGTTTACACCTTCCAGCGTTAAAGCCTAGAATGGTAGTGCTAGTAGCAGACAGGTTGTGCATTGGTATCTTCAATCCTCTCAGTAGCTTTTAGGAATGATGTTGAGTGAAGAACCAGGGTTGATGTGATTTTGGTTCACCTTAATAGATCTGATGTAACCATTATAATACAGAGGTCTGTCATGCTGATTATCCTTGAGTAGCATGTCATCTTGCGTGAAGATGATGTTAGAAATCTTCTCGATCATGATGTGGCATTGAGGACACACTAATGGCTCTTCATCAGGAGCCTTGAGTTTAGCTAAGCATGAGTCTGCATATATCAGAGCTTCGCTCAAAGCTTCACGAGTCTCATTCGACAAACAAAGTAACTCGAATATGGAAAGTCGGGCTGGGGTATTGGCTAGTTGTGTCAATATGTCAAAATTGAAGGGCTTTTCAAGTCCTTGGGGTACATTCTTATTCAGGGATTTGTCGAAGCATACTTTTTTTTGCTTTCCTTTCTCTGCCGTAGTAGGTGTCGAAGGACCAGGTTCGGTTGTGACCGGAGCACAGGAGTTGGCGAATTGGAAAGAGTGTCAGGAATATCTTTCGGGATAGATTCGTAAGTTTTATGATAGTCTTTTCCAGACCTGGTACCAGTCATGGCTTCTTCTTCGGGCAGCGTAAAAAGAAGCACCATGTTACAAGACTTGAGATTTTTTTATCACGCCTCTTCTTGGAGCGAGTCTGTGGGATGGTCTCGTCGTATCCTAATCCACTACGAGATTTGTTTAAATATCCTCAGAGTTGTAGAGGAATACGTTGTCCCTTGCCAAAGTTTAAACCTTCAGCTTTCTGGAAATTATACCCCATATTTTGCATCAAGCGTACAGATTGCTGACTGTATCGATAAAATTGGGGATGATCCTCCTCAAGCACCTGATTTGAGGTCGATGCTCTAATTATTGTAGAAGGAGGAGGAGGAATTTATGTAGGAACACCTTTATAAGCAATAAAGATTTGTTGTGCCCTATATAGCGGAACACTGCCAAAGATGGACCATTGCCGGTGTGTCAAGCGAAGCTTGCGAGCAGAGCTTGGTGGGGTAATGTTCAGATTTTGAAATCTGATCTCGAAAGATACATCTTCTTGATCTTTGTCTGAATGATGATTCGAAGAAATCATATTTTGTGATTTATACCTTTTACCCTTCTTAGATTTTGAATTGGAAGATGCTGCTCCCTGGGCCCAATCTAACAGCAGGTCAGGATGAATCCACATAATCTCGCCATAATCTGTGGTAAGAGGCACCAATTCCTCTGTTTGACTTCTAGGTGGTGGGAGATTTATCACTTCCATCATAGCTCGAGGTATTGGGATGACACCGTTTGGGACTTCTTGTGCTGGAAAATTGTCAAATTGAAGAGATATCATATTGGCAGTGACTGTCTTCTCTTCGTTGTGAATGGTGATAGCTTTAGCATCTATCAATTGTTGTATCTTCTTTTTTAAGCCATAACAAGCCTTAGTAGGGTGATGTACATATCGGTGGTACATAAAGTACTTTAGGTTGTTTGTTTTTTCAACCTCATTTAGTTGCTTGATATCAGGCAACTGAAACTTGTTGCTTTTTATCAAATATTCAAAAATGTTATGGATATCGCTCTCGTCAAAGGAATATTCTTTCTTATGCCTAGAAGATTCTGGCAGCTTTTGTGTTGGAGGAGAGATGGGTCTCTTTGACAGGTTTATTGCCAATGCCTCATTTCCTTTGTTGTTGCGATTATTTGTACAATTGTTATTGTTGGAGGGGCACTTTTCTTTCGCATTGGTCATTTGTAACCCCAAATTATGTGCCATCTTCGCATTACCTTCAGCAGCCTCGACCCCAATAATGAACATTGTCCAGTCTTAAAATTAAGTTGGACCCATCCAGAGTCCTACTATAGGCAGTAGGTTCTTTTTACAAGTATCAATGAATGCAGAGTCTAGAATACCGAAGGGCAACTTCAGAGTTGCTTGCCTGAAATGCTCTATGAATTCATGAGTGATTTCCTTCTCCTTTTGTTTGATATCGATGAGCGAAGACATTATCATATCCATGCCTCCCTCGTAGAATCATGAGAGAAAAAGATACTTCATGTCATCAAACGAGGATATGCATTTATCAAGTAAACTGTGATACCAATCGTAGGCTATGCCGGCCAAGCATCCCCCAAATAATCTACTGAGGAGAGCATCTTCTTTCTGCAGATGAGTCATCATCGTATTGAAGTAATTAATATATTATATCGGTGATATCCTGCCTTCAAACAAGACTATTAATTGGAGCTTATATTTATGAGGGAATGAAACATTATCCAAATAAGGAGAATAAGGCCGTTTCACCCCTAGCTTGCGGAGTTGGTCTTTGTTCTTTAAAACATTGACCTGTGCACGCAACTCTCGGATAGATTCGAGAGAATCTTTTGGTCGGAGTGGTGCAACTTACTAATAAGATCCTGGTTGAACAGGTATTATCACCTGCGGAGGTCCACTCCTAATATTGAGAAGATTAAGAGTTGGCACTGTTGACTCTTGGTTTATGACTGCTTCTGGATTTGTGTTATCCCGCATAGGTGTTATTCCAGGAGTAGGTTATGCAGGTATGAATGAAGCCACTTGGACATGTACTGGTATAGCAGAATGTTGGAATGTCATCATTTGATGCATATTTTGCATCATAGTGTGCATGTCCCTGAGAGGGGCCTTTACTGAGTTGAGGCATTGTTCGGTGGCTTCTGGTGGAGAAGCACTACTAGAATAAGCGGGATTAGTGACATTTTTTTGCGACGTCAACGAAAAACGTCGCTAATATAATATAAAATAGAGACTCCATGTAAAAATGTCGCTAAACGTCGCTAATTGGCGATATTTAGCGACGTTTAGCGACTTTTATTCAGTTTTCAAAAGATTAGTCGCTATAAGTTTAATTAAGGTAGCTAAACGTCGCTAATATGTTTCATTTGGCGACGTTTAGCGACATATTTAGCGACGTATATCTTTTAGACATTTAGCGACGTCATTAGCGACGTTAAACAAGTCGCTAACTTAGCAACGTCATTATTGGTGTCGCTAAAACGTCGCTAAATTTGTTTCATTTAGGGCTGATTTTCCCTATTTCCTTCGATCTCTCCCTCTCCCTCTCCCAAATTTGAAACCCCCCCTCCGGCTCCGCCTTCCTCCTGCTCCCTTCCTCCCTCCGGTGACCCCCCTCTGGCCGCATCCTCCCCCTCCGGCTCCCCTCCTCCCTCCCTCCCGGCGACCCCCCTCCGGCCGCGTCCTCCCCCCTCCACCATCAGCTCCTCCTTCCTCCGGCTCCCCTTCTCCCTCTGGCGTCCTTCCTCCGGCTCTCCTTCTCGGTGAGCTCCTCTCTTCGTCTCTCTCTTTCTCTCTAACATGACACGACACAACACGACACAATATGATACGACACAATACGATGCGACATGACACACACTAACCCTAACCCTAACTCGAACACACACACACACGCACGCGGACACACACTAACCCTAACCCTAACCCTACTTGCTGTGCATTGCTGCTGCAGTTGCTCTTCTTGCTGCTGTAGTTGCTCCCCTTGCTGCTGCTGTGCATCCCCTTGTTGCTGCTACTCTTCACTACAGTGCACAAGAGTGCACTGCCACTCCTTCTTGGCCTGCACAACACTCACATATCTCACACTCAAATTCTGGCCTGCCAAACACTCCAACACTGCAATGCACAACCTGTGCATACTATGCACTTATATATGGGGAAGATATCATAGGTGATGTAGGAAAACTAGGGTTTGGTGTAGTGATATTTGGATTGAGCACGAGTTGCTTGAAATCCTGGAGTTGTTCTCTGGTTATGAGAAAATTGGTAATATGTTGCAGTTTGGCAAGGGTTTTGATAAAAAATTATTGTACTAGGGTTGTTTGATTTGTTTGAGGAATGGATTGAGCTACTCCAGTAGGAATCATACCAAATTGTGGTAGATTTGGTGCCATTCCAGCTAGATTTATACCAAATTATGGTATATTTGGTATGTTTAGAGGGGATTGAGGTGTTGCCATGGATGGAGCATATGGTAGAAACTCAAACCCTCTTCTTGACATAGCCAATTCCTCTAACAACCTATCAAATTTTTATGATTCAAGTGATGAATTGTATCTTCCAACACAAGTATCCTCCCAATTGATACCAAATTGATGGGTCCCCTTCCTATTTGGTCAGGAATTGGAGGAGAACAATCACACTTAGCCAAGAAAACTGAATAAATTATAAAGAAACAAAGAACTAAATTAGGAAAGAACTAGGGTTTTTATTTAAACCATATATACACACACACACATACACACACACACACACACACACATAGGGCATTGTGTATCAAGTTAGAGCAGTTATTACCTTCCTCCAGAGAATCATACAGTATGTAATAATTTATAGGATACATACTGTCATTTTTGCAGAAGTATCTAGAAATGGATATGAATTACTATCTGCGTCATCGTTCGTGGATGTACAACCGTCATCCTGATGAAATGTACGGTGTATGGGATGAATTTATTGAGGGTGTACAGTAGTTCCTGCATTTTGCTAAGGCGTTCCCTCAGTACATGGACGGTACCAAAATTAAGTGTCTGTGTGTGAGATGTCGCAACTTGAAATATCATCCAGAAGTGGAAGTCACATATCATTTGTACTCGAAGGGCTTCATGCCGAATTACTATCAGTGGACCGCGCACGGAAAACTTGTGTCTCTAGCATCGAAGTCGGAGCCTTATGTGGAGCCGTATATGGATATCCATGACCACGCTGCTTTTGACGACGGGTGGGTGAACATAGTTTTTGATGTGGTGGGGCCTAGTTTTAATTCGGACAATTATGCTGCAGCTGAGGAGGCACCCAATGCCGATGCTGCAAAGTTTATGAAGTTGCTGGAGAATGCAAGGACTCCACTATATCCTGGTTGTGAGGATCATTCACCGTTGGAGGTGGTTACAAGATTATTGAGCATCAAGTCTGATTTTAACATGTCGCAAGAATGCTATAATCGAATGATCGATTTGATTATAAAGATCTTGCCCGAGGGTGCAAAGTTGCCTAAAGACTTCTATCAATCTAAGAGGATGGTGAGATCGCTCTGGATGGGATACGAGAAAATTGATGCATGTCGCAACGGGTACATATTTTACTACAAAGACGACAAGGATGAAGATGCGTGCAGATTCTGTCGTGCTGATCACTACAAGGCCACTGGTAGAGAAAAGTCTGTCGGTGCAAGAAAGCCTACCGATTCGATACACTACTTGCCTTTGACGCCGCGGTTGTATCGGTTATTTATGGTTAAGGAGACTGCAGAAAACATGAGTTGGCACAGGCAAAAATAGATCGAAGGAGTATTGGATCGTCCATCCGATAGAGAAGCATGGAAGTACTTTGATCGAGAGTATCCAGATTTTACTTCGGATTCGTGTAATATCAGATTGGGGCTCTCCTCTGACGGTTTTACCACATTCGGACTTTCGGGCTCCCAGTATTCATGTTGGCCTATGATCGTCACTCCGTACAATCTACCGCCTTTGATGTGCATGAAGACTCCATATATATTCCTAACTGTTATTATCCCAGGTCCGAACAATCCGAAGAGGAGCATCGATGTGTATTTGCAGCCTTTGATAGATGAGTTGAATCATCTGTGGGAAGTAGGTGCCAACACGTACGATATTTCTAGAAAGCAGAATTTTTAGATGAGGGCAGCACTTATGTGGACCATCAATGACTTTCCAGCCTATGGAATATTATCGGGATGGAGCACCCATGGTCGTCTCTCATGTTCGTATTACATGGATCGTACTAAGGCTTTCCGTTTGAAATACGGAGGCAAACCGTGCTTCTTCGATTGTCATCGACAATTTCTGTCGAAGGATCATCCATACCGGAGGACCAGGAATGCTTTTCATGCAGGCATTATAGAGAAGGCCAATCCACCACCAAGGTGGCCCGGATACACGATATGGGAAGAGGTAAAATATTTACCAAGTGCTTTCGAAGTGCCTGCTAAGGGGTACAAGTGTGAAGGATTTGGTCGCACCCATAACTGGACGAAGAGGAGTATATTCTGGGATCTGCCATATTGGAGCACCAATCTGATCAGACATAACCTTGATGTCATGCATATCGAGAAGAATGTGTTTGATAACATAATTAATACTGTAATGGAGGTAAAGGGGAAGACGAAAGATAATCCGAAGGCTAGGTTGGACTTAGAAGAAATATGTAGATGTCCTGCGTTGCATTTGATAGAGGAGGAGAATGGAAAGTTAAAGCAACCTAAGTCAATTTTCTCACTGGAAAAGAGGATAAATGGAGACTTTATAGGTGGATTCAGGGTCTAAAGTTTCTAGACGTGTACGTGTCGAACTTGAGAAGACGCGTCGACCTCAAGGAGAACAAAATGGCGGGTATGATATGCCACGATTGTCACGTATTCATGGAGAGGTTAATTCCGATTAAATTTCGGGAATTCTTACCGCAGGTCATTTTGGATCCATTGACAGAGCTCATCATATTCTTCAGAGATCTTTGTTCTACTAAGTCGCTCGTCGATCGTCTAGAAAACCAAGAGAAGGACATTACGGTAACACTATGTAAGCTGGAGAAGGTGTTTTCTTCTGGATTCTTCGACTCTATGGAGCATTTGCCAATTCATCTTTCCTATGAGGTACGTGTTAGTGGTCCTGACGTTTATCAGTAGATGTACCCCTTCGAGCGGCATCTGAATTACCTAAAGAGAAAGGTAAAAAATAAGCCACGGGTTGAGGGCTCTATTTGTGAAGCTTATGTTCTCGAGGAGATTACAAACTTTTGCTCGACGTATTTTAAACCTCATATTGCTACTAATAGAACGAAAGCTCCGAGAAATGACGACGGACAGGAATCTAATGATGCAATACTCAAAGTATTCAATGCGTCCGAAAAGCCTTCGGGGAAAATAAAGAAGATATATTTGAATGACGACGAGTTAAGGGCTGCTCAGTTGTATATATTACTCAATTGTGACGAGGATGAAGTGAAGAAGCTAGAGGGGTAAGTAATTAATACGTCCATGTTTATATCATCTCAATGTAATAGTATAAGCTACTATTATGCTACTAATCAGTAGTTGCTTTATTATTTTTTAGCACATATAATGATGAGTTGAGGTCGGTTAGACCCTACATAACAGACGAAGAAGTAGAACAAGAAATGAGATGCCATTTTCCTTCTTAGTTGAGCGCATATCTAAGGTGCTTGGTAATTACTTTTTATTTCTGCACTTGCAAAACAAATAACTTACTATCGCTACTTTGGTATTTAGGTCGATCGTCTAATAACACCCGAGACTGAATCTATTAGAACTCTAGCCAAGGGACCAATTACTGCCGTTAAAATATGGCCAAGTTTCTGTGTGAATGGGTTTAGGTTCAAGTCAACAAATGCTCCTATCAGAGATAGCTTTTTGGATCTTGATTCTACGAAAAATAGTTGTTTGTGTATCAAATCTTTGAACTACAAAGACGTCGATCCAGGCAATGATTTCTTTGGCATCTTACGAGAGATTATGGAGTTGACATATAATTATGGCACAAAACCTGCTAATATCGTGTTATTCAAGTATGAATGGTTCGATCCGATTCAAGATCAAGGTTGGAAAATTGACAAGCATGGCCTTGTGGATATAAACTACAAGCGTAGATATCAAGGCTACGAACCATTTGTCCTATCAAGTCAGGCTCAGCTCGTGTACTTCATAACTTATCCTAGACGGGGGACAACGAGGTCGGATTGGTGGGCAGTATGCAAGACTAAAGCTAGAAATACCTTTGACATTGACAAAATAGCTTATCAGGAGGACGAGCTACCTCTTGTAATAAATATTGTAGATGTGGACTCAACGGAAGTTACTCATTACACGAGTAATAATATAGAAAATATAGAATTATCCGAAGAGAAAGACGAAGACGAAGTAGATGAAAGTGAAGACAAGGAGGAGGAGGAGGAGGAGGAAGAGGAGGACGAGGAAGGCGAATAAGATGAATTTTCTAAAGATGATTGAAAATAAAATATTTTGCCTATAGAATGTAACTATATTTTGACTGTAGAATATACTATTTTGACGAATATATGTATTATATTTTGACTGTAGAATGTATTATCCATTTAGACTTGTGACACCACTGGTTATTTACTGTACAATTCTATGAATGCTGTGAGATATGCATAACATTTTGACTGTAGAATGTAATATATATTTGTGTATTTTTTTATTTATCATATGTTGTTATCAGGTATGACAGGACAACGCGAAGGGTTCGGCAGGTCCCTAGGTAGACAGAGTGCTCCTCCGGTACTGCCTACTGTTGGTTCCGGATCGTCGTCGTCCAGTACTCCAGTATATCGATCAGTCACATCTCCGACTGCGACGACGTTACGTGGCATCACTCCTGGGACGAGTAGTTCCAGGCGTGATAGTACTCCCTCATCCAGCGTTCCTCCTGCTGACGGAACCATGGAGACAGATGAGCATGTAGAGGAGGTCGTGCCGACGTTGTCCCAACATCAGCAAGATCCTCCATGCACACCTCTGGAGGAGACGAGGACAGAGATTTGGGCCGACGGTACAAAGTAAGTCAATTAGATGGTTTAGCATCATATCGTGTATTTATTTATTCATCATATATTGAATTTTTCGATCTAAATAATTATCTTTGTATAGATATCGTCCATCGTCGGTTCAGAGACGCCTGGGCCTATTTCTGAGGAACAACTATGGTGGCCCTTGGATCAAGTACTCTGAAGCTCCTGAGGAGAGGAAGGCATTTTGGTTTGCGCACTTCAAGGTAAAAGTATATTATATAAATCCTCTAATTTATGCATATTATATAACTTATCCGTGATACTCACTTACTAAATTATTTATTGTAGCAAACGTATTTCTATCCTCTGCACCGGGCCGAGTTGATCGAGCGGATATTTTCTGTCGTTGCCGCCAAGCTTATTCGTGATGCTCTGGATGACCAGAAGGCTCGTGATCTTGCTTGAAAACTGATCCAAGGTTGGATCACGCCTGAGAAGTGGACTACGATGAGGGCTAGATTCGACGATCCGAGCTACAAGGAAAGGTCTGAGAAGGCCAAGGCGGCTAGACGGAATGCTGCAAAGTGGTGTGGTGGCTCGATTCTGATGACGAAATATTTCCGTCGTTTGGTATATTTTTTATTTAAGATATATTATTTTAATGTAAGTACGATAAAATGGTAGTAGAAAAAATATTTAATTTTAGTACTAAATAATATATTTTTAACATGCACAGAGGGGTGAGGATGCAAATATGGTGACCGTCTTCTTGGCCACCCATCGCAAGGACGAAAATCTCATTGATGAGAGGGCCTTACAGATCTATGTAAGTATTACTTCACTTTGTGTTAATTTTAATATAACTTAGGCAATTATCGAGTATCCAAACTGTTCTAGGCTGAGTATCTTAGGCTGCGTGAGCGGGCGACTGCTAGTGCACCTACAACTGGAGAGGCTGGTACTTTCTCGCAGCCCGATCCAACTCTGTCGATGGACGACCTGTGGGTGACCGACGCTGGTGGTCTCTAGAGGGGTACGTACTATGGTATGGGATCCTATAGCGCCCTGGTTGCGACGCAGTCATCTAGGGCCTCCCCGACAAATGCACATTCCCCACAGCCCTCGCAGTCGTTGCCAGAGTCCAGGAGGCCGTTGACCGTCAGCTTGCGTCTCTCCGTGATGAGTTACTGTGAAGGATGGAGGAGCAGCCCCGGTCTCAGCCGCAGGCGGACGATCCGATGCTCATCGCACGATTCGATATGCTCGACCGCAGCATCACGGAGCTCCAGGATTTGACAAATAATCTTATAGCCTCGACAGAGCGCAGCGTGACGGAGCTGCAGGCATCACAGCTATCCATGGGCGAGAGGCTGATAATGATGCAGGATTCAATGGTTCATAGCAGTACGAGGCTGTTATCTACCATGGATTCTTACAACCAGCGACTCGTAGAGTTGGAGTGGATACGTCCTCCTGGTACGCCTACATCGACACAAACTCCACCGACGTCACTGCCTTCTCCAACGATATCGGTGTCGATTTCACGGGAGCAGTATGATCTGTTCTTATCCTTCATGTGCACCGGTGGTCATCCTCCTGCAGATCCACAGTAGTATAGATATTTGCATGGATATTTGCTGGATATTTGTATTCTTTGTATTATTTAGGATGAGACTCATTATATGGATATATATATTTATTATATTCTTTATGACGATATTTATTGGATATTTTATTTTCTTTAAATTTTATTATATTATTTATATTAAATATATGTTAATTTACCGGTGTTGAGTTTGCAAACCCAGAAAATTCAACGGAGGGTTGCTCCGGGTCTATTTGTACGGATTATGAATTAATAAACTGCAGAAATAATAGTTTGGAAACAATTCAGTATTCATTTTTTTTTATTTTTTTACTGTACAATGCGACATTTTTAGTGATGTTTAGCGACATTACTACACGTCGCTAAGTTGCTACGTTACTACACGTCGCTAATGACGTCGCTAAAAATGTCGCTGTACGTCGCAACTTGCTAACATGGCAGTATTGCCAGGTCATTAAAGACGTCGCTGTAACGTCGCTATATAAGTCGCTAATTAGCGACGTTAAGCGACAGATGAGCACGTCGCTAATTAGCGACGTTGTGTCGCTAAACGTTGCTAATCTAGCGACACATTTACGTTGCTAAAAAATGTCAGTATAGCGACTTTTAGCGACATTTTTCCTTTCAGCAACTAGCTGAAAGACGACTTCTGTAAAATGTCGCTAATTATGTCGCTAAAAGTAATTAGCGACGTTTATTGGTCATTTAGCGACGTTTCTTTACGTCGCTAATTTGACTTTTTTTGGTAGTGAAGCATTTTGTTCATCACCGATGGCGTAAATACTAACAACCCTGTGTACAACAGAGGGATTGGTAGAAAGAGCCTTGTAGTTGGAGTCTACACTGTAAGTTTCAAAATTGGGGGGATTGCTACCCCCAGCCTCAGATTCTGAGGAATGGGGATTCCTATAAAGAACGAGCTCCCGTCTTTGAGAACGAGTATTTTGGTATACTCCTTTAAAGGAGTCGACGATTTGGTCAAATCTTCTCTTGATGGGTGTTCTTGAAGAACTTCTTCTTGATTGTCTCCTACCATGAGGAAGTTGCGAAGCCATGTATGCTGAAGTAAGAAGAGGTTCATCATCATATTCCTAGTTGTTAACTTTTTTGTATATCGAGGTTTAGGAGACATAGTGTAGGTCAAGCAGTCAAACACAGACCGTTTTGCTAATGCACAACAATATTTGATTACAACTCTATGACTATTGCAACGATGTTCATTAGGAAATATCGTTATAATGTCAGAAGGGTCTATTTCTCTCTCTCTCTCTCTCTCTCTCTCTCTCTCTCTCTATATATATATATATATATATATATATATATATATATATATATATATATATATATATATACGCTTTTGTACAATAAGCTCATGTAAATCGAAAGAGGGAAGAGAAGAGAAGGAAGAGGGCAGACTCTACCTCTTTACATGAGATATATTTAATCTTCTATACACATTTTTGGTCCCTTGTATGTAGAGTGAGGTGCTGGCTTGATTAGCGAGTGTTTCGGTATATCTCGAGCTTTTATCCTTCATAGATGAGAGAAAGTTGTCTCTAACAGTCCCCTAATAGTAGGCACACTTTCTGCGGTGTAGGCAGAGTTAGCGAAGTTTGCCTACGTGTATTTAATTTTGCACGAAGGTCTTGACGTGGTGCACTAATAGTAGGCTTCTGACGAGTGGCGCATAACTTTCCCTCCACTGTTCGCGTAATCATGATGTTATGAGAATGATTCTCCCTAACTACCACTTTATTTATGTGCTTGTATTCTTTCTTCTACTGGCGTGAATTCTGGAGAAACTTTTGTCTCTCTTTGAAGAGTGCGCCTATAGAGAGATTGGTTTGGAAAGCGGTTTCCATGACTTGCTTGCCCCACATATTACAACCAATATGTATAGGCTCAAAAGCTTGGGTTTAGATCACCCTTTGCTTGATATTGCGCGAGTTTCATGATTTGTATCCCTTGTTTAACGCTAGAGAGTCAGAAGCTTGCGTGTGGATCACCTTTTGCTTGATATTGCGCAAGTTGTGCGAATTGTATCCTTTGTTTAATGCAAGGGAGTTGTCCACCAAATCATTGACCTGAGTCTGGTTGACATAATTGACCAGGTAGTTTTCGTCAATCATAATACTTTTTTTCTTATTGGCAGCAACTTCGGAATATGCATGACCAGGCTTGGGCACCCATATTTTGCGGGTTCTTCTCGACTTAAGTGCGGATGTGGGGTTAGCACTACCCCACAAATGGAGCATTTCTTAGTATGCTTGTTGGTTGAACTTCACGACCAAGGTCTTCTACATCGAGCCGACCGACGCAGCATCGAGTTGAGCTATCACCTTCTCGTCAGGGAAAAAATTATTCCTCAGCAGAGGCGCCATCTTGTTTGCGAAGAAAAGTTTATACGAAACTTTTGTATTACAAACTATTGAAAAGAAAAAAAGTATAAAAGATCCTAAGCAGGAATCTAAGTACAGTTGATTCTGAAAAAATATAGCTATAGAGATATGATCTGCGGACGATCACTTTACTCCTTGGACTACACAACGACAAAGAAATGCAGGGAATGATGTAAACAACTTAGAGAGTTGAACAATAAGAAAGCTTTGGCAACACCGGTACGAGAAGCTTCAATTTCTCTACTTTGGATCTTGTATTTCAAAGACATGAAAATTATAGACCATTTCTCTGTCCCTCTGTCTTTTTCTCCCTCTCAATGGATGTACCAATCCTATATTTATAGAGTTTTGGAGCGGTTATAAAAGTGTGCACGTACTTTGGATAGTCTGCACTATTTTACCATTGTGCGCTCACTTTTGGTGGACTAACATCCCACGTTCTGAATGAGTGGGTGCACAACTTGTTGCCTGCTTGACACGTAGCTTCCTATACTTTTAGGAAAGCATAGGTCGTGGGGGACAGTTATTTGTACACTTTTTATAAGAAGCATGACATGTAAGCCACGCACTCATAACTGTTCACTGTTAGTTAGGATTGTATGTGCACTTTAGAAGTGGTCTGAAGATTAGCGAACTTTTGGAAAGATTGGCTATACAAGTGATCTTTTAAAGAAGTAGCCGTGATGACGCACTTTTGAAGAAATTGGCACAATGGCGCACTTTTGAAGAAATTGGCTCAACAACGCACTTTTAAAGAAGTTGGCTCAACGATGCATATTTGAAGAAGTTGTCTCAACGGTGCACTTTTGAAGAGGTTGGCCCAATGGTGCACTTTTGTAGAGGTTGGCCCAACGGTACACTTTTGAAGAAGTTGGCTCAACGGTTAGTCACTAAACGACAACCCAGGTCTGTGTGCCACAGCCCAGTTGTAATGATGACTTCTGACTCTTTGATTTTTGTTCCAGCCTGTCAGATTTATCGTATTTAATGCTCAGAGAAAAAAATTATATATGCAAATTGTACGCCTGTCTGCACTGATGAAAGCAACTTGAAAGTGCGCCACTTTTCTATTATCTGAATAGTCGACACCCTTTGAAACAAGTACAAAGTGTGTCATCCTCTAAATAGAGAGAAAGTGCGATATTCTTTCTCTGTTAAGTTTACTTGTAGAAAACTGTACCATCTTTAAGAGGCACATTTTTATGCTTCTACACCGGTGATAGCCAAGAACTTGATCTCAGGAAGTCTGTTGTGTAACTCAGGCTTGAGGATGGACATCAATGCTGGTCAGATGGTGATATCATATAAAGGACCATACTTCAAAAAAGTATTTTGTATCGACGGGATGTTTAAACTTCAACTTGTAACTACGACTGGAAATGTCAATGCAGTCTCTCCTTCTTGTTATTCCCTTAAGTTGTAGCTTAATAGACTAGGACATGTTCATTATAAAATAATACACAAAATGTCTATTCTAGGACTTATCTCCAAATATAGGGGTAAGGAGGTGGAGATGTGTGAAGTCTGTGCGCAAACGAAGATCACCAAAAAATTGTTCAAACGGGTAAATCGAAGAACAAATCTTCTGGAGTTGGTGCAGTCAGATATCGGTGACTTCAAGCAATTCTCTACAAAGGCCAGGATGAAGTATTTTATTACTTTTATCGATGATTTTTTGAAGGAAGCATTCATCTATTTTCTTAAGTTAAAAGATGAAGCATTCAAGAAGTTCAAGAACTTCAAGACTGAAGCCGAGTGACAAACTGGACAACAACTGAAGAGACTAAGAAGTGATCGAGGCAGAGAGTATAGGTCTCTTGAATTCGCATCGTTCGACAGGGAACATTGAATTGTCAATTAGACAAGTTCTCTGTATTCTCCTCAATAAAATAGAGTTACAGAAAGGAAGAACATGACATTGACAAATATGATGAACTCAATGACGTTGATCGCGGCTCTTCTAAAATGCTTCTAAGGAGAAGCTGCGCTTACATCTACTTTTATTCTGAACAGAGTACCATACACAACTTTCGATGTCACTTCTCATGAACTCTGGTTCAAGGTTAGTCCCAACTTGAATATCATTCGAGTGTGGGGGTGTATGGCGTATGTAAAACTTCCAGACTTGAAGATTCAGAAGCTCGAAACGAGGACTAAGAAGGTAATATTCCTGGGATATATTGAAAAGATTGATGCTCTGAGGTTTCTTTATATTGAGTCTAACTATATCATCAAATCTTGCAACATAGAATTCTTTGAAGACAAATTTGCAAGGCACAAGAATATTGTTCTCGCAGACATTCTGAAGAATAGTATTGTTGCAAAGTAGCCTGATGCTTCCAATAAAATATACTCCAAGAAGTTGTCACTGAAGAAACAATGCTCGAACCAGAACTTGTAGAGCCGATGACTAAGCGAGTGAGAAGGCAGTAGGACTTCAGAGATGACTTCGTCACCTATCATGTAGAAGTATATATGCTTATCTATGATGAGACGATAAAATCCAGAGATGCTATCTTCTTGAAGGAGTCTTTCAATGACAAGTTTGACTTTATAACCTCCAACAACACATGGATATTGGTGGATCTGTCTAAAGGTGCAAAGCCCATCAGATGTAAATGGATCTTCAAGAAGAAGATGAAAACCTATGGAACTATTGATAAGTTCAAGACAAGACTGGTAGCCAAAGGATTTTCTTAGAAGCATAGGATTGACTACTTCGACACATATGCTCCAGTAATACGAATGACAACCATCAAAATGTTGATTGCTCTAAGTACAAATCATAAGCTAGTAATACATCAGATGAATGTAAAAATAGTATTCTTGAATGAAGATTTGTCCTAAGAGATTTACATGCAACAATCAGAAGGATGTAAAACCCCCTTCCTAAAAATCGTATACACCCTTTATTTATTAATTATTAATTTAAATTATGGTAATTATGTGCTAAATAGGAGAAATAGATTTTTAATAATTTTTATTTTAGGTGTTCGGGCACTTAGATGACTTATGGGACCATCAGGAATTTTTCGAAATTTATTCCATGTAGGAGACCCCTTGAGCTGTTGCTAGCCTAATGGTGTGCATTATTCTAATCCACGAATTTTCTTATGAGTATATATATATAATATATATGTATACACAAATATATATATGTATATATATATTTAGAAAGGAAAAGGAAAGAAAGAAAAAGAATAATTAAATAAAGCTTTACTAATAAATATAATAATAATAATAATAATGATAATAACAAAGCAACTACTTTCCTTAGTAATAACAAAGCAACTACTTTTCCTTAGCAAACTACTTGCAACTCCTTAGCATTAGTTGCTGAGACCAACGCCCCCTTCCAGCAACTTTAGTAATTTCTACTCCCAGGGACCGCCCCTATTTGCACAGCAAGCCTATTCTTTCCCCCCTTTTGCCGAAACCGATCCTCACCCTCTCTCTTCCTATCTTAAATATATATATATATATATATATATATATATATATATATATATATATATATATATATATATATATATATATATATATATATTTAGCTCTCAAAAACCCTAACCTAAATATCCAGACCCCCTCTTCTCATCTAGAGCCGTCACCGCAGCCAGAGAAGCCCCCAAGCCATCCAAACCATCCTGACGACTCCGACCTCGCGCACTGCGGATTCCCACACGAGGCACCTTCGCTCCGAAATTATTTTCCGTCGACTCGCTCAACCAAACGTCGTTCCGTCTTCACCGATATTCTCACCCCTTAAACCTCTTCCATATTTGTATTATAGACAACCTCGGAAAACGTGTACCCCTAGGCAAAAAATAGCGTCCAAAGTGGGCGCGAGTAGACCCAATTCTGGAATCGCAGAAAACTGCGGTGACCACCCATATTGCCGAGTTTGTATCTCCCACCACAGAGATCCAAATTCGGTAATTCTTTTTGATACCTGTAGAACACTTGACCTAGTTTATTTTCTGTTAAATAATCCTATGATATTAGTTGCTATGGACATAGTTAAATTCGTCACAAAACCGCATGAACCCACTTTTTCCAGGATTCCAAAGGTTGGAAAACGGAGCGCGCCCCGCCGGGTACCAAGTGTACCGAATGGTGCACGCAGCGTAACCGAACACATAAAAATTCGTGGAGACTGATTTGGACGCGTGTGCGCGCCGGAATTAGGCCGTATCCTCGAACACATCCCGTATCGCAAACTTTTGTGGAACTCGCGCGTATTTTGTGTACGCTTGTCAGATTGCGACGAAACTTACGCCACTGGACTCGTGGTAACGCGCTGGTCCTGTGACCCAATTTTCACGCAATTCTGAGACGGTTGACCAAATCGCCAATTGGCGGGCGCCACAGTTTACTTTTTGGACAAAATTGTGTTTGGCCCATCAGAATCCATATTTGGATATACCGTTGGGTTCGTATTGACATTTAGAGTTGTTTGACCTATAGTTTGTCCCATTTAGAGACTGTTACCCTTGGCACGCTTTTCGGTGCAAAGTGGGCCACATGTGGACCCAACTTTTACCCGAAATTATCGTTTTGCCCCTGTGTCCAAATTGGACGAAAGGGAAGTACTTTTTAGCTATTTTGCTTATTCTGGGAACGTTGGTGATGTTTATTTCAGCATCCGGAGACGTTCATTTTGAGGCCGTAGCTTCTGACTCTTTGTGTTGGCATTGGGACACTACATTTTGCAGCTTTCTTGCCAGGCAAGATACCTTGCCAAGTTGTTTACAGTATTGTTTGATGGTGTTGTACTTATATTGTATTTATTTTTCCCATTTGAGTTGGTAGTGGATTTGTTTCCATCCAACTATCATCCTTAGATACTCCTTATTGTGATCTAGTTTCATAGACATTGGTTATTTTATTCATATTTGATTTTCGTGGATGAGATCTAGATTATACCCTGTGACTTGTGATAGATGTTTATACCACTTGTGGATTTGATATTCATATTACAGCGTACGTGTGGATTTGGTTTCCATATATTGGAGTTGCCATATCCATGCGGCTGGCATGCTTACGTGTCCTAGTCCTACGTATTTTTGGGACTGGGGCGTGACATATTTTTGTGGTGGCCCATGCAGGTCGAGAGCATATTGTCTCGGTTACGTTATTGTACCGAACAAGCCTGCACCTAGGAATAGAGTATAGGATCTCATCCATAATTGACTATGATTCGCTCTCCTTTCAATCCATTCTATCTGGATAATTGCATCCCGCTTGATTCCTGTACTTCCCTAATAGTTTTTTGGGTATAGCCTTCTGCTAGAATATAGGAACCCCTATTATTAGGATGATAAATATGGTAGCACACCTATTAAGAATACAACGGGGATATAGACACCACTAAGTTTAGAATATCTAGGGAACCCTAGAATTTTTTTTCTATAGATTGGTTTACCATTACCCCTTGATGTATTATGAAGACTTGAGAGTAGTATAGACACTACTAGAGTTAGTTAAAAGTTTTACCATAATGTTTGAACCTAGTATAGAGGATACCCTAATAAGTACCAAGACCCCTTCTCGTAGACCTTAAGAGGAGTTTCTACGGTATGTTTAAGATAATTACAGTACTAGTTTATTGTTATAAGTTGGGTAGTATACCTCACAACATAGTATCACATAGTCTTTTGCCCTATTATTGAAGTGTAGCTGAATGACATTAACTGTGTGCTAGCATAAGAAGATAATGTTTCACCAGACTGTAGAACTTAGAGGCTATACCCCTACTTTGTCGACCATCGACTTAGACAAGGAATTAGTATGACAAATATAGAGTTTGTGGAGTCTTATCTTTTGTGAACTTGAATTATTATGTACCTTCTTTCATCATAATCCAGCGTATTTATGTTTGTTGTACTACCTTGACTTATGCTGCTATTATAGCCTAGTTTTTGTAAGCTTATTCTTTTATCGAGCGTGCTCATGGCATATGTATTATTGGGTGCACACAATGATACAATTGCCTAGTCAGAATCGGTATATTATGGTCTAGCTTACCTTAGTGCGCTTGGTTCGCTCTTCGTATGACTACTTTACGTGGATTGAGATATATGGTAGTAGAGAGATATACTTGCCCCTAGATATGTTTGACACATCGTATCGGTTACATAACTGTACTGATACGAGTATGTAAATAGAAAATTACCAAAAATAGGATTTCAATCCACAACTGTCCTGACAACTCTCTTTTTGATTCTTTAACCTCTTTGAACCTCGTACTTGTATTCGGTCACCTTCACCTTGAGTTCTTTATTATTTTTCTCCTTCTTACCCTATTTCGGAAAGACGAAACTTCGTGCTGGTATAAGTTGACACTGATAGTACTAGATATACCCCATAAGGCTAATCACATGACTTAGTGACTCTCTTTTATAATTGGTTAAGGGCATATCATAGGTGATATGTTTGGTGTTAAACTTTTGAGGATTAAAAATCATGATTAAATAATTTGAGCAATAGTTTTTCTAGATGTATAGCCTTAGGTGGTAGATGGAAAAATTTTAAGTTCGGCAGATTGTGAACCCCTCACCCAAAAATTTGACCTACTTGGCTGAGTTAGTGAGATTAAGGTTAGCTTGAGTCCAGTTAGAGATAGAACACGATATTTATTTAATTTTGCAATAATTATATCACTTAGCGCCCTTACCGTGCTCCGATAATTGGAGCACTACACTAGCCACTGCCTTCCTACAAATTCCACACTCTTATCCTAGACGTGCCCATCATCCAATTATCATCTTTGTGCAATTTTCCAATTGTTGGGCGCTTTTATGCAAAAGAGCATTTAGGTATCCACACCATTGGACATGACACATAAAGAAACATATTTTTGCTCATGTGAATTTTTCAATAATTTTTTTTGGGATGTGCAACGCGCAACATCGCCCACCCCTTTTTAAACCTAGCCTTGCATTTTAAACGATGCAAATCTTATACCATCCTTGACATTTTATCGTGGCTTAATTTTAATTTCGAGGACAAATTTTTTATAAGTTGGGTAGAATGTAAAACCCCCTTCCTAAAAATCGTATACACCCTTTATTTATTAATTATTAATTTAAATTATGGTAATTATGTGCTAAATAGGAGAAATAGATTTTTAATAATTTTTATTTTAGGTGTTCGGGCACTTAGATGACTTATGGGACCATCAGGAATTTTTCGAAATTTATTCCATGTAGGAGACCCCTTGAGCTGTTGCTAGCCTAATGGTGTGCATTATTCTAATCCACGAATTTTCTTATGAGTATATATATATAATATATATGTATACACAAATATATATATGTATATATATATTTAGAAAGGAAAAGGAAAGAAAGAAAAAGAATAATTAAATAAAGCTTTACTAATAAATATAATAATAATAATAATAATAATAATAATAATAATAATAATAATAATGATAATAACAAAGCAACTACTTTCCTTAGTAATAACAAAGCAACTACTTTTCCTTAGCAAACTACTTGCAACTCCTTAGCATTAGTTGCTGAGAACAACGCCCCCTTCCAGCAACTTTAGTAATTTCTACTCCCAGGGACCGCCCCTATTTGCACAGCAAGCCTATTCTTTCCCCCACTTTTGCCAAAACCGATCCTCACCCTCTCTCTTCCTATCTTATATATATATATATATATATATATATATATATATATATATATATATATATATATATATATATATATATATATATATATATATATTTATATTTAGCTCTCAAAATCCCTAACCTAAATATCCAGACCCCCTCTCCTCATCTAGAGCCGTCACCGCAGCCAGAGAAGCCCCCAAGCCATCCAAATCATCCCGACGACTCCGACCTCGCGCACTGCGGATTCCCACACGAGGCACCTTCGCTCCGGAATTATTTTCCGTCGACTCGCTCAACCAAACGCCATTCCGTCTTCACCGGTATGCTCACCCCTTAACCCTTTTCCATATTTTTATTATAGCCAACCTCGAAAAACGTGTACCCCCAGGCGAAAAATAGCGTCCAAAATGGGCGCGAGCAGACCCAAATCTGGAATCGCAGAAAACTGCGGTGACCACCCATATTGCCGAGTTCGTATCTCCCACCACAGATATCCGAATTTGGTGATTCTTTTTGATACCTGTAGAACACTTGACCTAGTTTATTTTCTGTTAAATAATCCTATGCTATTAGTTGCTGTGGACATAGTTAAATTTGTCACAAAACCGCGCGAACCCACTTTTTCCAGGATTCCAAAGATTGGAAAACGGAGCACGCCCCGCCGGGTACCAAGTGTACCGAATGGTGCACGCAGCGTAACCGGACACGTGAAAATTCGTGGAGACTGATTCGGACGCATGTGCGCGCCAAAATAAGGCCGTATCCGCGGACACATCCCCTATCGCAACTTTTGTGGAACTCGTGCGTATTTTGTGTACGCTTGTCAGATTGCGACAAAACTTGTGCCACTGGACTCGTGGTAACGCGCTGGTCCTGTGACCCAATTTTCACGCAATTCTGAGACGGTTGACCAAATCGCCAATTGGCGGACCCCATAGTTGACTTTTTGGACAAAATTGTGTTCGGCCCATCGGAATCCACATTTGGACATACCGTTGGGTTTGTATTGACATTTAGAGTTGTTTGACCTATAGTTTATCCCATTTAGAGACTGTTACCCTTAGCACGCTTTTCGGTGCAAAGTGGGCCACAAGTGGACCCCACTTTTACCCAAAATTACCGTTTTGCCCCTGTGTCCAAATTGGACGAAAGGGAAGTGCTTTTTAGCTATTTTGCTTATTCTGGGAACGTTGGTGATGTTTATTTCAGCATCCGGAGACGTTCATTTTGAGGCCGTAGCTTCTGACTCTTTGTGTTGGCATTGGGACACTACATTTTGCAGCTTTCTTGCCAGGCAAGATACCTTGCCAAGTTGTTTACAGTATTTTACATGCTTAGTATATTTCTGTATAATTATTTTATTCTGTTTATTTATTGCATGTGTAGTTCCTTTCAGTCATTACTATATATTAGAGATGTTGACACACACTTGACACTTAGTATCATAGAGGACAATCATTAGGCGTATGGACTTTTAACCACTCTGGTAACACCGTAGTCACTAGCACGCACTATGGTGGTTCATGTCCGATGGTCGCTACCCCCGCGGTATGTCGATTGATGGAGTCTGAGGGTCGCTACCCCCGCGGTATGTCGGCTGATGATGTCCACTGACGAGCGTGAGGTTGTGAGGATTAGATCGAGTAGCCTACCCTTGCCCATACATCAAAAAGTTGTCCTCATTTGCATTCATATAGATTGTCTTGTACAGCGTACTTATTTATTTTCAAATTATATGCATGTTTACTGTATTTAAATTGGCTCGTATTTTCTGTATCTTGTTACGTCCCTCTGAGGACCTGGTCCGCTGCCAGGTGTACCTGTTCTTGAGTATTTGCAGGAGCGCAGATTTGGATGGTTATAGATGCTTCGTGGACGTCTTCTCTCGAGACGTGATTGATAGCTGGTACTTATATTGTTTGATGGTGTTGTACTTATATTGTATTTACTTTTCCCATTTGAGTTGGTAGTGGATTTGTTTCCATCCAACTATCATCCTTAGATACTCCCTATTGAGATCTAGTTTCATAGACATTGGTTATTTTATTCATATTTGATTTTCGTGGATGAGATCTAGATTATATCCTGTGACTTATGACAGATGTTTATACCACTTGTGGATTTGATATTCATATTACAGCGTACGTGTGGATTTGGTTTCCATATATTGGAGTTGCCATATCCATGCGGTTGGCATGCTTATGTGTCCTAGTCCTACGTATTTTTGGGACTGGGGCGTGACAAAGGATTTGTCACCAAGGGACTTAAAAATAAAGTTGAAGGATCTAAGACAACTATAGAGGGGGTAAATATAGTGCGTGACAAAATCTACCAATTAAAATGAAGGCAGATAACCAATTAATAATAAATGCAAAATAATATGGAAATAAGATCAGAGTATAAGCAAAGTGTCAATAAGTAAGCAAAGTTCAGAAAGAAAACTAAGACACCGAGATTTTATCTTAGTTTTCCTCATGGAGGACTAGCCCAGACCCGAGAATTATTGCTCGATGTTAATCTACTATTTGTAAAATAGGGTACACATGTGCTTTTGATCCGAAGGGCACACCAATTTCTTACGACACTAGTTTTAATCCGAAGGACTCGCGACTTCTTACAACCACAAGATTTTGATCCAAAGAGCTTGTTGACTTCAGACTTGTATGGAAGACGAACTTGTAAACCAAGCTTTACAACTCAATCAGACTTCTAAATCGGAACCACATTGTCACTAGAAGGCTGTGAATTATGTTGGCCCAATATTTATATTGTATTTTTGAATATGGCTAATTAATTAAGTTTAGCATCCTGATAATCGACCAATCACTATAGTAACTTCTACTTAAATTCAGCATTGTCCAGATATGGATTAATGTTATAACATTTGCTTCTGTATATTGCTTTGTTCGTCTAACATATATGTGCAAAAAGTAATAAAAAAGATCAGCATGGAAATATGCTATGGAGATATGATGATAAGCCAAAGACGATATTATACCAGAATATTTCTCTGAACCACCTACGACTTATCCGGAGCCTCGACCCGGGGTTTCCGTTGTCCGATCAGCAGACGGGGGTCAAAGGGGCAGCTCCCCTCGTGGGGGCTCGGGGGTGAAGCCCTGAAAATGTATTCAGATTTCCAAATCTATGTATCTTTGGACTACTGCCATCAAGAAAATATGCGTCTTCAAGTCAGCGAACGTTTCAAAAGATTGGCGTCATCAGAATGCTTCTGATTTCATATGTAATCTTTCACTTTGTTTAAGTCTAGGACTTATGTATATCGAGTCGTACTGGCATAACCCAAGTCCACTCAAATAAACCATTGAACCTATCCACCAAATCATCCCACATTAAACTCAAATATTACTAGAATATGCAACCGAACTCGGACCGAATTCGTGCCAAACTCGGACCAAACTCGGCCACCTATTTATTATGAAATCAACCAGTTGTTAAATCCCTGATTTCTTGGCCTAACGTTCAAATTTTGAATTAAATCATATTTGAACTCTGGCCGAATTCGGTTTGCTATTACCCTATAAATATGATTGAATTTCACATTCTCAATAACTCATCCATTCTACATATTTCTATCCTAAAGTGAGTAAACCCTCAGAGCTTTAACCTTCCCATCTCCAATATCAAGTCTACAACCTTCTAGTGCCAAGTGCAATCTTGGTTAGAAGTTTATTTTCAGTTTTAATAGCTTGGTTCATCAAGCACTTCTTCTGTATGAAGTCTACGTGCCCTTCGCATCAAACGCACGTGTGTGAAGTCTCTCGAGCCTTCGGATCAAAGCTCGTGGTTGTAAGAAAGTTGCAATCCTTCGGATCAAAGTTTGTGATTCACTATTGGTAATTATAGTAGATACAACTACGAGCAAGAGTTCTCGGGCCTGGACTTGTCCTCTCAGATAAAAACTAGGATAAATTACGGTATTTGCGTTTGCTCTCTTCTTATCTCAACTACATACATATTTGTCTGGCTCTTCTATACATATACATATTGCTAGTAGTAGTAACTTGCATAACTGCTTTACTTAACTACTAGTAGTTAATCACTATTTTCATGTCATATAATTTTTAACTGGTGATTTTATTCTGCTATATACACAAACTTTATTCATCTCCCTCTAGAGTTTCCATATACGGTCCTTCAAGTTGATCTTGGGAATATAAAGGTTAAAGCTCAGGCTATTCCTCAAGAGAAGATGAGAAGATCGAATATGATTTTTTGATTAAAATGGATAGGAATGGAGCTCTATTTATAGGGTGCTAAGGGGACTGAGTTCGGTCCCCAAATTCATAAATTTGAACGTTGAGCTCATGGTTTATAGGAGGACCTGGTTTTAAGGGTTTTACCAAATCAGAGTTGACTGAGTTCGGTGTAAGATCGAGTTCAGCCCTTATTCGGTCTTTCCATTTCCAAAATATTGTTGGCAGGTTTTGGGCTAATTGGAATTTGGTAAAGATGGACTATATTTTGGTTTAGTAAGGGGTTTGATCTCCTAGTGCCAACATGAACCTGATGTACATTTTGTCCTAATAAATAAAGTAGAAAATACAGAATAAAATATAAACTCAGGAGCACTGGATGATGCCAAACTACTGGAACATCTATTGACTTGAAGATGCTTTTTTTCTTGATGACAGTTGTCCAAAGATAAATAGATCTGCGAATCTGAATGAGTGCGAGGCTCCAGAGATATCGTAGGTGGTTTAGAGAAAACTTCTTGTATAATATCGTCTTTGGCTTATCATCATATCTTCATAGCATATGTCCATTGCCTTTCTGTAAATACATGTTGGATGAACAAAGCAATATATAGAAACAATATATATGATAACATATAAGCGTATTTGGACAATGTTGAGTTTAAGTTACAAGTTACTTATAGTGATTGATCGATTATCATAATGCCAAACTTAATCGATTAGTCATATTCAAAAACTCAACATAAATATTGGTCTAACAAAAGTCTACAAGTTGGTAAAATTATTGTACGGCCTGAAGCAATTAGCTCCTAAGATGTGGCATAAAAAGTTTGATGAAGTCATTAGATCAAATGGCTATATGCTCAGCGAAACGGACAAGTGTATTTACAATAAGTTTGTTAAAAAAAGTAGAGTTATCGTCTGTCTGTATGTGGATGACATGCTAATCGTAGGTACAAATTTAGAGTGTGTCACGAGGACAAAGAAATTTCTCTCATCCAAGTTCAGTATAAATGACTTGGGGGAAGCTGATGTTATCCTGGGGATAAAGATCATCTAGACAGACACTAGAGTGGCGCTGTCATAATCTCATTATATTCAGAAGATACTTATACGCTATGGATATCAGAATCTTCTAGGGATCTATACTCCATATAGGTACGACAAAAAGATGAAGCCAAATCCAAGGGAAAGTGTCAGGCAGCTGGAGTAAAGCGTCATCGAGAGTTTGATGTATGCAATAACTACCACAAGGCTGTAGAAGCATGAAGAATATGCTGTAGAGTTATACGCAGCATTTTAGTGCTCGGCAGCATAAAATATAACTTCAGAGCCATCGGCGTACAACAGAGCTTTTTCGCTAAGTACAGCGTATAATATAAGCTCAAGGACAATCCGCGTAATATAGTATTTCCAGGCTGCTTCAGCGTAAAAAGGGAGTTATACCGCCTTTATGGCGTAAAACTCATCCGCTTTTAATGCAGCATATAAGTATACGAGAAACGCTTCGTATTCCTCGAATAAACCAGTCAAATCATGCAGTGAACCTGACGTCTGACTCCTGACAAAGAGTACTGCACGACTATCCAGACGACGGTTGTAATGATGGTACGACACAGTGACCCAAATCGTCGTTTAGTGACATTTCCTTGGCATAAACTGCTTTTACGTATATAAGGGAATACGCTGCCTAGTTTTACACAGGCAGATGTGAGCTTTTTACGCTCCACAGAAGACAAATAGACTGCCACGTCAAAAGCTGCTCTTCGTACAGAGCTCGAGGCACGTCTTTGCATTTAATATTCAGAAAGGTGGCAGATCTTCGAGACATGCCTCTACATTTAATACACATGATGGGGGCAGATCTCTGTATTTAATGCAAAATATTTGATTATATCTCCAAAGACCGGGCAAGCCATAATTACGGCTAAAACGTCTACATCATAACCCTGCACATTACGCCATCAGGCTATTTTTAGCTATAGGAGTACGCTGTACGCTATCTCCTTAGAATACGCCACCGAGCTATTTTCAGCTATGAGGAGCACGCTTTACGCTATCTCTTTGAAATACGCCAACTCAGGCTACATTTTGCATTTGGGCGTGAGAAGGCTATTTGGTCCAGAATACGCTCAAGGCCTCAGTCAAGGAAGTAGGATCAGCTATCTTCTACGCTAGCTACCTGGCTATACAGCATCAGGCTTCTATGCTTACCAGGCTTCTACGCCTACCTGGCCTCTACGCCAGTTCGATAACTACAAGGCTTCTACGCCATGGTGACAGTTATTGGCTTCTACGCTAACCTTTTCTATGCGAGGGACAGTTACCTACGTGGGTTGGATGCTGTGATCTTCGCAGCAGTTATACACATTATCTCTTAATGGGACACGCGTCACACGCAAATTCAGAAGATCATTTATACGTGGGTAGCGGTTATTGTAACCGTCGCGTAAAAGTGCCATACTCTCCACTACCCGGCTTCTACGCCGACTGGATGGTTACTATCACTAAAAACCCTATAAATAGAGACCTCTATTGACAGAGGTCCGGGGGGAGAGAAAAAAAGGAGAAAGGTCAAAAATTAATCTTTGAGAGAGAAGAATCCAGAGCTCAGACAAAGAGTAGTGATCGACGATTTTGGCATCGAGCATCCACTCCTCTTGTAATCTTTGAAGCATCTCCTTCTTCTACAATACTTCTTCATCATCGTGTGGTCCAAGGGACAAAGTGATCGACTGCAGATCAGACTCCTATAGCAATATTTACCCAGATTAAAATTTGTACTTAACATCCTCGTATAGGATTAATAGTACTTCTTGTTTGTAAACCTAAGAAAGGGTTTTTGTATAAACCTAGTTTTATTTCTTCCGTTTATTATCAAACACAAGATGCCAACTCTGCTGGGGACCTCTTTCTCATCTGACAAGAAAGCAATTGCTCAACACGATGCAGTATCAGTAGGATCAAAGAAGAAGACCCTGGTCGTCCAGTTCGACCAGTCTGCCTATGAAGATATGCTTCGAGCAGGGGGTAGCTCTCACTCTCTCTCTGTCCAAGACAACAGAAAACTGCATATGGTCTGGATTCCCAGGAAATCCCCTACCATTCCTGCCGACTCTCTGGTTTCTCCGACCAACCAGGTTGTAGCTGCGTAACCTTCGCGCTCCGCGCGTAAAGCTCTGTCTCCCGTCCGTGACGTGGCAGACAAAACTTCTAAAAATGCCTCAGTGCTAGTCTAGAAGTCTACTTCGCGCTCCGCGTGTAAAGCTCTGTCTCCCGTCCGTGACGTGGCAGACAAAACTTCTGACGATGCCTCAGCGTTAGTCCAGAAGTCTACTCCGCGCTCTGCGCATAAAATTCAGTCTTCCGTCGATGACGTGGCAGACATAATTTTTGACAATGCCTTAGCGCCAAATCAGAAATTCCAAACGCGCTCCGCGAGTAAAAATACATCTGCCCTCTACGAAAAAGCAGATGGTCCCTGCAATCTACGCAAGGGAAAACAAGTGGCGGACTACTCAACTTCTCGGCCTTTACACCAGCAAGAGAAGAATCTGCTTGCCGTACAGATTATGCGTGAAGCTGATGGCCGATTGAGGACCTCTTCAGTTGTACGCCAACCTGAGCAGAGTTCCAAATTACGCCAGGTTAAACCCCTTAGCGTAAAGAAGACCCGATTGGCGGAGCAATACGCTCCTCAGGGATTATCCGCTACCCAGATGGCCAACCTGTTATACGGGTGGCACAGAGAGAATTATGGTTCCCAACATCCGCATGCCGACTGATGTAAAAAAGAGGAACAAGCTATCTTCTTCTTCTTCTTCTTCTTCTTCGTCTGTAAATCCTTCTGACTTGCGTGAGTATCTGATCCAGAAACGCAAGGATAGGGGATCTTCCAGCATGTCTATTACGCCTCCTAGGGAGCACTATTATAATAGTCATAGGATTGTAGTTAATTATTGTTGTTCTGAAGCAAAACGGTCAGTTTTCGACCGGTTGAACTACTCTCTGTCTTTCCAGAAAGAAGAGCCCACACATGTATCAGTGAACATGGCTTCACATGTTCCTAGAGGAAGGTCGAACTCAAGACGTCATCACTCTAGAACTCCAAGCCAAAGGAGGTTCGACAAGCTCCTTAAGAACACTGAAGATGGGGTGTTTCGAAACACCCGTTCGAGGTCAAGACAACCGGCCTCGTACTCTTCTGATTCCGATATTGGGGGTCGCCAGTTTACCGAATCAGATGCTGAAAGTATAGAGTCAACTTCTACAGAGACCTATACTAATCCTTCAATGACACCTAGGGAAATGGGAGTCTATGCCATTGGAGATGAACGCGAGAAAGCTTCCCCGTCGGGGAACACTGAGCAACGCATTGCTGTACTGGAGACATCTCTGAAGGAGATACAGTCCATGATGGAGAATATGCACCAGATGATGCTGACTCAACACACAGCTGCTATGGCTCAAGCATCGATCCCTCCAACTCAGATACGTGTGGGGGTGGATTTACCACCATCCAACGCGAATCAGGAGCCTGTTCTAGATCAAGAGTCAGCAGCTCCCCCACTTCCTAACTCGGAGAATGTACTGCCTACTGTTGGAGTTGTAGTACAACCGATCCCTCATCACTCCGTGGTCCCACTACCGACTGAAGATCCGATGCAGGCAGTACGGGAGTTGAAAGACCAATTTGATGCCTTGAAGCATAAAGATCAGCTCAAGAAAATAGAAATCAACCAGCCTTACCCCGCTGTCTGGGATGAGGTCCCTTTTCCTCCTAAATACAAACCACAGACTATGGCTTTGTTTGAGGGAAAAATATCACCGAGTCAGTACATGAACTACTTCAGTATAATGATGGTGTTATTACAGGGGAATGACGCCCTCCTCACTCGGGTGTTCAAGGGCTGTCTCTCGGGAGTGGCTTATCAGTGGTACCATAGTCTTGCGGACAACTGCATTACTTCCTTTGAAGATTTCAAGACTTTATTCTTCGCGCGATTCTACGAGGGAGGGATGGACATGTCTATGTCCTCTCTCATCGAAGTGAAGTAGAAGGAAAAAGAGAATGTTCGCACTTTCATCGAACGTTTTCGTCAAGCCACTTTGCAAATGCCTCCCGGAGTTCCAGACTCGGCATTGGTGGACATTTGCAGGAAGAACCTTCTTCCCGTGATCTCGGTGTTCACAGGACCATATCAGTTCCATGATTGGCCCTCGTTCATCATCTCAGCGGTAGCCGCTAAGGACAACAATCGGAAGGCGCATGATAATGGCATCATGATCTCTGCATCCGCTAGAGGCAAAAGGTCATCTTCCATCAGCGACCATCCTCGTGGTGCCAAAGGAAAAGAAGCTCTGGCGATCAATACGTCCAGGCCAAAGACTGCAGCAACCACACAGACGAAACCTGGGACTTCCAGGCCTATTGAGGTATACTCTTTTGACGACGACGATATTCCGAGCATATTCGAGTATCTCGTCAAAAGCGGCAATATTACCCTCCCTGAGGTAAAGCGGCCTAATAAAGTCGGCAGTACTAATAACCCTAAGTACTGCATCTTCCATAGATACATACACCACCTTACAAAGGCATGTTATGTACTGAAGAGGAAGATCCAGGAGCTGATCGATGCTAAGGCCATCACTCTGCACAACAGCGAGAAGACAGTCACAGCCAACATGATCTCTCTGCAATTCGGTAATCTGCCTCCCTAAGAAGTCCCGGATGGTGTTACACCTATTTCCCGGACAACGATGAACATCGTTAATCTTCCTCCAGCTAGGGGTCAAAATCATGACCTGTACCCCAAACTACCCAGCGGGGCGAGATTATGTGGGTTCATCCAGATCTGGTATCAGAGATCGAGAAAGAGACTCAAGCTGCTAAGGCTAAGTCTAAGAAAAACTTGAAGCATAAACCATGTCACATCGTTACGGTACACTCGGCATCAGAAGACGAGCTTTTGGCTACTGAAACCCGTTCAGGAAAAGCTTACCTCAAGGACTATGGAGCAAGTCAGGAAGATGCATCGGCAGACGCCTCAACTGCCAAGCCTTCAGAACCGGAACCCGCCATACCAGAGGCTGGTCCTTCGAGACCAACTTCGGCGGACAAAGGGAAGCAAAAAGAAGTGTGCTTCGATAAACCTTTGAAAAACATTCAAAACAAAGGTTTAGAGAAGCCATACAACTTCGACATCCTGGCCCAATTCGCTAATACACCAGCCAGGTTGTCCATATTCGAACTACTCAGGCTTTCTAAGGACACTCCTCAAGCCTTGAGTGAAGCATTAATGCAGGCGGATGCATACTTGACCCAGCTCAAGTCCCCTGACGAAGAACCCGTGGCATGTCCTCAATGCCATGGTGTGATGGAGGTGGTCCCGAATATCACTTTCACTCAAGATGACATGTTGTTAAAACATAACAGGCATGACAGACCCCTCTATTACACCGGGTACGTCGGTTCCATGGAGGTCGACCGGATTCATATAGATCCGGGATCATCGATAAGCATCATTCCTCATAGTCTGCTCAGATCGCTGAGGATTCCTACCAGCGAATTGGATTACACCACCACTACAATCGTGGGTTTCAACGCAAGGAAAAGTAAGCCGTTGGGGAAGATTCGTCTGAGGATCCAGATTGGCGACCTCAAATCAGTGGCTACATGCTACGTCATTGATTCAGAGGTATCCTACAATATTCTGCTGGGCAGACCGTGGATCCACGACCACAACATCGTTCCTTCGACTCTACATCAATGCTTTAAATATGTAGATGCCTAAGGAACAGTACAAACAGAGTTTGCTGACCTGAACCTGTTTAAAGGAGTAGAATCCTACTACTCTGTTGCCATGTTGTACACTCAAGACTACATGGAGGAGGTATCAGGCGAAGCAGAAAAGGAATCCCACCAGGAGCCAGAAGAACCCTCTGCCAAGCAACCTCTGTCAATCAAGGTGAAAGGGCGAACTACTCGTCCGAAAGCCATGGAGCCCATGGCTATCCACCTGAACAAAACCAGGTCAGGAAAAAGAGGTGGTCCTCTAGTGATCACTTTGAACCAGAAGCCTCCACTCTTGGTCATCAACCTTCGGCGCAACAAGCAGCCAATTGATGTAAATACAACCAGGAACGTGGTTTTTGATGATAATAAAGATCCTCTTTTCTAGTATATTGACGCTCAAATTCCAAATCAGGAATCCTTTCCCCATGACGATATAGAACCTATAGCACAAAAATTCTTGGAAGCTATAGATTTCTATCATCCGTATGTGTGGGAAGTAGCATCATCATCTAATGTCATCACGACATATGGACCATATGAGGATTCTATCTTCATTGTCCCGCCTACTCGCAGCAGTCAGCATTCAATAGTCTTTGGTCGCATGCGCAATGAATCGACTGTACAAGAAAATCCTCCCAATGACGATGCTGGTAAAATACAGGTTCATAGATACAGCCCACAAGCTTTGAAGATCATGCAAAGTATGGGTTATGACTTGAAGCTAAAACCAGGCCGCAACTACGGGAAAGGTAGACGAATGTCGTTACACGGTGAGCCCTACTGTCAACGAACTCGTTTCGGGTTAGGGTATACCACCTCCCTTGCAACTTCTGAGTCAAATGAGGATATCTTTTCCTCTTCTCAAGACGGCTCACCGTCCTCCGGCTCATCATATGATGATCTCGAACAGACATTATCAGTAAATACGGTATTGGCAGATTCCTTCGAAGCAGACGAACGAGAATCTGAACCATTTGAGAATGACTCTTGGGCTCAGCAAATGGATACACAGTGGGAACTCCAGTTCGAGCAGAGAGAACCTCCCACTGAAGATAAAGTTATCCAGATTGATGTCGGGGATGAACTTTCGCCAAAGCCGATATTTATCAGTAATAATCTTTCCGAAGAAGAAAGGAAAGAAATGATCCAGCTGATAAGAGAATATATCGACGTCTTTGCGTAGAATTATAAGAATATGCCAGGTCTCGATCCAAAAGTGGCTACTCATAAGCTCAATATATTACCCAATTCGAAGCCTGTGAAGCAACATCAATGTCGGTTCTACCCGGATATGATGGACGCCATTGAAGCTGAAATCAAGAAGTTGATAGCCTGCGGTTTCATCCGGAAAGAACAACATCCCGGCTGGGTCGCCAATGTTGTCCCGGTCATGAAGAAAAATAGGAAAGTACGTGTTTGCATCGATTATCGAGATCTTAATGCAGCCTGTCCCAAGGATGAGTTTCCTCTTCCCATTACAGATGTCATGATTGATAATACATGCGGTTTTGAACGTATGTCTTTCATGAACGGATTTTCAGGATACAATCAAATCAAGATGCATCCTGAAGACGAGAAGCATACTGCCTTTCGAACGCCATTGGGGGTATATTTTTATACGGTCATGCCCTTCGGATTAAAGAATGCAGGGCTACGTACCAACGGGCTATGAGTAACATATTCTATGAGCATTTAATCAAAACAGTGGAATGTTACGTAGACGATATAGCCGTCAAAAGTCGCCACAAGGATAATCACATCCAAGACTTGAAGAAAGTGTTCGAGTTGATGCGCCAACGTCAACTCAAAATGAATCCTACAAAGTCCTATCTGGGTGTATCAAGTGGCAAATTCTTAGGATTTGTCATAACCGCCAAAGGCATTCAAGTGGACCCTGATAAAGTCAAGGCCATCTTAGAAATGCGACCACCCCGTAATCTGAGAGAACTCAGGGGATTTCAGGGTCGTCTGGCTTATATCCGGAGATTCATATCCAACCTCTCTGGAAGATGTCAGCCTTTTTCTTGTCTCATGAAGAAAGGTGTATCCTTCGTATGGGACGAAGCCTGTCAGCAAGCGTTTAATGATATCAAATGCTACCTCACCAACCCTCCAGTTCTGGTGCCTCCCGTCATAGGAAGACCATTCTTGCTGTATGTTCGAGCAATGGATCATTCTCTGGGAGCTCTCTTCATACAGAAGAACGATGAGGGTCATGAACAGGCTATCTACTACCTAAGCAGGATGATGGTCGGAGCTGAACACCGGTACAGTCCAGTAGAAAAAGAATGTTTGGCCCTAATGTTCGCTATTCAGAAAATGTGATACTATGTCACAGGCCAGACCTTTCATATCATCTCCAGGATCAATCATCTTTGGGTATTGATGAACAAGCCAAGCGTTCTCAATTCCCGACTCGCGACTTGGGCGATGTTATTAACACCGTATGATATGGTGTACATCCCTCAGAAGTCCATCAAAGGCCAAGCGTTGGCTGATTTCCTAGCTGCTCATCTGATCCCGGAGACCTCCAAACTATACGAGGATATTCCCGACGAAGTTGCAAAATGTAATTTCGCAATGGAAAGTGATGCATGGCAACTATTCTTCGAAGGTGCCTCCAGGACTGGTCCCAGGGGAAACGTGATTTCAGGAGTAGGAATTGTACTGGTTACTCCTGATAAACTCGTCATCTATCGAGCATATTCTCTTAGCGAGCCATGTTCTAATAATGTGGCGGAGTATAACGCCCTACTAATCGGGCTCCAAGTCGCTAAAGAATTGGACGTCGAATATCTGAAAGCTTTCGATAATTCTCAGCTGATAGTCAATCAGGTCAGAGGAACATATGAAGTCCGGAATCCAGACCTCATCCCTTATCACCAAGCAACGATCGAAATAGCTATATCTTTTAAAATGATCTTTCTAGAGCATGTGCCTCGATCTCAGAATCTGGAAGCTGATGCCCTAGCCGCTCTAGCTGCAGATTTAACTATTCCTATAAGAAGGCAGAATTCGGTGATCCTTCTTAACAGAGATTTATTCTGTGTGAAAAAAAACTTTCACATAGAACGCAGCTACACTGTGAACACAGATCTTCCCAAGAGAGACTGGAGAAGTCCCTTTATAGATTTCTTGGCATACAAAATCTTGCCCGAGGACCCTAAAGAAGCAGTATCCGTCAAAAGACGATCATTACGCTTCTATTTTGATGTGTCTTCACAGTGTCTATATCGCCGGACCTACGATGGACTGCTATTAAGATGTCTCTCCGATGACGAGGCACCGCGGATTATCCGTGAAGCTCACGACGGCGTATGCGGAGCGCATCAACCCGGTCCTATGCTACAGGATCGTATTAGGAGGATGGGCTATTACTGGCCTACTATGATCACAGATACGATAAAATATGCAAGGCAATGCAAGGCTTGTCAGGTTCATACAGATTTTATACATCAACCTTCTGAGCATTTACACCCTACAGTGGCATCCTGGCCTTTTGAAGCATGGGGTATGGATATCATTGGTCCTATTCACCCGTCTTCTTCCAGAGGTCACCGATTCATATTGGCCATCACGGATTATTTCTCTAAATTGGCAGAGACAATCCCCCTCGCTGAGGTAAAGACATCTAACGTGATCAGCTTCATCAAGCATCATGTCATTTATCGCTTTGGAATACCCCGAAGGATAATTCATGACAATGGGCCTCAATTTATCAGCCAAGCATTCCACCGATTTTGCGATAAAAATCGGATACAAAATGTGGCCTCTACGGCATACAATCCTGCTGCTATTGGTTTGGCGGAAGCTTTCAACAAAACCATTATCAAACTCTTGAAAAAGTTCGTCTCTTCGAACAAGAGAGATTGGAATAAAAAGCTAGGAGAATGCCTCTGGGCATACTGCACAACGGTACGAGCACCGACGTGTTATACCCCATTCTTATTGGTTTATGGGAGTGAAGCAGTTCTCTCCATCGAAATCCAAATTCCGTCACTCAGGATAACAGTGGCTAATGAGTTGACTCGAGAAAAGAATGACCTATTAAGGCTTCAAGAGCTAGAAGGATTAGATGGAAAAACACCTCCAAGATCAACAGCGTATCGCGTTCTACCAGGCACGCATTTCCAAAGCTTTTAATCAAAAAGTGAAGGAAAGAGTGTTCAAAGTTGGCGAGCTAGTTTTAGCTGTGAGAAGGCCAATGATCATTACTCATAATAGTAAGGATAAATTCCAGCCCAAATGGGAAGGCCCTTATGTGATCGAGACTACGTTCTCAAACGGTGCTTACAGATTAGCCAAGCCTAATGGAGACTTGTTAATGGCTCCTATCAACGGCAAATTTCTGAAGAGGTACTATGCTTAATCTCCTTTACTAAATGGATTATGGTGGAGATCTCATTCTGACAATACTACTTCCAAAACAAAACTAGTTGGAGCATATTCTATCATGTCCATATAACCTCTGAATAGATATGTTCAACTAATTTAGAACTTCAAGACCTATCACGTCCATATTACCTCTGATAGTGTTTTATGTACAAATTTTAGTTGGAGCATATTCTATCATGTCCATATAACCTCTGAATAGATATATCCAGCTGAAGCTTACAGAAAGTATATCACGTCCATATTAACTCTGATATCACTTTCACCCTAGCCTGTCATTTATATTCCAAAATGATGGGTCCACAAAGTCAGATAAAGTCTCTTTATTATTCCCAAAAAGAGCAAAATTATATATGAAAAAGCAAAAAAAGGTATATTATTTGGGAGGAGCAGTTAAGTCGCGAATCTGCCGTGCCAGAGCAACCATTCTCTCATCCCTGGAGTTCAAGACATCTGCGCGAGCCCGCTCCAACCTTGCTGCATCATTGTTCAAAGCAGATAGCTCGGACCAAGCACGTATAAAGCCTGCGTGGATGACACCCACATGTGTCAGGTTCTGCTGAGCAGTCTTCATTCGATCCTTCAGTACATCTCGGGTTGTCGACAAAGAGAGAGCCTTTGCCTCTGCTTGAGCGAGCTCATCTTTCAGTCTGCGGACCCTCGCTGTATCTTCCTCATATTCGGCTTCGCACTGAGTCAACTGGGGAATGACATACTCCAATTCGGTACGCTCTTGATCCATCTTCTGCTGCTGTTCCTGGACGGATTTTTTCAGGGATTCCAGTTGCCCAACAAGCTCTGCAATTAAGGAGTCATACCTAGCTTGAACGAGACCGTCAATGTTGCCTCGAGATAGCTACAAATAATCGTTAATGGGTTATTCCAAACTATTAACTATCTGCTCCAGTGTGTCAGCTCTCCCAGTGTCGTTGAAATCTCTGATCGGCACTATCGTAAACTGGGAGGACCTCCTCAGAGGCTCGAAGCCTAGATTCTTCTCCAGCACCATTGATATCAGCGTTTTCAAGGTGGTGTAGAAAATGCTAGTATACTGCTCAGTCAGCATGGCTAGATCCGAATCGACGCTGGGAGTGGCTACAATATCGGCGAATCCCCCTCCAGGAATGACTGCAGACGATGTTGCCACAGTCGTCGCCTCAACAGATGGTGCGACAAAAGAAGATGCGCCAACAACGGACGAAGTAACCGGCGCACTCAAAGGAGGCATCGTCGTAATGACAGGCTCATCCTCTTCTTGAGGTATCGGAACCATTTCGGGCGAGCCGGCACCCGAAAATGTTTCCTTTTCGAAGTCGGGCACCTCCATGTCATCGGCAGGAGCTGAAACAGAGCCAAAAGGCGCGTCAACACTGCCCTCCCCGTAGATGTCTTCTCCTGAAAAGAAGACAAGAGAAAGTTAATATCAGCATGATGTTAATTTTTGCTAAAAAGAGGCATAAAGATGACATTTACCCATGGCCGATGGTATATATGTCGCGTTTGCGGCCAGTACAGCTAAATTATTTCTTAATGATGCTAAGCGAGCTGTCATACCTGGAGAAGGGGGTGTGCCAACTGATATTAGCAGGTATTCTTCTGAGTCTTCACCCAGATCCAATCGAGGTTCATCAGGTGGAATCTCGCTGGACATACTTACAGATGCGGCAGGGGTTTCTCCCGTTGCTGATCTGGATAAAGATATCCTTATTTGGCTCGGCCTCGAAGGCGATCTCATACCACTACCTGAAGCGGTAGCAGCAACAGCAGCCTCAAGCAGGAATTCTCCGGCACTGCCAGTCGGAGTTGTAGAGGTTCCTTCTCTAAAAGGCGAGGAACCTCTAATCAAAGGATCATCCCCAACAGGGGAAACAGCAGGTTCACTTCTAGGAACCTTAGAGTGGGAAGTCCAGATAGGATCACCAGCCGCCTTCTTCTTCTTGCGAGGGGAAGTCTCCTTCAGAACATGAGCCCTTCGCTTACCAGAAATAACCAGAGGCCCTGCAGGCGGAGGTATTTTTCCTCTCGGTACTGCCAACAAAGGTTCATCTGGATTGACGGAATCTTCACCCTCGTCAGAGTAAACTGAGGGGATTTTGTCTCTTCCCACGAACTTAGAGGAGGGCATCCTAAAACTTCCACGCATATCAAAATCTCGATGGAAGGTGTTGGTTGCCACATAAAACTGGGCATACAAATGAAGGATGCACAACTCCATAGAGTGAAGTCGCGGGCACAGTAAAAGCTGCTCCAGTGCAACCCATATGAAGTATCACCATCCTCTCGCTCCATCAATAAGTCTACCCCTGGACTTGAAGCTGGTGACGGCATTGCCCACGTGCAATTAGTCATACCCAAACTGCCTGACGAACCGACTAAGCAGGTAGGGCTCCAAGAAGCATTGATCTTCACTTCTGTACAATAAATAGGAAGTTCTAATGCAGACCAACCAATTAAATGCTTCAGGAGAAAGAATGGTCTTTCCTTCACCTGAGTCCTGAAGCCTGCTCCCCTGTTGATTGAGATGTACAGAGGGGACGGTACAGAAGAGCTTCCAACTGTGACTGAAATTTAGTGTCCGCCGACAGTCTAAAACTGTGGTTACGTTCCAGGTGAAATTCTTGTAATTCAACAAGAAATTACTCCCCGAGCTACTGCCAGAGCCAGAAGACATCACCCTCGGGTTATGAAGAATTAACCATCCCATCAAATACAGGAACGATAATTCTACCCTGGGAAAGCTATCACGCCGAGTTTCATCGGCAAGCAGCCCATTAGTAATGGCCCTCAGGCCAGCTTGTATGCGTTATACCATGGCAGGGAGCAAGCCCAGTCTTGCCCCGAATACCAGACGCACTGTAGGTCATAAGGTGTTGTGGTGAATGCGATCCGCAGATGCAATGTCGGGTACTACCAGTCGGCGCAGCCATATAGAGAGGAAGCCAGCCAGTTGAGCTTCCTTGGACAGAGTCCTGCGACAATGCCTCAAATAACTGTAGGCTTTAGTGCCCGTAGGATATTTCCCTATCCTTTCGTCGAGAATCTGATCTGAAGCCCCAGTGTCTTCCATAAGATCATCGACTACCTGAGCACTAAGCACGCTCAGAAAGCTCAAAGGCCTATTCCTGCTATCCATGACTTTGTCTGGCTTAGCAGTCATGGCCTGATGGAAGAAGAGGTAGGACGCCCATTTGTTGGTATGAGCCAAATCAGAGGGCTCGTTATAAAAGGCGGTGCAAGCAAGGTAGTGGCACATCAGCTCCTGGTACACTGCCACTACCCGAGGGTCTGTATCCCCCAGTTCCCGGTTTGTGGGAACATACTCTTCATAAGGAGTATCCCCCATTGGCAGTCCTAAAATCTCTGCCATTTCGTGAAGGGCCAATCCCAACTCCCCCAGTGGAGTGGCGAAAGTCCCGGTGAGTGAGATATATCGCTCCATCAAAGCCAGAAATAGGTTGGGGTTGAGAGGTAACCCAACACTGGTTGCATTCACAGCCACGTACAGACCAATGTTCTCCAGCTCAGTTTAAAAATGCTTCATGGTCCAGTCAGCTAAACGAGCCCATCGAAGATTTGTAGGGGTAACCCACCCATTAGTCCGAGGATTAACCTTGGGGTATACTCCTCCATGACCCATGAAGTCATTGTAGAAAGTCGGTAATTGGACTGGTTGGAGCAGTGAAGTGTCTTCACTCGGGACATTGCCCAGATACAATCCCCTGAACGGCATGACCGAGCCGGAAGGGCGGCTTACAAATGACCCTTGATCGGATCATTTCTGGTAAAATATCTTCCCCGGCTGGCCGTGGAGATTGGGAGTCAGAGTCCACGACATCCTCCTGGGATGTGTGGCATGGAAGAATGCCGAGATAGGATAATCTCTCAGCATCCTGGGCAGATACATGACCAAGCCCCCGGCAGGAAAAACTCAGAGTTTTCTTGGGCTTCGTCTGGGATTATTTGTCAATCATATCCCCGAAGAGAAAAGCCGATTTTAGATATTGTGCCCCATCTATATACGCCAGGGGCTCTCCGTTGATCATGCTCAACAGCATTCGCTTTCCTTGAGACGATATCAGGATTCCCCTTCCTTCAGGATATTGTGGTCCAGAAATAGGAAATGTCACATGGGACAAATCCTCAGATAATTGGAATACAGCATCCCAACAGCAGAACCCATCACCTCAGCCAACGGAGATACATGCAAGTTAACTACAAAGTGCAAGAAAAATACGTCAGTTTCTATACTAGACCTCATCATCTTGCAGCTTATGCCAAAAACCAACAGTTTGTGATTTTACGCCAAGATTGTAAAAACTTAATTTTTTACGCTAGAATCTCATACCAAGGCGTAAAATTCAAGACTGGCAGTATACACAAAAACCTGACAGGCTGTGTTTTACGCCAGACTGCCAAAGTTTGAGTTATTATACCGAAATTTTCATCCAGAGCGTAACACTCAAATTTTATAGTATACGCCAAGTTTCGACAGTCAAAGCTTTTACGCCAAACTGCAAAAATATGGAGTTTTTACGCTGACACATTAGAAATATGGGCATAAAAGATGAAACATTTATGTGCATCATCTTCCTCGAAGAGGCTATCAGCACAGAAGACGGCCTAGCGCGTTCAAGTACAATGTGTGCGAAGGGTTTTCTTCGTTCTTGTAATCTCAAAAAAGCTTTACCTTTAACACCCGATGCACAGCTCGTCGGTGGGATACTTCGTTCAGAGCGGGGCTCGCCCTGCCCGACGGGAGTCACTCTTGCTTGGGCAGAGGAGCGAGAAGAAGAGGCAGCCTTCTTTCCCTTAGAGGAGGAAATTGGTTTTGGGGCCATTACTAAAAACTCAGAATGCTCAGAGAAGAAACGAAGGAGAGAACTCAAAGAGACGAAAGCTTTCTTTTTCAAAAGACAGGTGAAGAGTCTTCTCTCTGAAAGCCTTGGGATATATATAGAGTTCAGATGGACTCCTCGAATCCCTAACCAAATCCGATATTTAATATTCGGTTATGATTGGGGACTACGTCAGCCTATTACTTAGGGAAGGCGGACAGTCAGCGAATTCAAAAAGTTTTCGTGCAAAGCAGATTCGTGGTTTTACGCCAAAGAGCTTTTTACGCTCGGCAGCTACAAATCTACGGTTTTACGCTCAGAGGCTATAAGTCTATGGTTTTATGCCCGGATGCTTTTACGCTCGGTAGCTTTTACGCTCGAGAGGCTACAAATCTACGACTTCACGCTCAGAGGCTACAAATCTATGATTTCACGCTCAGTAGCTTTTACGCTCGGAGGCAACAAATCTATAACTTCACGCTCGAAAATTTTCTTTTCAGAAGCTATAAATCTACAGTTTCTACGCCCGGATGCTTTTATGCTCAGCAGCTTTTACGCTCGAGAGGCTACGATCTTATGATTTTATGCTCATCCACATTTACAGATCTATGACTCTCCGTATATCTGAAAATGCGTAGGCCAGAGTATGCGTATATATATGAACAAATCTCAAGGTGGTCAATTACAAAGGTTCACGCAGAAGATGCTCCTTCTTTGCCTCAAAATATCCCAAGTACCCAAAGCATACAGAGTTCAGCATTAAAAATGACTCTCTCCTTGGGTCGATTGGAAGTTCATCCAGAATCCAGTCTGAATATTTCATCTCTAGTTCAAGATGGCGACTCAGTTTTGACAGCCATTTCTCGCCCTATTTTAAGGGATTTTTGGGAAGTCATTCTTGAAGATGATGGTCTGAGCAAAAAATTTTTCTTATCAGAAGTGACAGTTCAGAATTCTACGCAGTTCCTCATTCCTAACAGCAGGACAGTTTGAATATTCGACTTAAATGCTAAGCGGTTTTCTGCGCATCTTCATTTATGGGTAAAAGACAGGACGAAACCAAATACTCTTTCTATCAGAGTCGGCGTAAAGTTATCCAGACGTGTCGAAGCTACACATATTCAGACTTCATCACAGCAAAATATATGGCAAATAATCAGATGCATAAAAGAAGACGATTTTATTAATCATGATTACATATGAGGGAAATCCAGTCTACAAAGGGTTTTTTTTCATCTTCATGATTACATATGAGAGAAATCCCGTCTACAAAGGGTTTCCTCATCTTTATTAAAAGATCACCCCCAGAATCTGTTCTGCCAGGTTCTCGTATTGGTGGAGATCTTCTTCCGTCTTCTTCAGCATTTAGTCGGTTTCCGCGGCCGATTAACAAGAAAATAATTAATGGCGAGAGGATACAAAACTGGGCCGGTCTAAATTATTCAGAGCCCATCCTCCATACGCCATGACAGATTGAGTTGAGGTTTTAGACCCAACTCAATACTCGAGGATAAAGCTAGTTTGTCTGCTCTCATCCACGAACGACAGGAGAAAATACAGCTTGCAAGCTGTGTGGTCTAATGTGGCCCTTCCTCTCTCCGGGATAAACCGCCATATGAAGTTGCTGATTATCCTAAGCAAAGGAAGCTATGATATCCTTCCATGATCCATCGTTGTAGAGGACATTTGCTCGAAGACGCCTTCTTTTTTGGCTCCTTACATGCTGGAAGAACATGGTCTTCTTCTTCTTCAAGTCGACCCGACGAACTCCAGCAATCATCTCTGTGTGGTGAAGGAAATACGAGAAGAACAGGTTAACTCCTCAGCCTTTATATAGGCAAAAGAGAACACACCAAATTCCAACAAATTCTCGATAATCCACCAAAAAAATCAGCCTTGAAGAACGAGTCAGACTTGACCGTTTCATGCTTCATTCAAAGTGTTTCAAATTACGAGAAATTTGAAAACTTTGAAGGGTGTCTTGTAGAAGCATAAAAAATATGCTGTAGAGTTATACGCAGCATTTTAGTGCTGGACAGCGTAAAATATAACTTCAGATCCATCGGCGTACAACAGAGCTTTTTTGCTAAGTACAGCGTAAAATATAAGCTCAAGGATAATCCGCGTAATGCAGTATTTCCAGGCTACTTCAGCATAAAAAGGGAATTATACCGCCTTTATGGCGTAAAATCATCCGCTTTTAATGCAGCATAAAAGTATACGAGAACGCTTCATATTCCTCAAATGAATCAGTCAAATCATGCAGTAAACCTGACGTTTGACTCCTGACAAAGAGTACTGCACGACTATCCAGACGACGGCTGTAATGATGGTGCGGCACAGTGACCCAAACCGTCGTTTAGTGATATTTCCTTGGCATAAACTGCTTTTACGCATACAAGGAAATACGCTGCCTAGTTTTACACAGGCAGATATGAGCTTTTTACGCTCCGCAGAAGACAAACAGACTGTCACGTTAAAAGCTGCTCTTCGTATAGAGCTCGAGGCACGTCTCTGCATTTAATGTTCAGAAAGGTGGCAGATCTTCGAGACATGCCTCTACATTTAATGCACAGGATGGGGACAAATCTCTGCATTTAATACAAGAGATTTGATTATATCTCCAAAGACTGGACAAGCCATAATTACAGCTAAAACGTCTACATTATAACCCTGCACATTACGCCATCAGGCTATTTTTATCTATAAGAGTACGTTGTACGCTATCTCCTTGGAATACGCCACCGAGCTATTTTCATCTATGAGGAGCACGTTGTATGCTATCTCTTTGAAATACGCCAACTCAGGCTACATTTTGCATTTGGACGTGAGAAGGCTATTTGGTCCAGAATGCGCTCAAGGCCTCAGTCAAGGAAGTAGGATCAGCTATCTTCTACGCTAGCTACCTGTCTATGCAGCATCAGGCTTCTACACCTACCAGGCTTCTACGCCTACCTGGCCTCTATGCCAGTTCGATAACTACAAGGCTTCTACGCCATGGTGACAGTTATTGGCTTCTACGCTAACCTTTTCTACGCGAGGGACAGTTACCTACGTGGCTTGCATGCCGTAATCTTTGCAGCAGTTATACGCATTATCTCTTAATGGGATGCACGTCACATGCAAGTTCAGAAGATTATTTATATGTGGGTAGCAGTTATTGTAACCGCCGCATAAAAAGTGCCATACTCTCCACTATCCGGCTTCTACGCTGACTGGATGGTTACTGTCAGTAAAAATCCTATAAATAGAGACCTCTATTGACAGAGGTCCGGGGGGGGAGAAAAAAAGAAGAAAGGTCGGAAATTGATCTTTGAGATAGAAGAATCCAGAGCTCAGACAAAGATTAGTGATCGACGATTTTGGCATCGAGCAACCACTCCCTCTTGCAATCTTTGAAGCATCTCCTTCTTCTACAGCACTTCTTCATCATCGTGTGGTCCAAGGGACAAAGTGATCGACTGCAGATCAGACTCCTATAGCAATATTTACCCAGATTAAAATTTGTACTTAACATCCTCGTATAGGATTAATAGTACTTCTTGTTTGTAAACCTAAGAAAGTGTTTTTGTATAACCTAGTTTTATTTCTTCCGTTTATTATCAAACAAAGGCCTGACATAGCTTTCACCATGGGGATACTGAGTGGGTTCATGAGCAATCTAGGTGTTGAGTATTGGAAATCTATGAAGAGAGTGATGAGATATCTCAAGAGGAATCAGAAGTATGCATTGTACTACAACGGTCACTAATGGAAGGCTTCAGTGATGCAAACTGGTGCTCGAAAATAAAGAGCAAAAGGTCCACATGAGGATTCATCTTCTCCATGGGTGGAGCTATTATATTATGGAAGTCAAAGAAGCAGATAATGTTCTTTCATTCCTCCATAGAATTTGAGTTCTATGCACTGGCTATTACAGTGGATGAAGCAGAATGGCTTCAGGAGCTCATATATAATTTTTTATTGGTTGGTACGCAAATTTTGGCGGTACCGATTTACTACGACAACCAAACGACTGTCGTGGTGGCATCAAATAATCTCTTTAATGGTAAGAAGAGGACTGTGCGACTTAGACACATGGCAGTAAATAATCTTATTAAGACTGGAGTCATTGCCGTAATTGATATTCGGAGCCAGAAGAATCTGGCGGATCCATTCACTAAAGGCCTTAAGCGCCAGCTTTTATAGGACAACTAGTAAAATGGACTTGAAGGCATTATGATATTGTGCCTTTATAATTCTACCATAAAGATTTATGTTATTAGTTCAAAGAGAAATCTACTAGGCATCTAGATTTTGGTTCAAATAAGGATCATTGACTGGGAGAATATCAGGAACAGTGGGTAGTTTGAGACATTAAGAGGTTACGGACCAAGAACTACTGGTGTCTATTATTTGTTCTTTGAATAGAACAAGTCCTGTGTGAGGATGGATATGAGCCTTAATGAGTTCACGGTCATTTTGAATGTACGACATACTTTACAGGAAGAACGGGTGGCTTGACACCATAAAGGGGATGGTATCCCCATACCACTGGCATAACACTAGAATGAGGTGAGAGCCTCGGCCTAGAGCCATGTCATAGCGGTAGTAGCACCGCATATAGGCAGGTATCCTATTGTCAAAGATGTAGAGAGTAGTAGCATAACACTACAAAGATGCAGTTGACCTTATGCTACAGTGGCACGACACCACCAAGAGGTTGCAGACCTCGTCTTTGGGCCATGTCGTAGCGGCGTAGTACCGCAAAGGAGCGCAATGCTCCATGTTGGGTAGTACAACACTACAAAGAGGTTTGGGAACTCATGTTACTGTGGTATGACAATACCAAGAGGTTGCAGACCTCGGCTTTGGGCCATGTCATAGCGGCGTAACACCGCAAGGAAGCACAAGGCTTCATGCTGGAGAATTTTAAACTCTCTGAAATAACTCACCTAAGTGTATGGAAAGAGATGTAGGCCGTCTCTTGAGAGTAAACTTGTAGACACCCAAGATATATACACCAAGACCAGGTCAACACAGGGCCTTTAACGTGCGACCAAATGCACAACTTATGTCAGTGTGTGAGTGGAAAGAATTGCAGCTATGTGCATAATTCAAGGCTTAGTCCATTCTTGTATCATACTGTTATTTGACCCATGCGGGAATATTCAATTCGTAAGTGACATCTATCATAATGCATGATGGGTAGTCACTGTAGGGAATACTCAACCAATATATTAAGATATGTGGGGGATTGTTTGAGATTTTCCTTTAGTTGTGTGAGTTTTTCTTTCACAAAGCTAGAAATATAGTCCCACATTGAAAATACTCCAAGTGGGTATCTCAATATAATACTATGTGGGTGTTGAGAGATGCACATAGGGTAGTGGCCCAAAGGTGGGTGTCATGTGGGATATTTTACAAGTAGGATGAAGGCTAAACTCCTCAAAGAAAGTACCTTTTTGTCACTCTCTGGAAACAATTTTTTTAGGAGTTAAGCCCCAAAGGGGCTTAGCGAATTGGACTCGGGCTTAAGGACGCAAGGTGGCATTTTGATGGCACACTTTGCACTTAGCACGTCAGCATCGTCGCATGGTGCTTGTGCGCATTTGTTGTAGTTGTTTTATGTGAGAGTTTTTGTGCAAGTTGTATGTGTGGTTGTTAGTACGGGTGCATGCGTAGGCTCATGAGCGGGCTATACACGTGCTATGCATGGTTATGCATGTATGCGCATATGCACGCATGCGCTTCTTCACTACTTTGCGCATAAGATGCTATATTGTTGGTTTATGCACGCAGGAGCAACTGCGGCTGTGCTGTTGTACGCATATACGCAAATAGCGTAGTTGAAACATGATTTTGTTGATTGGAGGATTTAAACAGTTATGGGAAGATTAGATTAATTAATCTGATCTGATTTTTGTGGGATTTAAATTTAATTCGTTTATATCTTTCTGTAATGGGTTGGCGGCTAGGATTAGGGTTAGGGTTTCTACCCTACTATATAAATACTCTCTTCGTGACCCTTTGAGAACTGAATTCAAAATTGAGAGAGAGAGAATATCGTCCTGCTGCCACTATTGGAGTCTAGGAGTTCGTACGAGTTCTTGACAGAGATAACGGCGAGCATTCTAGTAGTTCTTCTCAAAACTTGCTAGTTCTTGAGAGCATATCGTGTGGGACAAATTTTGCTTTGAGTAACGGTGATCTTCATCACCCCAACAAGCAGTTGTTCCTTTTTCTCTTCTTTTTCTTCTTCTTCTTCTTCTTCTTCTTCTTCTTCTTCTCTTATGTGAAGTTGTAATTTGTTCTATACTTTTGCAACTACATTTGCAAGAAATAATGAGAGTTTGTTACTTTGTTTTTCTAATCCTCAGAAGCTGTAATCAGAATTTTTTACATATAATAGTTCTTCGTTGGAATTGAGGATATCAGAGAGAGAACTTTTGTGTGAACCTTTGATCTCGACTACAACTTCAGGATCCAATAGAGGGTATACCGAAAGGCTTACGTAAACCTCTCTTCCTGGCTTCGTTCATCCATCTTTTGATTAAATCTCGGGATTAACAAAATTATAAGTCTCAAATTATAAATAACCATATCTATTATATTAAAAAAACTCAACACAAAGATTAAGTATAGAGAGAATATTACAACCTTATAATAAAAAAATTATTTTTAAATAATTCATCAATTTGAGTCCACCGGTACTTTTGCTATGACATTTTGCTACTAACATCTCTTCTTTTATCTGGATTTTTTATTTGTAGTTTTTATCTATATATTTGTCTGTAGTTCTGTAGATCTTGAGAAACACTATTATTTTGGTTGAATATTGTCTTGCATGGAGTTTGAATTATCATATGCCTAGCCAAGTTATCATTGTTGTCATGATGTGTATTTTTAACTAAATGGAGGAGATGAATTAAAAACCATTAAATTGCATTATTTATGGTTTCAGAACATCTAAATAAATAATAAAAAAATTAGCTGCTATAAAGAAATAAGGATAAGATAAACAGTAAATTTTATATGAAGGAAAAAATTCATGCCGATTTGTACATAACAGAAAAAGTTTCAAAATATTGTAGAATAGGGGATGGGGTGCCAGTGAGACTGGCGCCAACATAGAAAGAAGTCGGGCGCCAGTTGAACTGGAGTCAAACTTCAAATTTTGAAGTTGGGTGCCATTCCATCTAGCTTAAATTTTGAAGTTCGACGTCAGTCCAACTGGCGTCCCACTTCTTCCAATGGCATAGGCTAGATGTACCCACGCACTTGTGCTTAAATATTCAGGTGCATGTCGTGACAGCCGGAGCTAACAGGCTATCTAGAATCCAGAGCTTGCTTCCTGGCTAGGATTCGAGATACGAGAGCCATAGTGTAAAAAATATATCTCGCCAAGTGGATTCTCCGAAAGATTGTAAGTTTGCCATTTTATTACATTTTATTAAATTTTCCCTTGTGTTTTGCTAACATTGGTTAAAATGATACAAGGCTAGGTGACCTTACTTACAGACGTTGGTAGGGAGTATCGTTTCTATGCAACCGAGCTTATATATTTGAGGAGCTCTAGATGATTATAGCATGAGTGGAGTAATAAACTGACTTGCCAATTGCGTACATCTTTATTTATCAACCGAACTTACATATTTTAGTATATTTTATTTCAGTAGATTTATTAAAAAACCTACAAAATCTGGTGGGGAGTCAATATATAAAAAAGTACTAATGAGGGGCCATTCACCCATTCAACAGAACCAATATGTTCATTATGTGAGTGCACACAAACTTAGGTGGTCTTTCTAATCTTGCCTTAGGACCAGTTACATGGCATACGATATATGTGTCTGCAAGTATAAAAGTGTCACGCATAAAGCAACAGGGTTCATCTTGTAATGCCCCCCTCCACGTCGGCATTATGTATCAAGTGAGTGGGCAGAACTTCGTTCTCTGATTTTTGTATGCCTTAATAATAATATGAGTTTTTGCTTGCAATGTTTTCATAAGAGAATGATAGAACCTGCCTTGCATGTTAATGAACGAACTCACCTAGCTTATCTTTGAAATGATAAGTCTGCTTAACGAAGAATCTTGAAACGCTTGTCTAAGAGTGCATGAACATGTTCACTATCGCCTATGCTCCGAGAGAACTATATCGTGCCTGAATATGTTCAAATGATAAGTCGAATTGCCCCGCAACAACGATAACTGTTCTGATGGTTCGTCTCGTCTGCATCCTAAAGTTTATTTGATAGTTTTTCCATGCATTTGCATCGGTTGGACAATGACTATTAGTGGAGAGCTGAACTGAATGCGTCATTAGCCACCATGGGTCACAACTGCCTATAGTATCAGATGAATGAGTCATTGGTATGCTGGTCCAACAGCTGCCGATCCTGAGATACTCAGGGACCGCCCTGCATATAGCTAGTTCATTGAGTTGGCTTGGATAGAGGACTGCCCCTAAGATGTGCATTGTGTGTCTAGCTATGCATTTGTCCCTAGTGTCTCACGAGACATGCTGCACATACCCTGAAACAGAACAACGGCTTGTCTTTCTTATTGCATATGAAACTCTGTTTTAAAAGATGTTTCCAAACTATGTAATATGACTCTGCTATCCAACTACATGAAATGAACATAGGTAATACTAGAAAGATCACTAGTAATGTAATATTTTATAACATGATTACTTAGTATTAGTTTTCGTGAATGCTTGCTTCTGTTCAGTTGTTTTATCTCACCAGTACTTATAAAAGTGCTGACCCACCAACAATTTACTTGCTTGCAGGTACTGGATCATCCGAGGGAGCGATAGGCGTGCCTAAGTCCCTAAGACCCGGAATTCTGGTTTCGATTGTGCCCCTAGTTGTTATCGTATAAGGGGACATAATGTATGGAACGAATGCCTTTGCTAAGAGAACCCAAGTCCCTCGATTTGTCCCGAATACTCAGTTGGCTAAATGCATTGCATTGCAATAATGTCCCTTTCGCTGCTTACTAGATTGATGTGATGATTGCCAAACACAACTGAAACGATGAAGCCTTGTGCGGGGGCAACCCTAGGCTCGCACGACATAACGTCCCAGTATCGAACGAGCCATTCCTTCCTCACACTCGCGGGACAGGCGCCGAGGCGCGGTGATGCGCGTCTGGTGCGCCGAGGCGCAGTGGTTCACGTCTGGTTCATCCGGCTACGGGGGCGAGGAAGCGGCGGTCCGGACGAGCGGCCCTTCGGTTCGCGGGGCCGGGGTGTGACACATCTTACCCATACTTACCATCCGTCCTTTCCTATCAAGTACAATAATGATAGTTGCATACAGATATATTGAATCAACACTTACGTGTCACATGTGTGTCCCTTTAGAAGACAATCGTTAAACTCATAAATATTGTGCGTAGTGCAATCCATTTTCTTCCAAACATTACCAACAGACCTCTACGCAGATAGGCGTTAGCATGATGCCTATCTCTATATGAATGTCACTAACACCACAAGCCATCCTGGACTGTAGCTGGTTAGACGGCGATCATTTCAACTAGCTACACTGAAGGTTTCCGAATAACTTAGGTTAGTACTTCACCTAGCACCACTACCGCGTTAGTACGTCATTGTCGTTCTCCTGGGCCACAAGCTATATAATGGGCCGGGCTGGGCTCAACCCGAGAGAGGAAGCGGGCCGGGTCGGCCCGGGCCAGTCAAAATTTTTTTGGACCCAGTCTGGACACATTACCCGGTCAAGGGAGGACTGGGCTGAACCAGTCTGGGTCCGGGCCGGTTCAAAGTTGGGCCGGGCCGGCCCGTAAAAAGGTTTTTTTTTAACGTTGTATATTTATATATAATAAGTTAATAAATTTATATAACAAATTATAAGTTGTTCGTTAGCAATTTTTTTATAATTATATATATATTTTTATAAATAAAAAATTATAAGTTTTTTGTTAGAAAATTATAATATTATATATATATTAAGATTTTTGTATATGAGTTATTTGTTAGTAAATTTAGATAAAAATATTATATAGAAGTTAAGATTAGTAAATTTTATAATTTTTTTATATAAGTAAATTAAATTTTTTTTATATCAATTAAAAGTAAACAACATTAGCCAACAAAAACACATAATTAAGGCAAAATTTTGTGGAGGAAAAAGTTAAATTTTTTTTATTAATGCTAATAAAATTTAAATCTATTATAACATTAACTAACAAAAAAATTGAAACTTGAAAATAATATTTTATTTTCATAAACTTTGTAAAAAAAAAGTATAAGTATTTTTTTCTTTTTCACCGTCCATCTTTTATCCGAGTTTTTAGTTAAGATCCTCCTTCAATAGTGTCATCCAAAGTAAGAGATTGAAAGGCCAGCTTAGTGATGTCGGCACTTTTATCTTTTAAGTTTTGAGTTTGTTTTCCAGCACGAACCCAATTTTGAACGCAAATACAGGCTTCCAAAATATCTGGTAGCATCATGTTCCTTTTTTTGCTTAACATCATTGAACCTACACTAAAATAAGATTATGATGCTACCATGGACACCAGGACCATTAGAATATCACGTACTATAGAAGAAAGTATATGATACATTTTTTCGTGTCTCTTCCACCATTCTAAAATTGAAAAATAAGATGCAGATTCATCTTCTTCATAAGAATTTAAATATAAGGATAATTCTTGAGTGGGTAGGGAAGATTGTTATTTTTTCTCTTTGCAATATGTAATGCCCCGCTCCACGTTGACATTATGTATCAGGTGAGTGGACAGAACTTCGTTCTCTGATTCTTGCACGCCTTAATAATAATCTGAGATTTTGCTTGCAATATTTTCATAAGAGATTGATAGAACATGTCTTGCATGTTAATGAACGAACACACCTAGCTTGTCTTTGAAACGACCATGTCTGCTTAACAAAATGCTTGTCTAAGAGTGCATGAACATGTTCACTATCGCCTATGCTCCGAGAAAATCATATTATGCCTGAATGTGTTCAAGTGATAAGTCGGCTTGCCCTGCAACAATGATAACTGTTCTGATGGTTCGTCTCGTCTGTATCCTAGAGTTTATTTGATAGTGTTCCATGCATTCGTATCGGTCAGACAATGGCTATTGGTGGAGAGCTGAACTGCATGCGTCATTAGCCACCATGGGTCACAGCTGCCAATAGCATCAGATGAATGAGTCATTGGTATGCTGGTCCAACATCTGCCGATCCTGAGATACTCGGGGACCGCCCTGCATATAGCTAGCTCATTGTGTTGGCTTGGATAGATGGACTGCCCCTAAGATGTGCATTGTGTGTCCAGCTATGCATTTATTCCTAGAGTCTCACAAGACACACTGCGCATACCCTGAAATAGAACGAACGACTTGTCTTGCTTATTGCATATGAAACTTTGTTTTTAAAGATGTTTTCATAAACTATATAATATGACTCTGCTATCCAACTGCATGAAATGAACATAGGTAAAACTAGAAAGATCACTAGTAATGTAATATTTTATAACATGATTACTTAGTGTTGGTTTTAGTGAATGTTTGTTTCTGTTTAGTTGTTTTATCTCACCAGTACTTATAAAAGTGTTGATCCACCAACAGTTTACTTGCTTGCAGGTACTGGATCGTCCGAGGGAGCGATAGGCGTGCCTCAATCCCAAAGACCGAGAATCCTGGTTTCGATTGTGCCCCGAGTTATTATCGTATAAGGGGGCATAATGTATGGAACAAATGCCTTTTCTAAGAGAACCCAGTCCCTCGATTTGTCCCAAATACTCAGTTGGCTAAATGCATTGCATTGCAACAAATGTCCCTTTCCGCTGCTTACTCGATTGATGCGATGATAGCCAAAATACAACTTAAACGATGAAGCCTTGTGCCGGCGCAACCCCAGGCTCACACGACATCACGTCCTGGTAACGAACGGGCCATTCTTTGCCCCGTCGGGAAGGCGCCGAGGCGCGGTGATTTTCGTCCGGTGCGCCAAGGCGTGGTAGTTCGCATCCAGTTCAATTCGGCTACGGGGGCGCGGTGGTCCGGCCGAGCGGCCCCTCGGTTCGTGGGGCCGGGGCATGACACAGTACACGTTAGCATGTGATAATTTAGACTGGAGCTACTACTACCTTGAACAGTCGCAGCTGGTTGGTCGATAAAACTCTTTCTTCATATAAAGTAATTAAACTATCTAAATTTTTTTTAATTTCTACTTTTAAGCTACCACCTCAACATTCATATTGTCGTTAAAATCGTCTAATAATATATATATATATATATATATATATATATATATATATATATATATATATATATATATATATATATATATCACCTAATTTAATCTTAGGATAAAAAATCGTAGCCAAACAATATAGAAGAGGTATATCACCCAATATTTTAAAAAAAATTCTTCCATTTTGGAAACAACATAATTAAAACTAGGATCAGTTCTATATTTAAAAATAAATAAGATATGTTAATAATGTCAGTTAAAGCTAAAGGAGAAGTTGGATAATAAACTCCAAATAAAACACATATAGCATTGCAAAATAATTCAAAAAATTCAAAAATAGAACTAGCAATTAACCAATCATTTTTAATTACTTGATAATCAAAACTAGGATTAACATTACAATCATGTGTAATAACATCTTTAAATTTAGTAGAAGATTTTACTATTAAATAAGTAGAATTCTATCTATGTGGTGCATCCTTAACAAATCTCCTAAAAGTAATATCATATTGTGTACATAAAGTTTTAAAACCTTGTTATCTACTTGCAGAAGTGTTCAAACTTTGTAGACATAATCTAACATTTTCTAAATTTATTTGAAAGAATTCAAGACATTCTTGTACAATTAAATTAATAATATAATAAGCACATCTAACATAAAAAGTTTAACTTCTAGTATAGGAAAAAATTATGATTTAAAACATTAATAAAAGAAGCATTATTACTAGCATTATCAAAAGAGATTAATTTTTTTATTGTGAATATCATATTCACGTAAAAATTGTATTACAGCTCCATCGATTACAGCGCGAGTATGTGGAAATTATAAAGGTCGTAGACAAAAATAAGTTTTTGCAACATCCATTTTGGATCTAAATAATGTGTCGTGATACAAATATAAGCATAATTTTGTTTAGTAGTCCATATATTAAAAGTTAGAGCATATATTAGAAGTTAGAGCATATTTACTAACATTTACAAAACTTTCTTTTAAAGCAACCTTTTCTTTTTCAAAGATTTTCATATCCTCTGCTCTAGTACTAGATCTAAAAACTTTAGTAAAACAAGGATTAAGGGTACTACACAAGATTATCGATAGGAAGAATTTGAGGATGAGAAGGCGTTGTGGAAACTCGTTGCATTCAGATGCGCAAGGACTTGATACAACATATTTGTCGGATTTTAGTATAAAATATATAGAGATGGGAATAGGGCTATGAATCGTGCGGGGTACAAAAAATTTTAGTAGAGAATCATATTTTCGAAAATAGCGCATATACAGATGAGTTGCAAAGAATGGTCGTTGAGAATCAATGGGCTAAGAATGTGGAAAGCATTGGTGTTTGAAACGAAGTTGCACATGTAGCTTGTTCGACTTCTCTATCACTGGGCTTGGCTTAAATGCATATATTTTTGAGACATCAAGGATATGTGTAAGATCTAGAATAAGTGATATATTGAATTCGAATGGAGCTGCATGGAGGATTATGGTGTGTTAAGGTATTTGCATGATTATTGCACATAGAATAGAGAAGGTAAATTGGAAGCAATGTTTGGAACAACAGTTTGGTATTATCGAGGGAAAACAAGTTGAATGTGGGACCAAAACCGAATAAAAAGCTGCTTATAATTATTAAGACGAGCAGGAATGAGTATGAGTTTAGGTTCGAGGACGAACCTTATTCAGAGTGGTATATTATGTAATGTCCCACACCATAAGGTGTATTACGATGATTCGATAGTTGGGAGAAGTATTAATTCGGATTATTTTTATGTGCATGTGGTATGTGGAGTCCCTAGTGATCAAAGTATCGCCTTCCAACGGACAGAGGCATGGAGTGTGCAACATAGTTTGGATCGGCGGCTAGTTTAGAATAGTACAAGAGATCGTGCATAACGTCTAATTGCATAGTCAGATTAATAGGCTATATCGGCTCGGCAGAACAATTAGCAGATCTGGATAAGGTGGAAAGGTCATGACCCTTCTTTTATACTCCTTCATGCCTTAACAAAATAACTCACCTTGTATGTTGAACACTAAGAATGGATCATTGAACAAGTATATCGAAGCGTGCATTAGTGCACGAGAATCAGGTAGTAATGCTTTGTCAACAAAGTGAGCAGTTGTGGTTCGAAACCACGCAACTGTCAAAAGGGGTATGGTGCCCATGGAAGTATCAAATGTGGCATGGTGCCTCGGTATATCGGAATCCGCGAGTAGCCAATCACACTGATCGGATATGTAGATGACGCGAGAATAATATATTGTGCCGAGTATATATGTATATTGCTTTACTTTCATTTCGGTAGCCATGCATGTGCTTTATAGTAACTGCCCATGCATTCGCATGGTCATGGACAACTTGTGCACGGATTTAGCTTTCCTCGAATGGTATCTGGGGCACTGTGATCGGTTCATCTTAGGAGAGAATTATGGTGCTTCAGAGCACGGTATAGCAAGACATCCATTTAGGCTTGCAACCTACAGATGGAATATCATAACACATACTTGGAATGTGCTTCGGCACAAGGTATTACAGACCTTCAGTTGGGATTGCTACTGGGACTGATAGGACGCACCACAATGCTATGTAATAGTCCTTCATGGTGTCAATATCACCAATAACCTCCATATAGATAAGACGACGTGCTAACGTATGGCTTATGCAGGGACGCCAATGTTCACCTTGCCTCGTGCAAGGGTGGACGCTTCGATTATGGTAAGAAGTCACTATTAAGTGATGCGGTTCAGTAGGTTTTCTGTTTTACTTACGCTATTAAGTATAACATGCCTACATGCTTACATGCTTACAATGTGTACATGCTTTCCTGCTTTCAGTATATACCATAAATATGCACTGTAATCAATCTAGTTCAACATAGCAAGATCACCATATAAATTGTATGCTTCATATGATTACTTAGTGTCAGTTTAGGCGAGTGGGCTATCTCATTCACTAGTAGAAGATGTTTACTGATACCCAACCCTCAGGTACGAAGGTTTGCTCGATCGTACCAAGGCGTTGGAAGCTCGGATAGGCAACATGAAGATGTCTGGCTGAGGATGCTTGCTTGGATATAAAAGACATAATGCACGGAATGGCAAAATCCTTTGTGAACAAGAAAGATTATTAGTGTTGTAAGCCAATTTGGCATATTCAGTGGGACCATTGAGAGCTTTTGTAATCAGCCGCTTGATCAATAAAAGTGATTCATTTCGTATATTTCGTGTGACCTATTTATGACTCTATTTCTTCTGCTACAATGTCGTCATTTTGAGATACACCATTTATTGTTTTATCTTCTTGTCTTGTACAAGTACAATCTAGACTTGTACGACATCACGTTTAGTAGCTACTTTTCGATTATACGGAACCGGAACGTGACAAAAAGTGATAGAGACTAACATAATAAAAGATATCACTCTTAGGTACTATTTGGGAAGGAAAAATGAGAGGAAGGAAGAAGTTTAGGAGAAAATGAGAGAAAAATCAGAAGTGGTGGTGTTTGGGAAAGAGGAGAAAATGGAGGAGGGAATTTTGTGAGGAAAAACTATGTGGGTCCCACTAATTTTTTTTCCCCAAAATGGGAGAAAATGGAGAGAAATGTGAATTTTTTTGGAAGAATTTATCCAACTATCCTTCAAAAAGGTAAATATAAATTATGATTTGAGAATACCAATGATTAAATAGTAATTATATATTTATCTACAAAATAAAATTATTTTTAAACTTTTTCTTTTCCTACTTTTTGTTCATCCAAACGAAGGAAAGAAAAATTAACTTTGCTTTCATTTTACTCCCCTCAATTTTCTTTTCCCGCAAGTTCTCCTTTCCCTCTCCACAAAAGTTTTCAAACACAGTGTCAGGGTGTAAAAGTGGTAGAAAGCAACACACAATTAATTAGGAGATAACACACCATTTCAAACACCTAAATTCCTTTTCATTTCACACACTTTTTTTTTCTTTTCTTCGTACTATCTCTTACTCTTTCAAACATTATTATTTGTGGTTTCGAATACCATTATAGAAATTTAGAGTTATTAGAAATTGTCACAGTCGGATTGGGGACGACAAATGACTAAGATGATTCAGATAGTCCTAACAATAGTCAGAACTGACAGTCTTAGGACAATGATATATATAACTCTATGTCCTAGGATTGATAGAATTTTGATAGTTCAAACAACAGTCAAGACTATCGGAATACTGACACTCCTTCGTCGTCCTCAACCCGACACTTAAGATTTCTAAAGCTTTCAAATCCTTATATAATAGGATTCAAAACCACCAATAATGATATTCAAAAGAGGTAGAGGTCACAAGAGGAAAAAAAAAATTGTGTAAGAGAAAAAATGTATAAGAGTTCGGATGTTTGAAATTGTGTGTTGTCCATAATTGTATATAAGATGTAATAGTCTCTTTCATTTTAGGTGTTGTCACTAGTAATTTTGGAAGTATATTAGGATCTTGAGTGGGCTAGTTTGGACTTTGAAGGGGGTCGTTTATTAAAGAAAATCTATGACATGGGTTTGTGATCAGCACAATTAATGGCACATGTTCTGCTGCCGCTGTTTGTTTCCTTTGCCAAGTTCTCACCACACAATTAGATGACACGAGTTTGAATCTTTACTAAAGGAAGGAACGGGTTCATACTGTGTGGGACATGCAAATATATTTGTGGTCGGTCAAGATATTGGCTTGGATCGGCATGATTAGAGAAATTGTCATTGAATGCAAATATTTAATTTGGAAGTGAGATCACGGGAGAGAGTTGGTGCAATCAATTAATTGAATGGCATGGTCCACACCGCTCAAGTCATTATTTAACGTATGAATGATAAAAGGAGTAATATTATTTTTATAATCTCTCGGTACCTTTTGTCATGATTGATATTACAATAACCTGAATTTTATTCATGGATAAGAATAGAACATATACTATTTACAGAAATCAGAAATTTATTTTACTTTACAGGAATCTAATTCTCCATGAATTGAGATGATGATAATGATATTGATAATGATATTGATAGGGGTGATATCGACGGATCGGTTCTTTGTCGGTTGACATTGTTATCGGTGAAGCTGAAGCTGGGAGCGGCGATCTCGGTCTTGAATTTGATTTTGAACTATGAAACGGGTTTTAAAATTTTTGTAGAACTTGAATAAGAAAAACAATGAAACTAAAATTACAAAACTATAAACTGAAATGAGAGAAAGAGAGAGCAAGCCTGCTAAAAAATTTAAAAATAAGTCCTGTTATATGTAAACATAATTAAAGTTGTTTTTCATGTCATATACCAATGACGCAAAGTTTATTTTTTTTTATTTATAAAAAATGATCCATGTATATAAGTAAAATTTAATAAGAAAATATCAATTAACTTTCATGTATGACGAAAATTGTATTGATCGAACGAATATACAGTCTAAATATTAGAAAAATTACTACTCAAATTCGTAAAATCTCCAGTGGCGTCTCCAAAACCACAAATACCTTCTAGTTTTATAAAAAATAAATAAAAAAATAAAAAAAATAAAAATAAAATAAGATAAATCAACAAAATTAAATTATAATATATGCGAACAAAGAATGCATAAATCAAAAAAATATCAAATAGAACCAGTATATAATTGAAAAATGTACTTGTCATCAAAAGAAATAAATTAAGCATTAACTAGAAAAAGTAACGAACATCAACAATAAAAGAACCATCACAAAAAAAAAAATCCTCCTTACATTTTAGACGCAAAATTATTACTTATGGTTTGAATATCAACTTTATCAAGAAATTTATTCTCAATATATAACAAAGTTGTCACGTCACGGTACTGAAACACGAAACGAGGGTATAACACGGCCAGCTACGCACTACAGAATACATCAGTACCCCGCAATACGGTTATTACTGTCAGTAGACAATGGGTGCATACTATAGAAGGATAAAAAATCTAGATCCATGCGCCCAACGAACATGCACCCCAAGATCGTCTCAGAAGAAATCAGACGGCAGAATGACCATGCGGCCAAGGAAAAACAACATCCATGCGCCCCAATATTGGCCACATAAAGGCCTGACACAAAGATTATGTCTGATACAAAATCTTCAGAAAGGAACTTTCTGAATGTCTCGAAAGACGTGGGCTCACTAAACGACAGAACCTCACGCCAGCATAAACTTTACTCCTGACGGGTGTGCAGCGCCACGTGTATAACACAACAAAGGCTCCATGCGTTCCATGCGTCTCTGGCCTCATGTGGTCCAGACTCCATGCGTTCCATTCGTATCTGGCCCTATGCGTTCTAGACCCCATGCGTTCCATGCGTCTCTGGCCCCATGCGTTCTATGCGTCTCTAGTCCCATGTGTTCCACACTCCATGCGTCACTGGCCCCATGCGTTCCAGATTCCATGCATTCCATGCATCCCAGACTCCATGCGTCCCACGTGGCAGGGTTCCTTGAGACGAAGTCTTTCTGTTGTGACTGAAGTAATTCTCTCAAACTAAATGCGGGCAACGTGCCAAGCTGACAAAGTCACACAAACAAAAGACGAGAACCGCTCAGATCTTCAGTAACAATAAATCGCAACAAAAGTTCACATGGCAGTTCGACCTGGACTCTACTACATCTTGTTAAGGATATACATGTGGAATCCTGCCCATTGTATACGTCTATAGTTGCAACCTCATTCTATTGAAGGAGCCCCTTGCAGCCACCAAACAGAAGCACATGTGGCACCTATAGCCCATTAACATGACTGCTATAAATATGAGAAACTTAGACGTTCCAAAGATGGTTTTTCTGCTTCAGAGACCATACCCCTCCAAGCGAGCTACGTACCTGCACACATGCTCAAGAGAGAGAAAAGAGAAGAGAGCATCATCATTCCCTCGCTGGACCGTCAACGGAGTAAAGGAGTCGCAGCCGTATTCGATCTCCATCGTCACATTCTCCAGATAAAAAAATATTGTACTTAGATTTTCTGTCTAGGAATTTTTTGTACTATTTTTGTTTGTTGTTGAACAAAAGTTTTCCAAACTTACTTTAATGGCGAACAAGGTGGCGACTCTGCTGAGGACATCATTCTCTTATGATGAGAAGGTCGTGACGCAGTTCGACCCAGAGGATGCTGGTTGTACGCTTCGACCAGCAGGCATTCGAGGAAATGCTCTCTGAGGGCGGCGCTTCACCGGGGCTGGCAAAGTCTAAGAAGACCTGCAGGACATGGGTTTCATAGGCCGTTGTGCCTCACCCAACTGTGGAGCATGCGCTCCCCGACTCCCTCCCTGCCACAGGGAATGCACACCATGCATCCACACGAGCTGACCCCACTCATGCGGCAACCTCTTTTGACAAGAAAAGTGCTCAGCACTAGAGCTTTGGCAGAGAAAAATACTACGACGCCAGGAGTTTGAGCGCTAAGACACGGTCCATGCGTCCACATTAAAGGCCGCATAAGGAGGACTATGCCGCATCGGTCGACAACCGCAGGCAGATGGTCGCATCCGGCCAGGACAACAACAGAAGTTTCGTCTTCGACCGAATCTCACGCAACGCTGATTCCATACGCCATGCTGAGAAAGATGAAGATTTAAACTTGGACTCTTCATACTACCCACCGGTGCGTGCTAGGACGAAGAAGTCTAGGAAAATACGAGCTTGCCAAGCTTAAGTAATTGCTCATTCGATCGACCATCAGTAGGCGCCGTAGCAGTAATACGTTCCCCTGACAAAAAGTTGTATAAGACTGACCCATGCGTCCGCAGTGGAAATTGGACATGTTCAGTCTAAAGAGGCTTTTATTAGCAACCTAGGAAAAGTTCTTGTATCAACCCCAGGCCAGGAAGAAAAGTCAACACCTACGCACCCATGTGCTCGGTCTACCCGGGCTCATAAGAAGGGTGCAAAGGTGAATCATCCCTCGCTTGACTGGCGCAACATGATCAATCACAAGCGCAAAGCGAAGGAAAAAACTACGTCATATGAAGTATCCTCACCAGGACATCACTGTGCCAGCATTATCATCAACTGCTATTGTAACAAAGTAGTAGTACCCACAAACAGGCAGTCGATATTCCAACGGCTGCAACCATAGGCACCCATCCGACTGCAACCCGGACAACAGGTGCAAGCACTAGAGAAAGAGGAGCTGCCTTGCCCCTCATGCTATTCTGCTCGGTAGGCCCCCTCCATAAGGAGAGGTTGAAAGTCCAGCATCTCTAGTCCGTCGCTCTCGGTCAACGGGTCAAGAAGATGGGTCCAAGAAGGACATATAGCAGAACCACTAGGGGTAGATCTTTCTCAGGACCCCAGGGGGTTACACAAGCTGGGGGTTGTAATCTCCCGGACCTCTATGACAATCTGACGTTCCAAGAAGATGGTGATTCCTAAGGAACAAATGCTGAGATCCCTGGGGGTAGCCACCCTCGTCAAGAGGACGCAGCTTCCTACGCTGGGGGTAGTGTTCCCTCTGAGTTTGAAGAGGATGCGACACTACCAACTTTCCCGAATGACTATTCACGGCAAGAGTTTGAGGGAAAAAGTGCGACGTCCACCGTCTCATCCATGTCTCCCTATATGAGAACAACATACATGACCAGAAACGACCACGAGGGCCCCAATAATCGACAATACCTCGAAATCCTCAAGGCCATGATGCAAACCATGAGTGACATAATGCAGAATTTGGCACAAGCGATACTGGAGACAAAGGCAAACATGGTCCTGCCACCCTCAGGGCCTGCAATAACTCTTCAAGCTAGGAGTAGCGATCTTTCGGTGATCCATACCAACCCGTCATTCCATAAGGACAGTGATTCCCAGGAAATAGATAAAGACAAGTCTGGAGGTAGTCGCCCTCGACAAGTCAGGAAAGCATCCAAAGCTGGGGGTAGCATTCCCTTAGAGTCGGAAGATGTTACAAAACTAACGGTCTTCCCTGAGGACTGTGTGACTTAGGAATCAGAAGCCCCAAAGACAAAAGAGACTTTCTCCTTCGATGATGATGACGTCATTAAAATCTTCAACGTACTGATGAAGGGCAATACAATTCGGCTACCAAATATCAGATACCCTAAGGACGCAGACAAGGTCGATGACGCCAAGTACTGCCACTACCACCGGTACGTCCATCATCCAACCAAAGATTGCTCTATGTTGAAGAGGTGTATCCAGCAGCTGATCGATTCCAAGGCGCTAACCCTCGACTTCGAGGACAAGACTGTCATTGCAACATAGTGTCCCTACAGTTTTAGTGAATTTTTGGTGACGGAGGCCCAGGACGGTGTTGTCCTGATCCTGATTGCAACAATGGAGGTTGTCAATCTCCCACCATCTCGTGGCCAAACAACCAGGCTAGTACCTCTCAGCACACCATGGGGCGAGGTCATGTGGGTTCACCCTGACATTGCTCAAGAGCTGACACAACAAATAGCATCTTCAACGACCAGGTCAAATGAAAAGAAATACAGGCCGTACCGCATGATCTTTTTCTCAGAAAACATAAATTATAGACTTTGGATGCTCACCGCAGCTTAACAAGTCTCATTCTACACAAAATCTAAGCTTCGTATGACTCATCAACAATGGCGAGACAGTGCTTCTCGATGAAATAAATCTCCAGCAGCAGACAGTGTCCCTCCACGTATTACGTTTATACGCGCAGCAGGCAACGGTCCTCGGAGTAATAAGCATTTTTGCGCACATGTTAATGATCCTATGCACACAATTCAACCAAGTCCTTCATGTGTACGCGATAGTGTTCATCACCTGACTCCCCGTTTGTCACAAGCCAAAGCATCGGTTGTATCTGGTGCAACAAATAATGAGCTACCACCTTTTCATCATTACAGCAAACAATCACTCCGTCTCATGCAGAAGATGGGCTATGATCTTCAGAAGGCTGAAGGTCTAAATTTTGGTAAAGGATGACGTATTCCTTTATAATTCGACAGCTATTACAATATTACTTGCAATGGGCTTGGATACGAAAGTGCTAGCATGCATTGGCGCTTCAGCAAGACTGTAGTCCATAAAGTTCGGGTTCCAGACTCTGTCAACAAATAAGAGGAGATCTGAACTCTTAATCGATGATAGTATATTCTTGAACATACCAAGGACAATGTTTCCTTAATATGATGCTTTATCAAGGACATCGTCTCCTCGATTCAATAGTGCATACAAGCTCGCAAAGCTTAACCAATGTGAGACCCGTCTAAATATTTTAGTATTATTGTATTTTATCTAGTATATGTGTGTTATAGATGTATATTATTTTTTGTATAATTTATGGATTTTTCTAGCTGCTTTTATGTAATTTCTAGAATTATGAATAATACTAGTCACCCTTTGATATATATATATATATATATATATATATATATATATATATATATATATATATATATATATAGCCTTCCCTTTTTCTCTCCTCCTTATTTTTCTTTATTTTTTTTTCTTTCTTCATTTTCTTCTCCCTCTCCTCTCCTCTCCTTGTCCGAACCCTAGCCCTAGCCGTGAAATTGCCTTGGGTAGTAGTGGTAGTAGTTTATTAGTGGGTTTAGGCAAGTACATCTTGCCAATGCAGAAGAACTTGCTATATTACATTTATTTAGCTTCCTTGTATATTTTTATTGCTCTATATTATTCTCTATGAGTTTTTCTACATGTTTACTTCTTCTTATTTTCGGTTTTGATGCCTTGGTAGGAGTAGATCTGAATTCTAAGTTTTTGGGTGTTCATGAGTTTACTTGGTTTTAATCTATTAGAACTTGATATTTTAAAAATTAGTAGTTCAATGCTGATGAGCACTTGATTTTATACAATTTTGGAGTTTACTTTGCTGGATTCAGACTTGAAATAAGGATTTCATGGAGAAAATAAGTTTATAGACTTGGAGCTTTTTCATGGATGAAACTTGAAGTTTTGGGATGAAAAAGTTCCATACGCCCCGCTTGGTATGAGGCCTGGACTTCTCGCTCCAAGTCAGCATGCTGCCATCTTGTTGGACGCATGACCGAATCTGCATATGCGTTCCTTGGCCAAATGTATGGAACTTGAATGAATGAAAGTTTTCTAAGGTCAAAAGATTTTATGCGGACCAATTGTGTATGCAACCAAGAAGAGCATGTGGCTGAGTCATCCATGTGGTTCGGAGCCATGCGTTCCTCTTTTCTTTGAACCTATGACTCAGCACCGCATTGGCACGACTTTCCATAATTTTATCTTTTCCTTCTGACTTCCTTTCTTGACCAGTCATATCAGTCACTTCTTTAACACGGTCAGTCACATCAGTCACTTCTCTGACTTTGTATTTATTGCCTGTCACTCACCGAGTCCCGAGGAGTGGACTTTGCATCTTGCATGCGGCCAGCTCTCCTATGCGGGCATTGTGCTGCATACGTTAAGCTCTTGCATGTGACCAACTTACCCCATGTGCCTATTACTTGGAGTATCTTAACCTCTTATGATTTGTTCTCTTATAGTTTAAATGTTTCCATTATTTAGCCTATTCTGTTTAATTAATATGAATGCAAGCTTTCTCAAAATTGCTTATAACCCAATTTATGACAACCTGGCAGAACCTGGAATTCCCTGAACATGTATTGTATTGACACTATTAATCTTGAACTCCCGACGCCTGACCTGTACTGATACTCTTGATAGTGGCTCGACGAAGCGCACTCATAACATGCTAGAATTAAATATGGATTATATTGACACTATTAATCTTGAACTCCCGATACCAGACTTTCCCTGATATTCTTGATAATATCTCGTCGTATCAAGTTAACCTGACATGTACCGATACTCCTGATAGTGGCTTGCCGAAGCACAATCCTGACATACTATAATTTCATGAACTGAAATGCTTGAATTGATAAGATAAATTCATGTGGTTGATTTTCTTGCTCCTGTCCTGAATGTACTTGTCATGCTACTGTCATGTCCTATCCTTCTTCATGTCTAAGGCAAATTTTTGAGCAGCACGGTCAAAAATTATTAATAACTTGCCCAGGATAACAACTAGAATAATGAATTAGAGGCATCTACAAATATTTCCTGGCTACATGCAATCTCGTTATCCCAGTGACACCTGATGGATTTGGAGCTCTCCGTTGTAAGAGCACACTTCCAGCACGCCGTCGAGTAGTGTATTTACCTGTAAATTACTATACTTGATATAATCTATTCTATGTATCCTTACGCCTGCATAACCTGGATAGTCTACAGGGCAAGTGGCTATATGGAATCTTAAACTGCATGTGTTAGTAACTATGACTGTGACAACCCTAGTTAGCTAATGATAGTAAGCCGAAGGGCATAATTTATCGTGATTGCTTGATTTCTAGTATAGTCTAGTCATGTCCTAATTTGTTTAGCAACTGATCCAAAAACTGTAACCTGAGTACAAATTTTATATATTCTTGTTTAAATACTCCAGAACTGTTTAACTGTTATTTTTACCTGCTGTACTTATTTAACTGTTTCTTGTGTTATTTCTTACTTTTTTTTGTATGCTAGTTTAGTTCCTAAGTTGGCTCCCGTGCGGTACTTGATATTTTGGGGTCGGACCCTACTAGTTTTGTATGGCCAGATTTCGGTGCCGGACTGCAGGATCTCCCGTATTTCCCGCCTCAAGATGGTGAACACCAGGAGCACCCGAGGACATGAGTGCGTTTCTTCTTCATCACTCATTTGATCTTGTGCTTATACTTTTGAGGCATTTAGCCACCGAGCACATGTTTAGCTCGTATTTTAGAACTTGATATTCTAGCCTGCGGGCCTACATGTAAAGCATATTCTAGACTATAGCTAGAGTTGATCATGTAATAGTATACTTCTCACGACCCAATTCCGTAGAATCGTTTGAGGCGTCCCCCGAATCGTGACCGCCGTGCAGGCCTGGGATTGCGCCCGCACAAGGCTTTAATGATTTGCATAGCAAGCACATATTCATAGTATGCAGATAAATTGAAACACATATTTGAAACATGGAAAAGTTTTCTTTATTGATAATGAACATCTATTACAAACTCTTGAACGAGTCAGCTAATATGCCGCACGGGCTTACAAAAGTGTTGACTCAAAATGAGATAGCAGTCCTGTACATTATATCCCTTTACTAAACTTTAAAAGATATAGACCTCCAGGTTGGAGGATAGCTTTGCCACGGAGCTGCATTTGTGTATGAAGAGTTGCAGCTCCTGACTTCAAAAGACTTCAAGGGGCGCGGTGAAGATGCGCCAACAGCTAGACTGGATCAGGAAGACGACTTCGGCTCCTCGCTCGGTTCGCCTTGGTGCGGAGAACCTGTTTCAACGAGGGTCAGCATGTCAAAACATACTGGTGAAGGCGAGCTAGCCTGACTATACCAATCAACACGTTGTTTTAATGAAGCATGCATATTTGTGGGTTTCTATCTTGCCTTAGTTCATTTACAAATAAGCAGCATATATAATTTACTGAAATGAACGTGCCACCGTTCGGTGGATTTTACCTGCCCGTCTTAATTACCTGCACAATACTTACCATGCCTTCCCTGCCATGAAGACACAAGTTAGTTTGCAACAGGTTTAAATATACAAGATGATCACTGGCTTGGTTGCCATAATGGACGATAGTCATTGACAAGAATGGCGTACAACAAAAGTACAAGGGGCGTTGCAAGACATTCCACCAAGAAAAAGAGACTAAACAATAGGTCTCGCCCTGACCGGATTGATGCCAGTGCCCCAGCATCGTCCGCAAGACCGTTACCCTGTGCACAAGTTGTCCATGATCGAACAATATACAAGTAACAAGTTATTTCAGTTTGAGGCAACAAGAGTACAAGACAAGCAATTGTATAAGACAAGCACAATTCATGATTTATTCCCAAACGAACAAGCATGCAGTTCAGTATCCGTTCATGAAGTTAATGACAAGCATAATGAACCAAGTCTATTCTCTTTTATCTTGGTTTCTTTTATTATTACTTGGTATCGTTTGATCGGGGCAAAGAAGAATACAGATTTTAGGGTGTGAAGCTTGGAAGCAGGGCTAGCTAATCGGGTTGGTAGCCACTCACTTAGATTATCGGAAGGGAGAAGGAAAGAGGCGCTTCACGACTCCGCTCGCAAGCCACCTACTGCTTGTTCACCTGCATTACGAACAGATCGATCAATACCTCTTCCACTTTTCCAATCTCGGAATTAAAGTGCAGTTCAATGAACGAAAACAATGAAAACCATCAAAACCGTTCAAGAAAAACAAGTAAATCCCAAAACCAACTCAAAGCACGAAAGCAACAAGCGACATCGAAAACCGAGGCAATAAAAGATAGCAGCGGAGAGGTCCCTCCTGACTCTGCCGCTAAGCCGATCCTTGGGGCGTGGTCCACTGAATATGGGAATCGATTCCGAAGAAACAAATCCATAACGAGGACGAGTTCTTAATTCAATCTATCCCGATCGAACGATACCGACTTGTGTTTCTTAGCCGCGCTCTCCGCACCGGGAGAACAGGGCGCTACATCCTACCCAACTAATTGGAAGTTTCATCCCAAAACTTAAGAATTGAACCTACCATTAGGGATTATTGCGTTCGGAACGGCGATCGTGACTCAAAGAACAATCGCGAACAGAATGGTCTGATCCGCCACAGGCTAGGCATAACCCAAGTTTCAGGCGACATTTATCGATCGAGTGTCCCGGCTTTTTGCAGAAGCTACAAGACTGGTTTGCTTTCTGCTTCCCGCCGTTATTGTGATGCTTTGTAGCTTTGTTTCCTCTCTCGTTGCTTTGGCGTTTGTGATTGTAGGTATGCACAGCGCCGGCAGGAATGTGAGGATAGTGTGGTTCAAGCGACAGGGCGTGATTCATGACTTCACGCATTGTACGATACTGCTGAACGGCTACATGCGCATGGATGGAAGGGCGTAGTCCATCTTCAAACCTTCTTGCTCGACTCGCTACATCAGGTAAATAGGCCCTAGCGAATTTGGAGAGACGGTTGAATTCGGCGAAGTACTCTTTAACTGTCATGTTGCCTTGCCTCAGTTGCACGAACTCGTTTTCCATTTGACGTTGTACTGGAGGGGGTACAAACTCCTCTTCGAATGCGGCACAAAAAGTCGTCGACGAGATCGCCTCCTCTCCGTGATCAAATTGGAGAGATCGTCGATGCACGTCCCACCAATCGTGTACGTTGAGTCGGAGCTGTAGTTGCGCACAGGAGACGCGCTTCTCTTCGGGGACCTCTAGCAGAGCGAAGTGATCTTCAAGTTCGGCCAACCAATCTAGAGCTACGACTGGGTCCTCAGTCCCGTTGAATGGGGTATTGCAGACTTTCTTGAAGTGGCCAAAGTCGAAGGCAGTCACGTCCCTCGCCCTTGGAATATGCGGCATCTCTACTTCAAGCACGGGCTATTCCACCGGAGTCGACGCTCTTGCCGTGGAATGGTTGGAAGCCAAAGTCTGAATGATCTGTTGCAGGGCATCCACCTACTTCTGTTGGACTGAGAATCGTGCTTCTATATTGTCTTGAAACTTGAGCTGACTCTCGTCCGCCCGCTTCTCGGCCCGTTCATAGCGAGCCTCGTCCCTTTGTTGGTTTGCCTCCAACATCTGCAACATTATTTGGACGGGATCGATGCTTGGCACGGCTCGCTGGCTCTCTGAACTTCCCGAAGTGTCTGAACTACTTTCTTGGCCTTACTTTTCGTCCGGTGTTTGCGCTGCAGATTGCGCTGGAGCCATTCCTTCAAAAGAAGGTAAATTACATTTGGATCATAATGTATTATGGACTTATTGTATGAACGTATCTCATTTTGGCCTAGCGAGTTCAAGAGTTCGCACAGGAATTTGATCGTTAAAGGAATTTTTCCAGCACGAAGTCTAAGGAACTTTGAATCTATGCTCTGATACCACTATGTCACGACCCGATTTCGTAGAATCGTTTGAGGCGTCCCCCAAATCGTGACCGCCGTACGGGCCTGGGATTGCGCCCGCACAAGGCTTTAATTATTTACATAGCAAGCACATATTCAGAGTACGCAGATAAATTGAAACACAGATTTGAAATATAGAAAAGTTTTCTTTATTGATAATGAACATCTATTACAAACTCTTGAACGAGTCAGCTAATATGCCGCACGGGCTTACAAAAGTGTTGACTCAAAATGAGATAGCAGTCCTGTACATTATATCCCTTTACTAAACTTCAAAAGATATAGACCTCCAGGTTAGAGGATAGCTTTGCCACAGTGCTGCATTTGTGTATGAAAAGTTGCAGCTCCTGACTTCAAAAGGCTTCAAGGGGCGCGGTGAAGATGCGCCAACAGCTGGACTGGATCGGGAAGACGACTTCGGCTCCTCGCTCGGTTCGCCTTGGTGCGGAGAACCTGTTTAAATGAGGGTCATCATGTCGAAACATACTGGTGAAGGCGAGCTAGCCTGACTATACCAATCAACACGTTATTTTAATGAAGCATGCATTTTGTGAGTTTCTATCTTGCCTTAGTTCATTTACAAGTAAGCAGCATATAGAATTTACTGAAATGAATGTGCCACCGTTCGGTGGATTTTACCTGCCCGTCTGAATTACCTGCACAATACTTACCATGTCTTCCCTGCCACGAAGACACAAGTTAGTTTGCACCAGGTTTAAATATACAAGATGACCACTGGCTTGGTTGCCATAATGGACGATAGTCTTTGACGAGAATGGCGTGCAACGAAAGTACAAGGGGCGTTATAAGCCATTCCGCCAAGAACAAAAGACTAAACAATAGGTCTCGCCAGGACCGGATCGATTTTAGTGCCCCAGCATCGTCCGAAAGACCGTTACCCTGTGCACAAGTTGTCCATGATCGAACAATATACAAGTAACAAGTTATTTCAGTTTGAGACAACAAGAGTACAAGACAAGCAATTGTACAAAACAAGCACAATTCATGATTTATTCCCAAACGAACAAGCATGCAGTTCAGTATCCGTTCATGATGTTAATGACAAGCATAACGAACCAAGTCTATTCTATTTTATCTTGGTTTCTTTTATTATTACTTGGTATCGTTTGATCGGGGCAAAGAAGAATGCAGATTTTAGGGTGTGAAGCTTGGAAGCAGGGCTAGCTAATCGGGTTGGTAGCCACTCACTTAGATTATCAGAAGGGAGAAGGAAAGAGGCGCTTCACGACTCCGCTCGCAAGTCACCTACTGCTCGTTCACCTGCATTACGAACAGATCGATCAATACCTCTTCCACTTTTTCAATCTCGGAATTGAAGTGTAGTTCAATGAACGAAAATAATGAAAAACATCGAAACCGTTCTAGGAAAACAAGCAAATTCTAAAACCAAATCAAAGTACGAAAGCAACAAGCGGCATCGAAAACCGAGGCAATAAAAGATAGCAGCGGAGAGGTCCCTCCTGACTCTGCCGCTAAGCCGATCCTTGGGGCGAGGTCCACTGAATATGGGAATCGATTCCGAAGAAATAAATCCATAACGAGGACGAGTTCTTAATTCAATCTATCCCGATCGAACGATATCGACTTGTGTTTCTTAGCCGCGCTCTCTGCACCGGAAGAACGGGACGCTACAATACTCTTGCTAGTTCTTTATTTTGTAACTAGTTTCATGATCATCTGAGTATGTATAGTTTGGGATGCCTTACTATTATATGTAATGGTCTAGGTACTAGAGTATTATAGCTAGTGTGGTCAGGTTAATAGGATTGTGTATAGTGTATACAAGATACTATATAAATATGATATAGATATTAGCTAGTAACTATTACATTCAAGGTATGAGCTTAGAAACCTAGGTATGACCAAGTAACAACTAGTTTACCCTTGTGATCAACCTAGAAGCTAGAATTGGACCTAAAATCAAGGTTATGGTCATGTTTGACTAGTTTGACTTAGAGTGGAGCTAGTTTGACTATTTTATATAGGTTTGTGTGACACCAGCTCGAATACTGATATTTATATCATATTTAGTGCATTATGGCATATTTATCACTTTCTTTACACCCAATAACATGATATTCATATATAGGTTTATGTGAGACCAGCTCGAATACTAAGATATACCATTTGCTCAGTAGCACGGGCGAATACATTCTCTGATAGTTTTCTGTTTATGATATCTTCTATTTTTCTTGTATTTAGTGTAGATATCCTTGACTTCTTGACATATGGTTATACGGATTGGTATTTTTTTGGGTCCCGTCATGAGATGTTATTCTCGATAGTTCTTGGCGTATCCTGTACATGCCCTATTGCTCTTGTACTTGTATGGACACTGATTCTTGGAAAGATTTGCTACCTTCTTGGAGAATCCCATTTCGTAACGTGTCATGGTTGGATTCACTATACCAGTCGGGGTTTGGGGAGTGTTGGTTAGATATGTGATCATACCCACCCTGTACAAGTATTCCTGTACAAGTACCATGTTAGCGTTAATCGTACACTTCACGTATGATTAGCCTGGCCATAATTCCTGTACAAGTTTCCAAGCCAATCACATGTCGAATCTAGTACTCACTCACTTAGTTAGTCATATTTTTCTGACTCTTGTATATGATGCTCATCTCTCTTGTACTATTTACAGTATTTCCATATTATGTATATTTTTTATTCATGATCTATTTATCTTATATATTCTCTCTATTTACTGTCACATAGTCTTTATCATTTATTTGGAACTGCTGTTAGAGGTGTGCTTCACTCTAATCCTGACTGGATATATTTTTTAGATAATTTAGTGACTGATATCCTACACACTATGGACCTCAGGATGTAGTAGATTTATACGGTGGTTCAGGAGGAGCCGATACCTGGGGTTGATTAGCTAGTTACAGATGTTTAGACTTGTATTTGGTTATGACTCTGTTTATACATTTTATCATGTATAATATTTGGGACTATTGTGCTAGTCTATTTGACTTGATTATGAGTTATATTATGACTGTGTTTCATTTTTATTCCATATCGTGCTACATCTTGCTCTTGTTTTATTGTGATTGATTATTGTTTATTATTTGTCCTCCATTAAAAGGTGAGATATCTTGACAGGTTATATATATTGTATAAGATATTTAGATAGTATTGTTGAACTAGACAACGTTTTACCGCAGATACTGCGGCGTAGGTTGGACGTACCCATATTTTCATACTCTTACACCGGGTGCGGGTCGGGACATGTGGGGCTTAGAGAAGCTATGGCAGAGGTAGATGATGATGATAGGGTGGTTGTTGAAGAAGTTTTGGTGCTAGAAGTGGTGGCAACACGGTGCTGAAGTGGTGCTATTGCTGGTGGGTTCAACTGGATATCTTCAGTTTGTAGGGGGTGTTTGGGTGAGTTCTGGGATAATTTAGGAGTTGAGTTGTAAAGAAAACTTGTTGATAAGAGGTAGGGTAAGGAGAATTGGGTGCTGTGCTGGTGGTTTGGGGGATGTGGAGGTGGTGGAGTAGCCTGAAAAGGGAATAGGCTGAATTCAGATTCAGCTTGCGTACCTCTGATGGATGGGCTTTTTTGAAGAAGTTATAATGAGTTTTGATGGAAGGTTTATGAAAAAAAGTATTGAGGATGGGAAAAGGAAGAAGTTGATGATATTTGAGGGAAAGATACTTAGTGTGGAGAGATATATGGACGGATTGGTGGAGACTAGCTGATTTTTGATTTAATCTGGGTAGGGTTGGATGGATGGAGGTGTGGAGTGAGATAGAGAAGGTTTTGGGGAATGGTTTGTGAAGAGAAATTGTTGGGAAGAGGGTTAGGAAGAAATATTGTTTAGGTGGTTTGAATAGGGGTGGTGTAGAGAGGGGGGTATGGCCATTCTAGTGGGAAGGTGAATGCTTAGGTGTCACAAACTCCTAGTGGGGAGGGAAAGAGTTTGGGGGTTAGAAACCTTTTGTTGGATGAATATATTTACCAAATAATAAAATATAATGATGTATTAGTGTGGGAAAAAAAGGGTATTTGGTGTTTAGTGTTAAGTCATGTTGGTGCCAATGGTTCAATTTAGTCTATTTGATCTAGTCAAAGTGTCATGAATGGATATCTATTTATTAGCATATAAAAATAATATTTGATGTGACCCGAAGGATTAGGTTAGGGTAGTCTCAATGTAGGTTTGTGTCAGATATTTGGTTGTAGTAATCTGGTCAGTGTTGTGCATCAGAAATCCAAGCTACGGTCACTCGGTTGAAAGTTTAGATTTTTATGACGCATAAGCGTCGAGAATGTTGTGTAGCTAAAATAGGATACAAGAGAGTGATTTTGAAAGTGACACTAGGGACAGGGAAGTAGTCTTGCTTGTCCTGGTCAGGAATATGAATTTTTATTGGATGACAAGAGCTAGTATTGTGTTCCCAAAATTGATACTATGGTAAGGTGCACGAAATATATCACATTTAAAAGTATGTAAAATAACTCCAATTTTATAACTCTAATCATCCCAAAATAAATAATACTATCACACTAAACTATATATACCTAAATTTGGGTGAAGGTGTTTACAATCTATCCACCCTAGAAAAATTTTGTCCACGAAATCCAAAATCAATCTCTCCAAGCATAATTCATCATATATCTAAATATGTAAACACATCTTGGTACTTAATCATACCCATTCACTAAATCTTAAACTGCCATATACATACATTTTAATCGTATAAGGCATTTGGTCCTCAAATCTTCTCACCACCATGAATTGTCTTTTCATTGTTATCATGTTAATCATCATCAAGAAAAATTATCACCTATAGGCCTAGGTTGCTAAAATAATATCATTCCTATACTCTTTAAGGAGTGCATGGGTTAGCCACTAAAATCCTACGAACACAAAATCCTCAAGGCCACCTATGTAGTATTCAAATCCCTCATTCTGTAGCTAAGATGATTACTATCTCATCATACATTCCTAGGCACAATGTCATCAATGTATAGTATCCATAAATAAAATCCTCAAGTCTGACTTCTTATAATCGCTCTTAGTAGCAATGAGTCTAATCTTGCCAGCCAGTCATACCTAGTCTAGAAGCTCAACTCAATTTAATTTCTAGGAAAAATACATATAATAAAATATAACACAAGCATCTTTTCAAATATATAGTAAATATATATATATTAATTATGTAATAAATACCTATTCAATCATTCTAAATATCCTAAATAAAAATATAACCAATATAATAATGAGAATACGATTTCTAAAATCTAAAAATATATCGGCTAGGGTAAATTGGAAATAGGTTCCCATGCCATGACCTACTACTAAAAATTTGGTCCAGCAAGCTCATACCCTATTAGTCAAAAATCTAAATCCCTGGCCCTAAATAGTTTGTGTAAACCCATAATATCCAACTAACATTCTTATAAGATTTCGATCTTCTATCTACACTCCTTTACCCATCTGTCAATCTATAATCTAAGGGTCTTGTGGTATTCCTCTACAGAATGACCAACGAGTCAATATGTGATCTAAACTTGTGTTTAGTTCCTTGAAATTCGTATCACTTTGAGACTGATCAAAATTTTTTACTTGCACTAAATCCTCAAAAATCCAAAAGTACTACAATTCATAAATACTAAAATTATTATCCCTCAAATCTATATCATAATTCCTTCTCCTTGAATCATGCGACCATAATATCTTTTTCTTATCATTTGTTTCCTACACACCCTCATATCCTTCTAGTATGTTAATCTTGTTTTCCACTATAAGCTTTACCAATCATGGTCCTGTACTTTTTGCTTCGTAATATAGATCTTCTAGACAACTATCGAGTGATAAAATTATCAGTCCTTCCTAGATTATTCTCTTAATTTAAAATGCTCATGATCAGGTACTCCTCGTGAATCTTTTCTTGTTACCATTCTATCTTCTTTACCTCGAACCTGAGGTTTCTCCTACTTTATTCAATATATATCCTTCGTCCAAACTATTAGGGTACCATATGGTGTCACTACCCAATTCTAGAAAATATGATTTTTTTTTCATAAATTGTGTATTGATCATAAATAATTGTATTTATATTTAATTAGTTGGTTGTATTATTTTTTATTGGTTGTTTTAGGGTTTTGGCTAGTCTGGACCCATATCAGACCCTAGTGGACCCATGTCAGACCTAACCAACACCCTTGTCAGACTTATTTATGGGTTTAAAATAGCTATTATATTTTTAATTAGTTAATTTGAGTATTTTGGATTAGTTAGAGTGCATTAAGGAAACCCTAAACCTAAACCCTATTTTAGCATGACTAAAATGGAGGGCATTTTAGTCATTATGTTTAAACCACAAACCCTAATCCTATTTTATGTACATGGCCGGCCCTTTCCTCCATCTTATTTTATTCTATTCCATTCTTCTTCTTCTTCACTCTTCACTCTTCACTCCATTCTCTTCTTCTTCCTTCTTCCAATTTCTTCAATTTCAAGTAAGTTCTTTACTTTCTTCTCTTTCTTTATCTACTTCTTTCATAGATGTAAACCCTAACCCTTTACTTTTTCCTAACCTAGGTGTGTAGAGCCTAGACTTGGGGTAGAGGCTTGGCTTGGAGGCTTGAGGGTGGTGATTTCTAGGGTTTTGGAGACTTTGGCCTTGGGATTCCAACTCCCAAGAGGTAAAACCTAACTTTCCTCTTAGTAATTACTCTTATATAGTATAATTAGTAGTTTAGAACCTTCCTAGACCTTAGGGCTACCCATGGGAGGAAGTTAGAGCTTGTTTGATTGTGTTTGGAGACTTTGACATTATGTTTTGTGTCAATTTTGGGTAAAATATGAGATTGGACCAATTTTGGGTGATGCCCTAGGTTAGACGGACCTAGGTAGACGTGCTTGGGTGTCTTGAGGGTAAGTACGTGTCCCTGTTCGGACGCGTGAGGTCGTGTCCCAGAGATTTGGGTATTTCGAGCGATTTAGGGTTTTTCGTCGCCGTGGGTTCCACATGCATGCGGGTTTTTGCCACGGACTTAGAATCGGAGAGTTAGCATTTTTTCTAAGTTCTAGACATCGATTAGAACTCGTGGGTAAATTTTAGGTCGATTTCAAGTATGTTTGGTGTACGTTTTACGAGGTATCGCAAACCGCACACCAAGTGTTCGTCGAAATGACCAAATGGCCATTTTGACTTGGTTTCTATGTTTCGGGCTTGTGCGCGGTTTAGCTTCGGGGAGTGCGTATTAGAGTTTTTAAGTTATATTTTTTATATATATGTGTATATATATGTATAGGGGTAGTTGTGTGTGTGTTTAAGTGTATGTGTGGATATGTATATATGTATGAGTGTGTGTGTATATATATATATATATGTGTGTGTGTGTTGTATATATATATGTGAGTGTATATATATATATATATATATATATATATATATATATATATATATATATATATATATATATGAGTGTGTGTGTGTATGTTTTTATATATATATATGTTTGTGTGCGTATATATATATACATGTATGTGTTTGTATATATATATATATATGTTAGTATTTATATATATATATATATATATATATATATATATATATATATATATATATATATATATATATGTGTGTGTGTGTGTGTGTGTGTGTGTGTGTGTGTGTGTATGTGTTTGTATATATATATGTGTGAGTGTGTATGTGTGTATATATATATATATATATATATATATATATATATATATATATATATATATATATATATATATATATATACATATGCGTGTTTATATGTATCTAAGTGTGTGTCGAGGTGTGTATGTAGAGTGAGTGTTAGAGAAAGTGAGATAGTGGGGGAGATGAGAGGCAACAGTGGCACAAAGGGGGGTGGGTGCAGCAGCTTGATGCAGACAGAGAGCAGCAGCAGCAGCTGCAGGCATCTGCAGTAGCAGCAGCAGTTAGCTAGTGGCAGTAGGTAGAAGCAGAAGCAGTGAGAGAGCTATATATATATATATATAAATATATAGATATAAGTTAAGGTATATATATATATATATATATATATATATATATATATATATATATATATATATATAGGTAGATATGTATATGTGTTTAGATATATATATATATATATATATATATATATATATATATATATATATTTGCCTAGATATATATATATATAGATAGTTAGCTAGTTAGTTAGTATTAGAGAGGGTTTAGATTGTTTTCTCAATACCTTGAGATAACAAGGTATCTCAATACCTTGAGATACTCAAGGTATTGGGTATCTAGACGAGGTATTGAGCGTTTGCCTAGGAATGAGGTTAGAGTTGGGTTTATATATATAAGTGTATATATATATATACGTGTTAGTATAAGTGTTAGTGGGTTTATGCGGGGTGTATAGCTTAGGTTGAGGTATCGGATACCGAGGGTATCCCGGTATCTCAAAGAGGCGAGTTTGAGGGTTTACTAGCTTAATGAGCTAGTTTTGACCTAGAATTTTAGGGGCACTCTAGTTTGACCTAGAGTTGACAATAATTGTCCCCGTTGACCACAAAAGTCAATGTTTGACCTAGTTTTGACCCAGAGTTGACTTTTTGGATCATAGGTTGACTTTTTGGCCCAAATTTCACCGGTTTGACCCGTTCGACCTAGAATAACCCTAGAAGCTTATTTTTAGTCATTTTATATCTATTTAACTCTTTAGAACCTCGTTTAACCTTGCTTTTTGCAATAGGTCATTGTGACGCCAGTCCGGATCTCGATCCTCACTAGTTGATCATGACGTCATGCAAGTACCTACCTCTGATTGTTTCCATTTCATGATAGCGTATATATTACCTATTCTAGAATTGTAATACTTGATTCTGACACATTGTTTCACGAGCTAGTACTAGTTCGATCCCGTCTTGAGATGTTATCCCCCTTACCGTGTTCAGTGGGTACTCTATCACGTGTATTTCATCATGTGCTTCGGGTATTGATTCTCATGTGTTATCATGTGCTTCGTGTGCTCTCGCCTTCATGTGCGCGAGTTATTTATCATATACGTAGCGTGTCGTAGTTGGATCCAAGAGTATTCGTGGGGGAGGAGAGTAGGAGTTGGTTATGTGATCAAAGCCAAACAATATTCATTTGTATGTCGATTATGTAGCTCACGCATAACGGACTTATCGTAGATTATTTATGTACAACCTAAGCCGATCATATAACGAACTTGTGCTTAAGGCACTTAGCTAGTATTCCTATTTTCTCACATGCAGTTACTTCTCTACTACTTGTATTGTTCCCCAGTTTACATTGCAGTTACTTTATCAGTTCTGCCATATATTTATTTTTTTGTGCATCTTGTATTCTTTTTTATTACTAGTCATATACACCTTATCATGCATTTGGAGTTACTTTCAGAGTTATGTACTTCGCTCCAGTCCTGACTAGATATATTTTTTCCAGAGGATCCTGAGAATTTTTGCCCGACCTTCTACGGGCCAGGTGTCGAGGAGTGTTGCGACCCTGAGATTGAGGAGGAGCCCGTCCGAGCAGAGGAGACGCCGCTAGCGCCCTAGTGTAGCTAGGTGGGTTTCACTGGGTTGTACCCAGTTGTTGTTTTGGATGACTATATTTATTATTTTGTTGCTATAAGATGTTATAGACTTTTAGACTTGGACTGTATATTTGGATATTATACTTGCTCTCTGTGGTTCTTTGTTTCTTTATTGATATCTTATCGTGCTTTTACTCTTTCCCTAGTTATTGTGATTGAGTTTTTATATGTTGTGATGTTGCCCTCATTTTGGAGAGGTTATCTTGACAGGTTATTGTGAGATATATATAGTTGTGACCAAGAACGGACCTAGACAGCGTTCTACCGCCGATTTTGCGGCGTAGGCTGGACGTACCCACGACTCATGCCCGATTTTTCGGGTGCGGGTCGTGACACATTTTTGTGGTGGCCCACGCAGGTCTAGTTTCTGGGTCTACCTGCGATAGGATATATGATATAGGATATAGGCTGAGAGAGAGTGTACTCAATCACATCTAGGACCCTTCCTGATTTTTGCTATCTTTAATTTTTCTGAAATTATTTTCTTTTAAAATATTACTGTCCTTCTTTGATGATATCGTATCTTGCACCATATTGACTTCTTTTGATCTGTGTTCAGGATGCCTTCGAAGACACGGTCTTACCGTACCATTCTAGCAGCTGCCACCGAGAGGTGTGCTACCTCTCGTCCTGCTCGACTTCAGGCAGCTGCTACCGCTCCACTCGCCACTCCTGCGGTTGAGGGAGCATCTGCTTCTCTCGGAGATCCTTTTTGTCCTGTCGATCCGAGAGCGACCCCAGTTATTTCGGTGGTACCTCCTCTACCACCTCCTGTACCGGTAGACGCCGCCCAGTTATTTGCGTTCTCAGGGAGATGATGGACGCGCAGCTCCGCCAGGTAGACGTGATAAGATTGGGCATTGAGAATGCCTACCAGATGGCCATGACGGTTGTAGACAGAGTGGCCCAGATCCAGCCATAGGTAGAGCAGGCTCAGCATCCGAGGCCGGGCAGGATCATTGACTTCCAAAGGATGTGGCCCAAGAAGTTCCGGGTACAGAGGGGATCCTGTACTCGGATGACTGGATCGAGCACATTGAGGGCATCTTCATGCTAGCACTAATCCCAGCCAGCATGCAGATAGAGGCATCGGACAGCCAGATGTTCTATCTTGTCCTTACTTGGTACCGTATCGACACGAGGATAGCGGTACTAGGACTGACTTGGGAGTCTTTCAAGAAGCTTTTCAAGGAGAAGTTCTTTCCGGATGTGGCTCTCAGTGCTTTGGAGAGCCAGTTTGAGGCACTCGTCCAGGGGAGCATACTGGTGGACGAGTATAGAACAGAGTTTTGCCGTCTGGGCAGATTTGTAGAGGGCTTGAGCGAGGCAGCGAAGGCGCAGAAGTTTTGCAAGGGATTGGTCATGGCGGTCAAGTCCTTGACTAAGAGTGACCGTGAGGCGACTTTCGAGCAGATTATGAGTGATGCTCAGAGGGATGAGGACGACTTGGAGCTGAAGACCAAGAGGAGTAGAGATACTTCTGGAGCGAGTAGCAGTGCGAGCCCAGCCAAGAGGCTGTTCCATCAAACTCAGCAGCACCAGGGCTAGGGTCGTACGCCTTTCCGGCAGGTGCCCCAGCAGCAGAGGCAGGGACAGCAACAGGGTCCGAGGCAGCCCATCACTAGCCCTTTCTGTAGGAAACCGAGGCACAAATGGGACATTTACAGGAAGAGGCTGGGCAGATGTTTGTTATGTGGTGCATCAGATCACCAGTTGAGGGATTGCCCTTCAGCACTCGCTCGTGCAGCTCAGGGCGGAGGAGCCGCTCAGAGGGGACCAGCCAGAGCACCTGCAGTACAACAGAGAGGACAGCCTTTGAAGACTCAGCAGCAGAGGTTTTCCCAGCACCAGCAGCAACACCGAGAAGGACAACAAGGGCGAGCTTTTGCCCTGATTGTAGAGGTGGCCGAGCCCGTTGGTAACGTGATGTCATGTTCTTCTTGATTCTATTCTAGCACTTGCTTTATTTAATTCTGGTGCTTCCCATAGCTTTGTTTCTGTATCTTTTGCTGTTAGACACAATCTTGTTGCTGAATCTTTACCTAGACTCTACAAGATCACGACCAGGGGTGGTATCATCCTAGTTAGTGATGTCTGCAAAGACCGGAGAGTTACTTTGGGAGGCCGGGAGTTGAGTGTGTGCCTACTCGTAATGCCACTTTCAAGCTATGACATTGTACTCAGGATGGATTGGTTGAGCATGCATTGTGCTAGTATAGATTATCGCGGAGGTAGAGTGTTGTTTAGTCCGTCGGGAGAGCCAGAGTTTGAGTTTGCCAGAGGAGCAACGGAGCAGAGCGAGGGAGTCTTCTGCGGAGCCCTGGTGGTAGAGCAAGGGTTGCCACATCCATTGATAACGGATTTCATGGATGTCTTTCCGGAGGAGTTGCTAGGGTTACCTCCGGACAGAGATGTAGAGTTCTCTATAGACTTGGTGCCAGGCGCGAAGCCGATATCCCAGCACGTCTATAAAGTCAGCAACAGTGAGATGGTAGAGTTGAAGAAGCTGATGGATGAGCTTCAGGACAAAGGATTTATCAGATCTAGTTCTTCTCTGTGGGGTGCTCCGGTACTTTTTGTGCCGAAGAAAGATGGGTCGATACGGATATGTATCGATGTCAGGGCCCTGAACAACCTCACAATCAAGAACAAGTATCCGCTGCCACGTATTGATGATCTTTTTGACCAGTTGAGTGGAGCAAGGGTATTTTCCAGGATTGATCTGAGGACAGGATACCACTAGGTGAAGGTCAAGAGGGAGGATATTTCGAAGACAACTTTTTGGACCAGGTATGGATAATATGAGTTCATGGTGATACCGTTTGGGTTGACTAATGCCCTGACAGTGTTCATGAATCTGATGAATAAGGTATTCCATCAGCATTTGAACAGGTTTGTGGTGGTGTTTATAGATGACATCTTGGTGTATTCGAAGACCCCAGAGGAGCATGAGGAGCATCTGAGGATAGTGCTGGAGACTCTCAGGAAGGAGAAGCTTTATTGAAAGCTTTCGAAGTGCGAGTTCTTCCTTGACAAGATTGAATTCCTTGGTCATATGGTGACAAGAGAGGGGATCTCATTGGATCCGAGGAAGATCATGGCAGTTGAGGCATGGAGTGCTCCAAGTTCAGTAGCAGAGGTCAGGAGTTTCCTGGGGCTGGCAGGTTGGTACAGGAGATTTGTTTAAGATTTTTTCCGGATTACAGAGCCATTATCTAGGCTGACCCGGAAGGACGTAGAGTTTGTTTGGTCAAAGGAGTACCAGGTCGCCTTTGATAAGCTGAAGAGGAGGTTGACGACAGCTCCAGTGTTGACGTTGCCATCGGGGTCTGGAGGATTCACTATCTATAGTGATGCATCGGGGAAGGGACTGGGTTGTGTATTATAGCAGAATGAGAGGGTGATTGCCTATGCTTCCAGGTAATTACGTTCTCATGAGAAGAACTACCCTACCCACGATTTGGAGTTGGCAACGGTCATCTTTTCTCTGAAGTTATGGAAATACTATTTATACGGAGAGCGTGTAGAGATCTTCACTGACCACAAGATCTTGAAGTATGTGTTTACCCTAA